>VDFB02049217.1:147808365-147870717 GCA_007258455.2 Sequoia sempervirens
TACAAGATGAGTCCTTCCTAAATACAGATGTTGTCAAACAATCAACATAGCCTTACATAGGTTATCACATCAACGACATCAAAATCAATGTCTTATATGATACATGTCTTTCTGAAACAAGGCTTTGTCATGCCTTATACAAATAGTCATAACATACAAACCAACTTCAAATTCTTATCTGGTATGTGTATCTCCTAAAACTAGGCTCTATCAATCAATCCTCTTATCAATCAAAACAAATCAAATAAATAGATCAAATTTAGGAAAATATTTTACTGGCTTTTGACTTTATGGCTTATTTATCTTATCATTTGATTTTGAATTTATGATGGAAATTATGTTACTAGCTTTCTCAAGGATTTCCCATGAAGGATTTAGAGAAGCAACGATGTATCACAATTCTAGTTTCTTTGACTATTTTCTGTGGATTATCTTTTATTTTATGCTTGGAATCCTGTTACTATCTTTTTCAAGGATGTCCCATGAAGGATTTAGAGAAGCAATGATGTATCATAATTCTATTTTCTTTGACTGTTTTCTATCAACTGTCATTTAAATTTTATTTTGAGTCATGTTACTAGTTTCCTCAAGGATGTCCCATGAAGGATTTAGAGGAGCGATGACATCTCATGACCCATATTTTATTTTGTTTGTTCTCTATGGTTTGTCTTGACAAAAAGACTAAGGAAATTGTTCCCTTAGTATGATTCAGGACACTCTTGTTTGCCATTATCTGTTGTTAGCAAGTGGATGACCTTGTACACCCTGATCTATGTCATATCATGTTGTTTTTCTCCATTTGAATTAGTTACTGCCCAATGATGATTAGGTTGAAAGCCTTTTGTGATACAACAAAACATCAAAGATTGCTAATACTAACATTAATCTCTTTTATTATTCTTCTTTCCACACTAACATTTCTTCTTTTCTACATATTCACCACCCTTATCTATTTTCCTCTATCCTTTTGTCCTTCATCTTCTAGTTCTCTCATCAATTTTGAGAGAAAACTCACGTTCTTTGAACTCGTTTGTCCTCTCAAGGGGGCATGCCACTACCTCCTCATCATCTTTCCTCATCCTAATTTTACTAAGGAAAATATTTTTCTTTGACATAATGTGATAAACTGCATTGTATCAAAGAGGGGCAAAATGTAGACACCGAAATCTGGTCTAAGCCTATGACTTCAATTTCTTCATAATTCGTATTTTCATGGTCATAATTAAATAATCTTAATTATTTAATTATTCTCTAAAGTTCTTCATTTCTTTATTAATTAAATAAATCTATTTATTTAATTAATTTATCTTAACCTTAATTCAACTATTAATTAAATAATCTTAATTGTTTAATTAATTCTCATTTTCTTTATTCTATCTGATTAATTAAATAAACACTTTTTATTTAATTATGTTACTAGTTGACCTTATCCTTCTTTTAAAATTAAATAAATTCTTTTTTAATTTTCCCTTTATCATATTTCAACTATAATTAAATAAATTCTTTATTTATTTAATCATTCATTTAACCCCTTCATAACTTAATTAAATAAATCTTATTTATTCAATTATTCTTCAAATATCAAATCTCGAATTAAATAAATCATTTAATTCATAAAAATCTTTTTTAGCACATTCTTCTATATTTAGATAATTTTGTGAGTTATCTAAGTATTCACTATGACTCGACTCAAGATCTATTTAAATCAGTTAGTTATCTCCTGGTTTAATGTTTGAGTGTCTTTCTCTAATAAACTCTTTGTCATCATTTAGTCATCTAGATCTAACTTGTTTACATGTACATGCATATTAATTAAATATCTTTATTTAATTAATTAAATTTTGTGTGTGCGTTCAAATAGAGCGTTCCTTTAATCCTACCTTTATCTTTTTCATGCAAAGACTATCCTTTTGTTTTCAAATACCAAACTCGAAGATTAAATCATTTATTTAATCCTTATTTCTATTTCTAGTTTTTATCACTCATGTCACTACTAACAGTTATCATAATGCATGTATAATATTTTGATCTCAACCATCCATCGGTCTTTAGATTCTAACCTATCATTTGAATGATCAATTTTCTATAAATTGATCTGACATTCATCATTTGAATCTCTCCCAAAATCTTGTGACTTTTAGAGCAATTATCTTAAATCTTCGATGTTTTGTTATTATCACAATCCTTAGGCTATGCTTGCACAATCATTGAAAATCTGAGGGAAAGTACACTATAGAAGATGAAATGGAGAAGGGAAATAGAGGTTATCCATGGAGTTGCATCGATCTTTGGTGAGATTGTTTTATGTTTTAGCTTGTTTCCTTTGTTCTTTATTGTTTTACTTTAGATTGCATTAGAGCTTGATTGCATTGAGTGTTTTCTTTTAACCTTTCATTGTATTTCTTGATGGTACAATATGCAATGATATATGAGGATCCAAGGTTCAATGAGGAACCTGATGAAGAGCAATTTTTTCTTGAGGAATGTTGTGCAGTTTTCGCACACACGCCTCGCTGAAAGCAGGGACCCTCTTTCACTTTGGTTTTGGTGTTTTGGCCCTTTCATTTTGAGGTTTTATCTTATCTGGGCATATACTTAAATGTTTATTTTGATTTCCTAAGTGTTTCCCCTAGGTTATTCATTGAAGATTTTTTGTTCTGGCCAATTTTAGTTATTTACTCGGATTCAGGATTTTCCACCCCGGTCGGATTTTCTCGGATCCCGCTTGAACTTTGGTTGTGCCCTGTTATTCGGGGATTTTCAGTATTCGTGGATTTCTGCATGGGCCGGATTTTTCTAGATTCTGCCCTGCTATCGAATTCTCGGGTTCTCTGACTATCTTATCAATTGCATTAATGACTTTGTGTGTGCTTCGAAGGATGTATTTAACTTGGTTTTTGGGATCTTTTATGCCATCATGCTTATTATTTGCCATCGTTTGAGTTGGGGACTGCATCCTTTGAATTTTTTCTTTAAGATTTTTATCCGATTTTAGACATTTGGGCTTGAATTGATCGATTTAGTGGCGATTTCTTGTGCATTTCAGCATTTGTTCTTTCTAGACGCCATTGAGCTTCGCATTTGTTGTTTCTAAGATTGATTCCCATGTCACAATGGTATGTTTTATTACCCTACTTTTGATGAATGATTTTGGATAGCACGTTGATGTTATGAGAGCTTGTGGGATTCAGATTCCTACGTATTTGATCATTTCATACTAGAGTTGTTCAGCATTGTGTTATTTGTGATCTCTTGGGTGAGTTTTGAGCTCATTTGTCTATCTGCATTTTGATGAATCTTTCCTGAGAGTAATTAGTGAACCCTAGTAACAACTTAGTAGTTGAAACAACTAAATTTTGAGCTTTCCTGTGAGCTAATGGTGGATGTATAGGGTTTAAACCTAGGGCATTGCCATTCATCTTTAGTTTGCTCTTAAAATTGACCTAGAATGTAAAGAAAATCTATGAAAGGTCCATCCCTGATTTTTCCTAAGCTTAAATCATTGAAATTCATGATTAATGGGATGATGTGTGTGAAATCATGATTTCATGTCGCAATCTGGCTTTTGGCCTCAGTCCGGGATTTCTCATTCCTTAGGGATGATTCATCTCTAGTGGATTTCCCCAAAATTTCATGGGATGCAATAAAATTATCACTATCATATGCACCATCGGCAAGACAAACATCCATCGACAAGAGGTCATAGCAGGCTCCATTAGTCATGCCAATATTATTTTTCAGTCATTGAGACCTTGCTTGGTTGGTGAGACCTTTTGGCGAGCTCACAACTCTTGTCGAGACCTTCGCTTTTGGCAAGACTACCAATGATCGCCGAAACTTCATGACGAAGCCTTCCTTTCTTGGTGAGCTCGGATGTTCTTTCGGGGAGACCACATGTTGTTGGCCAGAGGTTATACCGACAAGACTCCATATCGGTAAAACATTATACAGTCAACAAGATCTCTGGCTGAATTCAAAACCTATCACCGAACATCCATTTTCTTCGCTGAGACTCCCCCTCGTCGGCAGGACGTTTTGCTGAGAAACCTTCCTAAGTTCATATTCGATCGCTGTGACAGTATCATTTCTCACACCGATGAGGATTATCCTACCAATGTTTTAATGGATTAACATTGCTTTCCTACTGTTTTTACTATGATTTCCGTGTTGAGTGTAGGTTGAATCTAGCAAGGTAGTGGAGGGGTCTTCAATGACCGTGGTGGAAAAGATTAAGATGGATATCAAGAGCAAGATCCCTGAGAGTAAAATCACTTTTGTCTGGTCAGAAGTAACTGATACAAATGTTGGCCTCTGGGACTATGAGGAGTTTAAAGAAAGAATGATAGCAGATGACCTTCCTCTAGTGGGTAGAAGAATGAAGGAATCAGGCTTGTCACATGTTGCTAGTTTCCCTCCCACGGTCCAGTGTTATGAGCTAGTCCTTGAGTGTACTAAGCACTATGACCCAGGTACATAAAGAATGATTGGTTCTCAAGGGAGAGTTGTGGAAAATATCATCCTTGTTTCCATTTCCCAAGCTTTTGATATGCTATAACGGTCTCATGTGGTGGAATTTAGCATGATAGCAGCCCAATAATTCTATGATGAACAAACTATGAAGTCACAACAGTTTATCAATTCATGGCTAGAGAAGCCGAAGTCTCACTATTCCAAGTTGCCCAAGCAATTATTTAGATTAAAGTTCAAGAAGGAGTACTATGATGCCATCACATTACTCAATAGGGTGGTCAAACTAAAGAGTACTGGCATGTTTGAGAATTGGATGTGCCATGCTATTGTGAGGATGGAATGGGAAAAGATTGACTACCATTGGGCGGGAGTCATTAGTTGGTTGATCCATGAGCAACTATCCAATGTGTTGCAGACCAAGACCTTCATAATGACTTCATATCTAGTCTATGTGCTTGCAAGATTCCATCCTTACAAGGGATTAGACACAAGGGGAATCTTTGGACAGGATGTTATTTATGAAGTTTTCCCTCAATTGCATTTGGGAAGTTCAAACTATAGGAGGGAAAATGATGCATTTACCATGTATATCACTAGAATGCTTCAGGAAGTAAAGCATGTCATAATTTCAGATCAAGCAAAATAACTCATCAAGAAATATGGGGCATGGTTTATTCAGTTCCCAACCTTCTCCTACATTTAGATTGATGGCTGCCAGAGAGCTCCATACAGACTTCCAAGATACCCTACCAATCACATTATATTGTTGGAAGTAACTAGATAGATTTGTGACTTTGATGCTATTGTCAAGAAGGAAAAACATAAGATAGGATTTGGTGGAGATTTTCCCCTAAGGATTGGTACTGAGGAAGCATGTCCTTCAATTATTTCTTCCTAGGCTTCAGAGGAAGAAATGAATACCCTCGATCTGTCTTTTCATTCTAAGAGATCAAGGTTTGATATTACAGGAGAAGCACAAAAGAAGGCCAATAAGGAATATAGCCACACGGTCAATTTAGAAGACTATTGGGCCAATTGTAGTGATGAGTATGAGGTCAGAAAGAAGAAAATATCCCGACTATCAATTGAATCAGTCCGACTATACAATGTGAAGGCAGTGCCTGATCAGCTTGAGGATGATGGAAACTTGATCCAGGATCATGCTTATGAGGCCATGAAAGATAGACCAATCGGTGATGTGGACTGGCTAGAAGAAGAAAAAACAAATTTGAAATAGCTAATAGATCCAGTTATCAAATTCACTAGGATTTGGCTAAAGCATAAACTATGGGAGCTAGAAAATAATGGTGTACGGTGTACCTATGCACTAATGGGAGATTTGGATCCCCACTCCACCTCTGAACAATCTATTGAGCAAGACCCTAAAGGAAAGGGTAAGTTGGATTCTCCTTTCAAAATCAAAATTAAAGGTGTTCAAGAGGAGGTCCAAGAGACAGAAAAGTAGAGAAATCCAAAGGCCAAGAAGAGGACAAGGACTAAGAAATCTGGCCATAAAGGGACTAAGGAGCAAAATCCTGAAGTTGATGTGCCGATGCCCAAAAGGAGAAGAATCCTAAAATTATCAAAGAAGGAAAGCTCCAAGGTGGGAGAAGAAGAATTTTCTCCACCAGTGGTGACTATTGAAAGCTTAGAGGAGAAGGCCAAGGTGTATACAAGGAGGTCTAGGACTCCTTCTCCTAGGGACAGTGTGCCTAAGGCAAATCTCCTTCCGATGGTTTCTCATGAGGAGTAGCATGGTGATGCGCCTTCCACCCATGAAGCTCAAGGAAAACCAATTAAATCCAAGGATGTTGAAGATCATCCATATACTAAGGAAGAGGAGTTTCATGAGGGTGATCTCCATAGTGCAAAGGTAGAAATTGAAAAGATAATGCAATCCCCTTTGGTTGCATGTGCGAATTCACCTATTGGAACTAAGGAAGTCATTCCAAGTGAAGAAGAAATAGTGAAGGTTCCCTCACCTATACATGAGGAAGAGCATACTGAAGAAAAGGAAGATAAGATAGATGAAACTCCTGGGAAGTTGAATTTGAGTGAGGAAGCGGCTAGACAAAAGAAGGAGGAAGAACAGGCTAAAGTACAATTGGAATCCAATGTCCCTGGTTGGTTGGACAAGGAGATAAGGAGAAAACAAGTTGTTGTGGAAGATAGTCCACCAAATTGGGATGCACTACTAGCCAAGATTGGAAAAGACAAAGGTAATAAGAAGGATAGGGTGATCTCGAGGATTGAAAGAGATGAAGCTCATAACAGGGTTGTTCACATTCCAACCCCTACTCCAGATAAGAACAAAGATGATGTGGCTAGAAAGGATTACAATGTTTAGACTTTCAATTTGGGGCCTACATCTGTTGAGCAGGATATTAAGGATTACCAAGGTTCTAGTGCAGTCATCATGGGCAGGATGAGAAAAGAAATATAGACCAAGCATGAGTTGAAGAAAGAGAATGAAAATCTTAAGAAATGCTAGGAGGATTTGATGAAGCCCTTGCAATCTATCAATCCCTCGATTTCTAATGCAAATCCCTTGCCTAAGGAAAATATCACTGAGCTTGAAAGAATAAAAGCCTCCACTCTTTCCACTACAAGTTGGTTGCAAGGGGTGCGAACTAAAGGAGATGATGCTATCAAAGACATTCTTTCATCTAGGAAGGATGCTATTAGAGCAACTGATGGTTGAAGGCAGTGTTGACACAAGATAGGGAAGATACAGATCTTTTGCTGCAGAAAACTAGAACTATCATGGAGTACACCTCGGATAGGTTGGTAAGTGATGGAATTCTTCCTTCCTTCAGAGTTTCTGAACCATGGGAGTGGTTTGAGGCCTTGCAAATTAGGAAGAAAGTGTTGAAGAATATTTACAAACAAAAGAGGAAAATTGATGATACCCTAGTTGATGTTCACAATGGATCCATTTCCTTCTTTGAAATTATGACGGGGAGAAGGAAGATCACACCCAAGTACTTGAGCTTGGAATAGCTGAGAAAGTTGTGGCATGATGTGTATGCCCCAAGTAATGATGATTCTGTCTCTAAGCATTAGTTGGATGATGCGGGGCCACATACATTGTTGTCATTGAAAAATACCTAGCATGTAAGGTGGATTGGGATAGGTCGGTAAAGCAATCAAGGGAGGAGATTGCATCAATTGAAAGGTGACTTAGGTTTTTTCCTTTACCACCTATGGCCGACTTGGATGGGATGCTCTTGAAAGTCCATGAAGGGCTGGATCGAAATAGAGACAAAGGGGAAGGTAGTTAATGCCCAACTACATCAATATTTGTGCTTCCCCATTATCACGCCCTACATTGGTCTGAGCTAAATTGGGAATCTTTGGCTGACCTGGGTGTAGATTGCACATTTAATGCATTCCTTCATTCCATTTTGACTGTCTCTCAGCCGGCTGGTGGTGCCTAATTAATGTTGCGAAGCTCTTACTTGGCCGACAGGTTTCTGGGGATTCTATATATTCAACATTTCGCCTCTTTTGTAAGGGTTAGAAAATAGAGAAGTTAGAAGATAGAAGTAGAATAGAGTAGAAATAGTTAGAAGCAAATTAAGTAGAGAAAGTTAGTAAGTAGTTGATCTCAAGAAAATATTGTAACAAAAAGCTAGAATTATTGCTACAGTGGACAATTTGAATGCAAGAAATGACATTGCGATTTGCTGCCATACTTGTATTCTATTGTCTTGCATGGTTCTTGTTCTTCTATCTTTAAAATTTCTTTGAGGAGGTTAATATTTAGATTATATTCAATTTAATAATGTTTGTGATTTGATATTTGAATGTTGCAGCAATCTCCCAGTCCATACTTTTTGCAACCAACTAATTCTTAGTTTCTTTGCAAAGTTAGCCTGGACTTCATATTCATTGTGCTTAGTACGATTGTGGGATTTTTTCATTTCAATTGTAATAGGGTTATTTGAACAAATGTTCATGATATGAAAATATTAACACCTTAGAAGATTGCACTCTTTCTATAAGATTGCAGATTTATCTAGGTCAAGTGGAAATCAGTTTTGAGGGATTGGTCCATTTCGAGTGTTGGTCATTTTCATTGTTAATCGTAGGTTTAGTACTAAGTTTAGAAATATCTTTTAAAACCTTATCTTTTTTTATTTATTTGACTATTGAGTTAAATCTAGGATTGGAGTATCATCATATCGCTAGGTCTGACAAATTGAGATCTAGTATTTTTCTTGTAGTAAGGTCCCATTGTGATTACCAAAATTTTCACATTTTATCACTGAGTTGTTTATGCATTGTCAAGACTTGACACTAGAGACCTTGGGGTTATCTCTTGAGGCTTGCTGATAGAGATTTACCTTTCAAGAGAGATAAGATATTATATTCTGACTGAGTTGTTGTTGTGTAAAACACCATCAACTGGATTGGCGCTAGAAGGAGGGAATGAACAAGCAAGTTGGATCAATTTTTGAATGCAATCTCTCCTAAGAGATTTAGAAGGAGAACAAGATCAGCTCTAGGAGAGGAAGAGTTTCAGGAATTACCTGACCCCACTAGGTCTAGAAGGGCCAACAGAATGGGATAATTATCATCATCCCATCCACCTCCCTCATCTCCATCATCCCCATCTTCATTAGGTTCATCTGAGTCTGAGGGAATTCCTAGTCCATAGCAACAACCATTCATAAATCATCCATTACCACCCCCACCTCCACCAATGGCTTTCCTAGCAACCAACCCATCCCCATTGAGCTTTGATGTTTACAATGTCATGCCCAAAAACTTTGAACACTTTTGTTCAAAATTCCATGTCAATGATCCCAACAGAACCACTAAGGAACACATTAGGATCTTTCAGACTGGCCTTAAGGATAGAGGGATAAACCATAAGGATGTAGCCTGTAGACTATTTCCTTATTCATTGGGGGAGGATGCCTTCTATTGGTATAATCATTTACCCGTCGGATCTATCCAACATTGGACTGAGCTAGAGACTGCATTTCTGCAAAAGTTTTGAATTCCCATTAATTCCAATGAGCTCTACCGACAGTTCACCAATGTTAAAAGAGAAGTCAATGAGCCTATAGGGTCTTTTAATAATAGGTTTCATCATGCTTATACAAGACTATAGTCCCCTTATGTTGTTGATGAACCCACCGCTTTAGAAGTTTATTATGAGGGACTTGATAGTTTGACAACCACCTTTATGAAATGGACTAATAACCCCCCTGCTAGTCTACTTGGTGCATATGCAGAGGATGTGAAAGTTATCACTAATCTAAGGCAACATGTATCTGGGCCTTTAGCTTCATTAGGACCCGTTGCCCAGCCTAGACAAGTTTCAGCTCTCAACCAGGCTCTGGTGAACCATATTCCAATCATGAACCCAGTACCTTAGTTGCCTCTGGTCCCTCACCCAAGACCTCCCATGGGACAAATTCCATCTATAATTAATTACCCTCAGCAAAATGTGAATCAAACTCTACATATCCAGCCTCAGGCTAGTTATCCTTCATATCTACAAAATTCAGAGGTTCTGAATCAATCACTGAATGTTGGTGTTGTTGTGGGATATTCCCAGAATAGTGTGAATCAACCTCCATATGGTAATCCTAACAAGGAGAGATTGGATGAATTATCTAAACAAATAAAGAAGCTGAATATGGAGGTGACTTACTTGAGGAACCAGAATAGTCAATTGCAAGCTACTCAGAGGAATATGCAGTCCAATTAGAACAGAGAGAATCCACAAGGACAACAATTTGATAGAGAGCAACGTCAGGACCGAGGATATAAAAATGATAGAGAATACAATAATGAAAGAGGATATAACCAAGAAAGAGGTTACAACAATGACAATGGATTTAATAATAATAGGGGGTATAATAATGATAGAAGATAGAACTATGATAAAGGACAACCCTTAGGCTAGAGCTTTGACAGAGGTGGTGGACAAGGGTTCGATAGAAGGCAACAATCAGGACAGAACAAGACTTAGAACATAGGACCCAATAATGGAGGAGTTCCCACACCATTAGATCAACCTATCAATCAGTCTGTCGGCTAACCATTTAATCAAGAGAATCCCCCTAGTGGTGTATATCTAGCAGAGGCCGCTTTATTAGGGTGGTGTAGGCTCCACAAAACAAGTCAACATTCTAAGTTAGATTGTCAAGAATTCCAAACAGCAGCCTCGATCTTTAAGTATGAAGTGGAGAACAATGTAGTTAGTCAGGAGATAGTACCATCTAATCCTTATGATTCACCAGTATTGGTGTTGAATCATGCTCCTTTTCCACAAAGTAAGGAGAATGTACCTAAAGAGGAATCTGACCAGTTGGAGGAAGAGGCAGACCAGGTATGCAATGGTGATGAAATGATACAATTATTTGATGAAAGTCAAGTGAATGATAATAGTCCCAGAGATGAAGAGGCTTATGTCAAAGAGGAAGCTTACATTGAAGAAATGTAGACCTTCCAGAGACCTGTCAAGAAGTATAACTTGAGGGAATTTCCACATAGGCGTCCACAAGCTAGAGGCCCCTTCACTACTTCCATTCCACCGAACAATTTCAATATGCCTCTAGATCCTAATGCTAGTAATAATCCATCACTGCCTCATGTGTCCAAGCAATTTTTATCTCAAGGACATGCTGATGTACCAAAAGGAAGGAATGTTGATGCAAATAAGGATAAGATGATCGAATACTCCAAGGAGGTCCCTGCTGATCTAAGTGAGGATCAATTGGCCCTATATGTTGCTGAAGAACTTAGAAAATTGAAGGTAAGTCTATCAGCATTCAAGTTATTAAGAGTTACATCCATTAGGAATGCAGTCCTAGGAGTTTGTAATGCAAATTCAATGTCACAAGATAAATCAGTTAGTGAGAGTGCTCACAGAGCATCTAGTTCTTAGTCAGTAGGAAGACAAAACTAGACTCATAAGCAAGTCCATATGCCCCCTGGAGATACTGGGAAAGAAAAGGAAAAATCTCAAGTTGCTTAAGTAGAGACTCCCTTGACTCTGTTTCAAGGAAAGATAGACACACCCCCATTCCCGATTTCTGTTCAAATATTTGGTAAAAATCAGCATAATTGTCTGCTAGATTCTAGTGCTTCAACCAATCTTATGCCTTTCGGTGTATGTCAAGCTATAAAATTTCTCCTGCTAACTCACAGAAGAAAGTCACACAATTGGATAGGAATGAAGTCAATGTTGTAGAAGAGTTAAATATGATTTAGATGTAGATTGCTTTTGATCCTAGGATTCAGTAGGTTATTAATATATATGTGGCTGACATACCTGATGCTTATGGCCTAATCCTAGGAAGAGACTTTACCAGGGCTTTAAATGGATATGTCTCAACTAATCACTCTCATATGTGGCTTCCCTAGAAGGGAGTGCCAAACCAGATTAGAATTGAAAGAGAACCCAGAATGAAGTACATGATCATAGAATATCAAAAGACTTCAACTAAAATTATGGTATCAAAAGTAAGTATGGGTAACTATATGCTTGCTACTCCTTCTGAGGAGTTAGATGTGGAGGAGGTCCTCATGTTCCACACAAAACCTATTGACCTTATAGTAGAATCCAGTAGTACTGAAGCCCTAGTGGAACCAGTTAAAGACAATGATGAACCAGCTAAAAATAATGATGATCCAAAAGATAGGCAGCTAGCTTTGCTAAATAGTTTTCAAGACTTTATTCAAAAATGCATTGAAGACCAGGTTCAGTTAGGAAAATGAATGAACTTTGGAGAGCTACTCCTACCCAATTGGTGTAGGGTCCATAATTTCTCTCATTCATAATTGGACTGTTGCTTATGTCAGGGTACAATGGAACAAATACAGAAGTGTATCAACCCCACTCTAGCAGGTAAAATTGATATCCTGAATGTCTAAGAAGATACCAAAAGAAAAGGAGTATTGCCTTTTGAAGAACTATCTAGTAGTAACAATGCAAGTAATACATCAAGGGAGTCTACAGTAGGAGGATGTTGGACTTTAAGATTTGATGGGTCCAAATCAAAGCAAGGGGCTAGAGCTAGTTTCGAGCTAATTAGTCTAAGAGGTAAGACATTTTTTGCTGCTCATAGACTTCAATTTCACTATAGGAATAATGTAGCAGAATATGAGGCCCTGGTTCATGGATTGTTAATAGCACTAAAGAAAAAGGTTAGGATCTTGCAAGTTTTTGGAGATTCAGAGTTAGTAGTCAAGCAGGTTAGGAGACAATACTCTTTTCATGATAGGAGAATGACAAACTATAGACATAGAGTATGGGATCTCATTGAAGGATTCAATGCCTCCAATATTCAGTAATTCCTCAAAATAAGAACTAGATGACTGACTCCTTGGCCCAGGCAGCTAGTACCTTGCAGCCTCTGTCTCTTTCTGGACTAAAGAAATTTACTGTGGAATTGACCCCAGTACCCTCAGTACGTGATAATATCACTAACTTCTAGGTATTTGAAGATAACAAACATATCTTAGATTTCATTACTAGTACTGATGTCTTTGATTCTTGAATCATTGACGAAACTAAGCTCCAAGAAGCTGAGATGGACTTGGAAGGGGTAATTAACCTGAAGACCAACACAATTCCTAGGGGAATGGTTTAACTAGAGAGGATCTTTGATCTGGACAAGATCAGATATCAAGAACAAGATACCAGGAAAAAGTCCATTAGTGGACAGTGTGACAAATATAATATGGGATCTCAGGAGGATGTCAAAAATGTCTTTATTGGTAAAGTATGCACCCCTAAGGAAAGGAAAGGAATCATCAATGCACTACATAGATATCTAGATGTGATAGCTTGGAGTTATGAAGACTTAAAGACTTATGATACATCAATCATAACCCATACTATTCCTCTCAATCTAGGAGTAAAACCTTTCAGACAAAGGAAAAGGCCCATCAATGCTTTACTGGAACCCATAATATAGAAAGAAGTGCAGAAATTGTTGTCTGCAAGAATGATATTTCCAGTCAGACACTCTACTTCGGTTGCAAACCTAGTTCCAGTATGAAAGAAAAATGGTGAAATCAAGTTGTGTGTAGACTTCAGAAACCTAAACAGAGCATCAGAAAAAGATAATTATCTGGTACCCTCATTGGATGAAGTGCTCCAGATTGTCAATGGATCTCAGATGATGTCCTTCTTGGATGGTTATTCAAGATACAACTAAGTCATGGTGCAGTATGAGGATAGACACAAGACTGCTTTCACCACCAAGTGAGGAACCTTTTCCTATAGAAGGATGCATTTTGGCTTGATTAATGCTGGAGATACATTCCAAAGAGCCATGGACATCGCCTTTAAAGACAATTGGTAAGTGCATAATCATTTATATGGATGATCTAATGGTCTTTTCCAAGAAGAGAGGTGATCATATCTCATATTTATGCAAAGTTTTTCAGAAATGTAGAGAGTTTGGGATATCCCTCAACCCAAAGAAATACATCTTTGGAGTCACAGAGGGTAAATTATTAGGGCATGTTCTTTCTGAGAAAGGAATTGCAATTGATCTAGAATGCATAGAAGCCATTCTTAAGATTCCACCGCCTGCCAGTAAAAAAGAAATGAAATCATTCTTTGGAAAGATCAACTTCATGAGGAAGTTCATCACTGGGTTCATAGAAATATTTAAGCCACTGAACGCAATGTTGAAGTAGGAGGCCAAAGTTGAATGGAATGCAGAGGCAAAAGAAGCATTTGTAGAGATAAAGAGGGCTATTGTTGAAGCTCCTATTTTAGTAAGTCTAGACTATGCCAAACCATTCTATATATATTCGTTTGCATCTGACCATTCTTGTGCTGCTATGTTAGCTCAAAAATTAGATCAAGGAAATGAGCATCCCATAGCATTCATGAGTGCACCATTGAAAGATACAGAGCTAAGATACCCAAACGTGGAGAAGCAGGCTTATGCCTTAGTCAGAGCAGCAAAGAAATTTAGGCATTACATCCTTAGAAAGAAAATCTTTGCAATCATTCTTGATCCTGTAGTTAAGCTGTTGCTGATGTAGAATGAGCTGGGAGAACGTAGGGCCAAGTGGGTGACTATGTTACAAGAGTATGATATGGAAATCCAGCCCATGAAGTTGGTAAGAGGAAAAGGGATTACACAGACAATGGCTGAGACAGGTCTTGACCTTATAGCCCAAAACTACAATTTAGAGGATGTTTCTCCTCATGAGTGGTATGATGACGCTGTTCATTACCTCCTCACTCAGAGATTCCATGATCATCTCAGCACACTACAAAGAAGGGCACTGTGCTTAAAGAGTGATAGTTTCATGTTGAAGGGAGTTGTTCTGTATAAGAAAAATCATGAGGGTATGTACATCAGGTGCCTAGGAAAGGCAGAATCTAAAAGAGTGATGTTGGAATTTCATGACAGATATGGTACAGGCCGTGGATCAACACCTTCTACAACAAACCAGATTTTGAGAGCTGGTTACTATTGGTCTACGCTATTTAAGGATACACATAACCATGTTAGAACTTTTCATGTGTGTCAGACTGTGGCGTCCCGAGAGAAGTATGCAGTGCTCCCACTCCAACCAGTCTTTGAGGTAAAAAAATTTGCACAATGGGGGATGGACTTCATAGGTTTGATTAATCTACCTTCCTCTACTGGTCACAGGTATATCCTTACTATCACTGATTATTTTACAAGATGGACTAAGGCCCTTGCTTGTAAGAAATGTACTTCAGAGGTAGTTATCAACTTCATCGAATCTAGTATCATTAATCATTTTGGGTGCCCTATGTCTTTGGTTTGTGATAATGGTCTTGCATTTTCATCATTAAAATTTTCTAACTGGGCTTTCGATCACGGGATTATCATTAAGTTTGCATCTAACTATTACCCTCAGGGTAATGGTTTAGCTGAGTCATCCAATAAAAACCTTTTGACTGTTATTCACAAATTATTAGAAAGAAATCTGAAGGACTAGCATACCCAACTTAGATTTTCTCTTTGGGCAGATCGTACTAGACATAAGACTTCCATAGGAATATCACCCTATCACCTGGTTTATGGATTAGAGCCTGTGTTTCCCATACAGTTAAGGATCCCCACTTTATAGTTCATTAATGAATATTATGATGAGGGAGATAAATGTGAGGCTAGACTTGTTGAATTGTTACACCTAGAGGAAAAGAGAGACGAAGCCTTGGAAAACTTTGCTAAAAATCAAGGGGTAGTCAAGAGATGGTTTGATAAAAGAGCCAAGGTTAAAGCTTTTAGGATTTCTGACTTGGTTCTTTACTGGGATAAATCCCATGACCGTAAGGGAGAGCATGGAAAATTTCATAAACTTTGGCTTGGTCCTTACCGGATTTCAGAAATTCTGGGAGATAATGCTTTCCGTTTGAAAACTCTCATTGGAGAGGATATCTCACTACCTGTCAATGAGTAGTATCTAAAGCATTATTTCTAGTCCTGATATGTTTTCAGCTCTCATCTTGTATATAATTAGATTATATTTCCCTTCTTGACTTGCTTTTGGTTTGTTTTGGGTTTGTGTGGGTTTGCTTTTAGTTTGTTTTTGGTTTGTTCTAGGTTTGTGTGGGTTTGCTTTTGGTTTGTTTTGTTTTTGCTCTGCTCTTGCATTGGAGGTTTCTCTATTTTCGCCTAGGTGTGTTGCCCCTACATGGTAAATGTCATTGTCTGGAATTTTTCTAAGTATTTTGTTGGTGGACTAAAGTCTTGCATCTTGAAAGGATGGTTGAAGTATTTACTATCGTTAGTAGTCTTAATGTTAGATTTATAGAAGATTGGTCACTGGCTTTGATATGAAGTTGAAGTACTCTGAAATCTTATATCTCTCATATATCTTAAGAATCCTGATGTTACTGTAGGAATCCATGTGAAGTTTTTCCAGGTGAAAAATCCTATTTCTGCTTCAGCGCCACTATGGTTCTTAGCCCTGAGTGTGAACTTCATTGTTCACAAGTTGAAATGAAAGTGACATATAAAGCATATCAAAAGAAAAGAAAAATGAAATATTGAAAATTAGAGGAATAAATTCAACTTATCAGGGGTACTTGAATATCTCTACCAAGGATATGGACATCTGGCTGGCAATAGAGCTATGTTCAAGAGAGTCACATCGATAACCTCATCAGGGCTATGGACACCTGACTGGCAGCGAGGCCCTACCTAGGTTGCTTTTGAAGTTAGATTCCTTATGTAGCCTGACTTGATTGAACTTTGTCTCTATAGTAGCTTAAGGAAGGAAATGAACTCATATGCACACACTTGGATTCTTAGTTTATGGAAGGTTCAGTCTATCCTTTGGTTATGATGTTTTCAATATTTTCATTCTGATTTGTTTGTTTCATAGTGGGACTAAAACCAGAGGATTCTGGGTTCTTGATTCATGTTCATCATCAAATGCTCTGGAGCATCTTCCCAGCAAAAGTTGCCATTTGTTGTACAATTTTTGAACACATGCCCCACTAAAAGCAAGGACCCTCTTTTGCTTTGGTTTTGATGTTTTGGCCCTTTCATTTTGAGGTTTTATCTTATCTGGGCATATGCTTAAATGTTTATTTTGATTGCCTAAGTGTTTCCCCTAGGTTATTCATTAAAGATCTTTGGTTCTAGCCAATTTCGATTTTTTACTCAGATTTGGGATTTTCCACCCTAGTCAGATTTTCCCAGATCCCGCTTGAACTCTGGCTATGCCCTGCTATTTAGGGATTTTCAATATTCATGGATTTTCGCATGGGCCGAATTTTCCCAGATTCCACACTACTATCGGATTCCTAAATTCTCTGACTGTCTTATCGATTGCATTAATGACTTCGTGCGTGCTTCGAAGGATGTATTTAACATCCTTCGAAGCACGTTATGCCATCATGCTTATTATTTGCCATCGTTTGAGTTGGGGACTGCATCCTTTGAATTTTTTCTTTAAGATTTTGATCCGATTTCAGACATTTGGGCTTGAATTGATCGATTTAGTGGCGATTTCTTGTGCATTTCAGCATTTTTTCTTTCTAGATGCCATTGAGCTTCCCATTTGTTGTTTCTGAGATCGATTCCCATGTCACAATGGTATGTTTTATTACCTTGCTTTTGATGAATGATTGTGGATAGCACATTGATTTTATGAGAGCTTGTGGGATTCAAATTCCTACATATTTGATCATTATATGCTAGGGTTGTTCAACATTGTGTTATTTGTGATCTCCTAGGTAATTTTTGAGCTCATTTGTCTATCTTCATTTTGATGAATCTTTCCTGAGAGTAATTAGTGAACCCTAGTAATGACTTAGAAGTTGAAACAACTGAATTCTGAGCTTGCCTGTGTGCCAATGGCGGAGGTATAGGGTTTAAACCTAGGGCATCGCCATTCATCTTTAGTTTGCTCTTAAAATTGACCTAGAATGTAAAGAAAATCTATGAAAGGTCCATCCTTGACTTGTCCTGAGCTTAAATTGTTGAAATTCATGATTAATGGGATGTTGTGTGTGAAATCATGATTTCATGTCGCAATCTAGCTTTTGGCCTCAGTCCGGGATTTCTCGTTCCTTCGAGATGATTCATCTCTGGCATATTTACCCAAAATTTCATGGGATGCAATAAAATTATCACTATCATATTCACCATTAGAAAGACAAAAATCCATTGGCAAGAGGTCATAGTGGGCTTCAGTAGTCATGCCAATATTCTTTTTCAGTCACTAAGACCCTGCTTGGTCAGTCAGACCTTTTGGCAAGCTCACAACTCTTGCTAAGACCTTCACTTTCGACAATACTACCAATGGTCATCAAAACTTCATGACGAAGCCTTCCTTTCTTGGCGAGCTTGGATCTTCTTTCAGGGATACCGCATGTTATCAGCTAGAGGTTATACCGATGGGACTCCATATCGGCAAAACATTATGCAGTCGACAAGACCTCTGGCCGAATTCAAAACCCATCACCAAACATCCATTCGCTTCATTGAGACTCCCCCTTGTCAGCAGGATGTTTCACCGAGAAACCTTCCTAAGTTCATATTTGGTCACTGTGACAGTATCATTTCTCACACCGATAAGGTCTTCTGTGTTTTTTCGGCAAGACCAGAGTCATTTGCCGGGACCCTACCCCGACTTCCCTTTGGTCATATCAATATGTTTGCTATATCTTTGGTCAGCAAGACACCACAATTTTTCATTCGCCGTAACCTTGCCCCAAAGAGAAATTCTCTCATCGACATGCGTATCCTCGTCGCCGGTTGGCAACACATGCCCCACTCAGTGTGACCTCATTTCGAATGAAATTTGTTTGGCTGAAGTACATTCTTTTGCACCGATTGGTTTAGAGTTCTGCTTTATCCGCGAATTTTCGTCAAGTCCAGATTTCTCTGAAATCTGGCGTCTCTCTGACTTTTCAAAATTCCTCTTTGGCTTGTTCTTCGCAGGAATTCGTCCCTCATGGATTTTCCTGAAATCTGATGAAATATAAAGGAACATGAGATAATTGGATTTGTTTATGATTTGTGATACATTTAATGATTATTTCATGTCATATTTGGATTTCCCATGTAATTTATGGATTGATCATGATCAGGTTTAATTGTAAAGTAGGTGTTTCCTGGTTTAATTTCATTATTCAAGTTGGCAAGTGGTGTAGTGGGAGTGTAGTTGTAATTTAAAAATATATAAAAAAAATCAGAGTTGGGCATTGGGTTGTGGGAAGTTACAAACAAGCATGAAAAATCATTTATTGGTTTTTTTACTTGTGAAAACAATTCATTATGAGGAGGTTGTCATGGATTTTCTAATGGGAATGAAAAAAAAATAGATTTTTGGTTCTTCGAGGGGGTATGAGTATGAAAATGTATTTAAAATTTCCCTAAAATCTAGGAATGGACTCCAATTTTGGCAATTTTGGTGGGAGTGTGTTTGAGAAATAATTTTTCCATATTATTAAATATTGAACAAGTATGAATTTTTGGGAGGTTTCTTCCCAAATTGGCCATTATTTTTTATGGTGAACTTTTTGGAGCTTGTTTTTCAAGTTTACAAGCAATTTTAACTATGTTTTGGTAGACATTCTTAGCTATAATTGGAACGTTCTTGTAGGTGTAGCATCTTCTTAGAGAGGATATAGGGAGTTCTTTTTTTCTAGTTTGAATGTACTTTTATAGAAAAATTGATCATGGAATCCATTGTTAAAGATTGATTCAATGGAAGATTAGAGTTTGGAAGCTATAGGTTGAAGATTGCAAGTTGTAGTTGAAAGGAGAAAAGTTTTCATTGTTGTATTTATTCATTTTCATAATAAATAATATTGTAATTTGTTTTAAGTTGTGCATCAGTTCTAAAGACTGTGAAATCTGATATAATAATTTTTTTTGTAGTTATGTAATCCTTCCTACAAGTTTTAAACATAATACATTGATTCTAGTTTGTAGATTTTGTATTCAATATTTGTTGTTTCAGATGGTGTGTGCATATATCCATTGAGATTTCAATTTGATTTCAGATTTGATTAAGGGGGAGTTTTCTCAACTTCATCAAACTATCACTAACTAAATGACTCCCTTCCAAATTATTATAAATTATGTTAAATATGATTATGCAGTTCATAAAAAGGTTTGTGTTGACCTCAAGGGTTTACAAACCCAAATGAATGATCAAGCATGTAGGTCAGCCTCAAAAAATGAAACATAATTCTTTGTGAAATGAAACAAATTGTGGATCTCTAAGAAAGAACCCCTTGGACCCAAAATACTTGTATGATGCTACATTAAGTTTTGCACACACAAGAATAGGTTCACACTATGACTCTTGGACCTAGCCGACACCAAATGCTCAAGCTATGAATTACAATAAAATTTTGAGAGCGATAACTTTCAATGGACAAATGAAAATGATTTGAAATATGAATATGATGTAGATGACATCATGTAGATGCTATATCCTATCTTATGAGCTTAGAAATCCTAATGCAGTGAAATACACAATGAACTAAAATTGCTATAGATTGAAATGCAATAAAAGAAATGTTTTTGGTTGATATAGGATTGCTTTACAACTAGAGATAATCCTACATCAAATACCCAAAGTTGGAAGAAAAGTGAGTCCCTCACTTTCTAGGGGATAGCGGAAAACCAGAGTGGTCTACTTCTTCCTAATAAATTCATGGTGAATCCTCCGGTGGTTTTCCTTTCCACTTTACTGAATATTCCTTGTGTTGTTCCTAGTGATCATTCTAGCTTTGGTATCCAAGATTTTCTCAATATTCTCTCATGGTTGATGTGGTAACTGCTTCTTGAAATTTACTTTAGTGTTATTGTCATTTGAACTTCCATCATGATAGTCATGTATCTATGCAATATTGAAAATAGGTGATGGGTGAGTGCAGGATCATGGGCGTAGAAAAATTGGTGATATGACAAAAAAGTGGCTAACGACTTTTTTTATCTGAATTTGATGAAACAAAAAGGGGTTATTGGGAAAATTGTCAGCTTTCCAAATATAAGATATGCCTTATTTGAAATTAAATAGATAATTATTATTTATTTTCTACATACATTCTAACTAAAGTCCTGATTGATAGGCTAATTCAAAATATCTAGAATTCGTAAACAATTTCACATTTTTTGAATCCCGAAAAAGTGGCACATTCTATGCTTCCCATACTATAGGATAAAAAAAAAGAAAAAATGAATTTCATAATTTTTTGAGAAAGTTATGGTGGTAAGACTAACAAGTTTTAATATTTTAAAAAATATATTATAAAAAATTCATAACTAATTATTTACCTGCAAAAAACTTACAGAAAAATTGCGGCACATCTAGGCATGTGTCCTCTACATATATTGAAAGTTTCAAAAAAAAATATTATTTTTTTCTTGTACTTAGGTTGGTCAGACATACACCTATTTTTTATTTTCTCCTAAAAACTTAGTACAACTACATTGAAATTTCAAATTTTCACCAAATAGATTTACTTTTTTACAAAAAGTGAATAGTATCTTATAAACTACATTCAATTTTCTATAAATTTTGTTATTACATAGTTTTAAAATTATGTTAATAACTTATTAAAATTTTATTTTATTTTATTTTATTTTAACGAGGGGAATCGGGTGCAGCACGGCCCCCCATATAACCCCCCACCGCCGGTAAACTTTTTACCGTGACCGGCAGTGCTGGCGGGACACACCAACCGGTACCACGGGAGCGCCGGAGAATCGAACCCATGGTGGACGCCCTGCGACAGGGAACACCTTAACCAACTGAGCTGGGACCGGCGCCCCAACTTATTAAAAAATTTATTTCAAGTTTCCTATCTCTATTTTTTTGAATTTTATTGGGCACCACTTAAGGGCCTAGTTTGGACCCCCATGATCCTGCAGTGACCTTGATATACAAAGTGTCTAGGTATGTGTAGGATCATGATGGGCCAAAAAGTGGCGATATAATGGGTATGTGTAAGGTATGTGGCTAATGAATTTTTCTTTACCCAAAATTGATGAAACGAAAGGGGTTCTTAAAGGAGATTCTCAGCTTTCCACCAATATAAATTATATGCTTTACTTTGAATTTATGAAATAATTATTATTCATTTTCTATTTGAATTATGACTAAAGTCCTAATTGATAGGCTAATTAAAAAAAACTATAGCTTTCAAACAGTATCAATTTTTTGAATACGAAATATGTGTCAGATTGTATGATTCACAAACTATAATATTAAAAAAAAAATTGAATTTCGTGAAATTTTGACCAAGTTAAGGTGGTCAAACATACGGGTTTTTATATTTTTAAAAGTTGAAATAAAAAATTTATAATTAATTATTTACTTGGAAAATAATTACAAAAAAATATGCAACCCATCAGGACATGAGTCCTTTACTTATATCTAACCTACTTATTTTTTCCTTGAAATTTAAGTATGACTACATTGAAATTTTAAATTTTCACCAAATAGATTTTTTTTTTTTTAAAATAAACCTAGTAAGTTAGAAACTACATTCAATTTTCTATAGATTCTATTCTTACATATTTTTGAAATAATATAGATAACTTATTTAAATTTTTATGTCAAGTTGCCTAACTTTGATTTTTCTAAATTTTTTTTCCACTTAAGGGCCTATTTTTTCCATGATGATCCTACACATACCTGCCTTCAGTAACTCTACTTCATATGCTTTTCCTGAATCAAACTTCCTAAGAATTTGACATGCACCAAACTTCCTCATATTTCGCTTCTTATATGTTCCAACTAGAAACCTTTCTTTCCGAAGATATACCATCACTTAATCTCCAACAATAAATTCCTTATGTCACATTTTCTCATCTACCTTCTCCTTATAGTTAATGTTCATGTCCTATAAGTGCTTATGGTCTTGATTATGCAATATATCCATGAATCTTGTGAACTCTTATACTTTTGCACTCTACTTGTTATCCATATTGATGTCTCCTAGCTCTGCAACTCCTTTGGGATGTACTCTAGTTACAATCTCAAATGGTGTCTTCCTTGTACTAAAATTTATTGAATTATTGTATGGAAACTCTCCTTGCAGTAGAACTAAATCCCAATGTCATGCTTTCTCACCAACCAAACATCTCAACAAGTTACTTATACTTTTGTTTACCACTTCTATTTGTCCATCTATTTTTGGGTGATACGATGAAATGAACTTTAGATCTATCTTCATCTTCTTCCACAATGTCCTCCAAATGTATCCAATGAACTTATTATCCCTATATAAAAATATAATCTTAGGTAATCCATTGATCTCATAATATCCTTCAAAAAAGATCAGCAACATGCACAACATCATTAGTCTTCTTGCAAGGAATAAAATATGCCATCTTATCAAATATATCCACTAGTACCATTATAGAAACATATCCTCTCTGTGTTCACGATAATACTAATATTGAATACATGCTTATTTTCTCTCAAGGTCTCTCTGGTACTGTAAAAGGTTTCTACAATCCAATATTTTAATACTTCCTTTCGCAACTTGACAAATTTTGCAATTCTAAACATACTTCTTGACATCCTCATATATTTGAGGACAAAAATAATGTTCAATCACCAAAGCTACTATCTTTCCCACTCCAAAATGTCCTTCAAGTCCTCCAGTATGCTTCTCCTTAATCATATTTTGCCTCATTGAGCTCCTCAGAATACACAACTGACTTCCTTTGAATAACATATCTTCCTAAATGAAATAGTCCAACCACTAGCTCTAGTCTATCACAACTAGTTCCTTATATGACTTCCATGCTTTAGAAAAATTAGGGTCATCCTCATGTACATATGCTGCAATTCTTCAAAAAACAATACTTCTATCCTCATCTTTAGCAGCAAATTCCCTTTTCTACTCAATGTATTTTCCACTTTATTTGACTTCCTAGTACTATAGTTCAACACAAATGTATAAATCTACAAGAACTCAACCCATCTCATATGTCTTTGATTCAACTTTCTCTAACTGTTTAAATACTGTAAAGCTTGATGATTAGTATACAAAACAAACTCCTAAGGAAACAAGTATTGTCACCACTTCTTCAAGGCTTGAACTATGGCATAGAATTCTTGTTCATAAATTGAATATCTTCTTCTAGAATCATTCAAATTTTCACTGAGATAGGCTATGGGTCTTCCTTCTTGACTCGGTACTACTCCTATTACATTTCCACTAGCATCATAATCAACTTGAAATACCTTGTTAAAATTAGGTAATGCTAACATTGGTTTCTCTATCACCTTTTGCTTCAAAAATTAGAAACTTTTTTTTGCTCTGGATGTCCACTTAAATTGTTTCCTATCTCCTCTTATTGTCTCACTCATAGGTGTAAAAATTCTACTAAAACTTCTAATAAACTTCTTATAGAAACTAGCTAATCCATGAAATGATCTTAACTCTCTAATGTTTACCAGAGTAGGCAACTAATCTAAAATTTGTGTATGTAGATGAGATAGAGTAGATGCTATATCCTACTACAAGAGATGAGAAATGATAATGTGGTGAAATGCATAATGAACTCTTAAAACTTGCAAAGACTGAAATGTAAGAAAATAAATATTTTTGATTGATATAGGATTGCTTTACAACCAGATATGCTCCTACATGAAACACCCAAGGTTGGAAGAAAAGTGAGTCCCTCACTTTCCAAGGACTAGAGGAAAACCAAAGAGGTCTACCTCTTCCTAATAAATCCATGATGAATCCTCCACTAGTTTGCATTTCTACTTTACCATATATTCCTTGTACTACTTGTTCCTTCTGCTTTTTCTAGTTCTGGTATCAAATATTTGCTCAATCTCCTCTGCTGATTGATTTGGTAATTACTCATTGAAATATACATTTTTGTTACTTCCACATGGCTTTCCTTCATGATAGTAATGTATGTATGAAACATTTAAAATAGGTGATATACCAAGTGTCTCCAATAAATCTAGTTTATATGCACTTCCTAAATCAAACTTCCTAAGAATCTTATATTGTCCAAACTTCCTCATCTTCAAATTCTTATATGTTCCAACTAGAAACCTTTCCTTCCTGAGATATACCATCACTTCATCTCCAACAAAAAAATTGTTATGTCTCATTTTCTCATCTACCTTCTCCTTATACTTAATGTTCATGTCCTCTAAGTACTTTTAATCTTGACTATGTAATGTCTCCATGAATCTAGAAAACTCTTCTACTTCTGCACTCTTTTTGTTCTCCATACTAATTTATCTTAGCTCTACAACTCCTTTGGTAGGTACTCCTATTACAATCTCAAATTGTTTCTTCCTTTTACTCAAGTTTACTAAATTATTGTATGCAAAATCTTCCTGCGATAGAAGTATATCCCAATGTCATGCTTTCTCACCAACCAAACATCTCAACAAGCTACCTAAACTTTTGTTTACAGATTCTATTTGTCCATCTATTTTTTGGTGATATGTTGAACTAAACATTAGATCTATCTTTATCTTCTTCCAGAATTTCCTCCAAAAGTATCTAATGAACTTAGTATCCCTATCTGAAACTATAATCTTAGGTAATCCATGCAATCTCACATTCTCCTCGAAAAATAGATCAACAACATGCACAAAATCATTATTCTTCTTCGAAGGAATGAAATATGCCATCTTAGAAATATTTGTCA
Source organism: Sequoia sempervirens (assembly GCA_007258455.2). Lineage (NCBI taxonomy): Eukaryota > Viridiplantae > Streptophyta > Pinopsida > Cupressales > Cupressaceae > Sequoia > Sequoia sempervirens. The sequence goes on from VDFB02049217.1 coordinate 147,833,958, forward strand.
CTACTATGATTATAGAATATATCCTTTTTATGTTCTCAACAATCCTAAAATTAAACCATGCATATGTCCTCTCAATATCTCTCCAGTACTATCAAAGGTTTGTACAATTCATTATTTTGACTACATCCTTTTATAACTTGAAAAATTTTGCAATTTTGAACATACTTCATGACATACAACTTATATATCTGTGGCCAAAAATAATGTTCACTCACCAAATCTATTATCTTTCCCACTCCAAAATGTCCTACTAGTCCTCAACTATGCTTTTCCTTAAGCATTGAGCTCCTCAAAATACACAACTAACTTCCTTTGAATAACATATATTCCTTAATGAAATAATCCAACCACTAGCTCCGGTCTTTCACTACTAGTTCCTAACATGAGTTTCATGCTTCAAAAAATATGGGTCATCCTCATACATATGCTTCAGTCCTTTGAAACTCAATACTCTGTTGGAAAATTCCTTCTTCTACTCAATGCATCTACAACTTTGTTTGACTTGCCACTCCTATGCTTCAACACAAATGTATAACTCTAGAATAACTCAACCCATCTCATATGTCTTTTATTCAAATTTCCCTGATGATCAAATACTGGGTATGTGTAGGATCATCATAGAAAAAATAGGCACTTAAGTGGCAAAAAATTTAAAAAAATCAGAGTTAGACAACTTGACATAAAAAATTGAATAATTTATCTATATTATTTCAAAAATATGTAAGAATAGAATCTATAGCAAATTGAATGTATTTTCTAAACTACTAGCTTTATTTTAAAAGAAAAAATCTATTTGGTGAAAATTTGAAATTTCAATGCAGTAGTACTTAAATTTCAGGGAAAAAATAAGTACGTGTATGTCTGACCACCCTCACTACAATAAAATGATAATATTTTTTTCTAGGATTTTAGATATAAGTATAGGACTCATTTCCCAATGTGATGCATATTTTTTTGTATTTTTTTTCCAAGTAAATAATTAATTATGAATTTTTTATTACAACTTTTAAAAAATATAAAAAAATCGTATGTCTGACAACCTTAACTTGGTGAAAAATTCATGAATTTTTTTTTTTTTTTAATCCTATAGTATTTGAAGCATAGAATGTGACACATATTTCATATTCAAAAAATGTGATACTCTTTGAAAGCTATAGATGTTTTCAATCAGCCTATCAATCATGACTTTAGTCATAATTTAAATAGAAAATGAATAATAATTATTTATTAAATTCAAATTAAAGCATAGTTTATATTGGTGGAAAGTTGAGAATCTCCTTTAAAAACCCTTTTTGTTACATCAATTTTGGGTAAGAAAAAATCCGTCAGCCACATACCCCTACACATACCCATCATATCGCCACTTTTTGGCCCATCATGATCCTACACATACCCTGCTGTAAATCTTGATGATCAATATACAACAAAAACTCCCAAGAAAACAACTTAAGTCTCCACTTCTTCAGGGCTTGAACTATGGCATAGAATTCTTTATCATAAACTAAATATCTTCTTCTAGAATCCTTCAAATTCTATTTGAAATAGGTTATGGGTCTTCCTTCTTGACTTAGTACTGCTCCTATTGCATTTCCACTAGCATCACAATCAACTTGAAATATTTTATCAAAATCTGGTAATGCTAACACTGGTTTCTCTATCACCTTTTGCTTCAACAATTTAAAACATCTTGGGGCTCTATATGTTCACTTAAAGTCTTCCCTTTCTTCTCTCATTGTCTTTGCCATGGGTGTAAAAATTCTATGAAATATTTTGATAAACTTTCAATAGAAACTTGTCAATCTATAAAATTATCTTACCTCTCCAATGTTTATGGGTGTAAATAAATTTAATATTTCTCTAATATTCTCAAGATCCATCTTCAATACTTTAGCAGAAATGAGAAAACCCGAGTACACCAAATTTTTTCTTCATGAAACTATACTTATTAGCATTGATCAACAACTTCTCTTCTCTCAGCCTCTGCAATACTTTTTTCATACGCCACAAATTTTCTTCTCTCATTTTACTAAAATAATTATAATATCATAAAAATAAACAATCACAGAATTACCTAAGAATTTCCTCAATATTTCATTCATCAAACTCATGATTGTGCTAGGTGCATTGCTCAATCCAAAATGAATTACTAACCACTCATATAATCGTTCATTAGTCTTAAAGGTAGTCTTAAATTCATCTCCTTCTCTAATCTTGATTTGATGATATCCACTCTTTAGATCAATCTTTGTGAAATACTTTTTTCCACTCAAACAGTCCATAATGTCATCTATCCTTTGAAATATCGAAATCTATACTTGATAGTGATCCTATTGATTTCTCTTGAATCACAAATTCTCCACTTTGTATCTTTCTTTGGTTCAAGTACAATGAGTACCACACATGAGCTTAAGCTTTCTCTGACCAAACCTTTCTTCAAAAATTCTTGTATTTGTCGATTCAACTCTACATTCTTTGCCAGTGACATTCTATGTGTTTCCCAATTTGAAAAAATTCTCCATGTATTAGATCTATGTTATGATTGACTCACTAGATTAGTGGTATACCATCTAGTACATTTTTTGATATGATGTCTTCATACTCTCTCAACAGTTATGCTACTTCTATCTATGGTAGAATAACATCCTTTGTTGTCTCTAGACTACCACCGTTCTTTGGAATCAATTTAAGAAACATGCTCTCATGTCTCAATCCATCAAAAAAATTCCTTTCATCTACCAAACATAGTTTGGAAGTGCAACAAACTTCACTTTTGTCATCTTCCTCCAAAGGTATCAACTTGATTCTCCTGCCATTTGAGTCACAATATAGGTATTCTTTCTTCCATCATGAATTTCTTTCCTATCATATTCCCATTGTCTTTCCAATTGTAAATGGCATGCATCCATATGCATAATATCACACCATACTTCATCCTTATATGATCCAATATGAAATTTCACCAAACATTACTTACTTACGAATATCTTATGCTCATCTTGAATCCATGCTATCATATAAGGATTTGGATGTTTCAATGTTTTCAAATTCAACTCTCTGATAATCTCATCTAAAACTATATTATCAATTCTACCACTATCAATGAGAACTCTACATACCTTTCCTTTCGAGTTACATCTTGTTATGAACAAACTCCTTCTTTGTAGTGGTTCATCAACACTTCTTCATGCATCAAAGATCTCCTCACTTCAAATAATTCACCTTTCCCAAGTTTCCCAATGGAATTAAGAAATTCAATTGGTTCCTCAACCATATAAGTTGCTCTTCTGGTATACATGTTTTCCTTCACCTCCATACTTGAAGCAAGTTCCTCTAAATGGTCTCTTCTTAGATTTTCCTTCATCTATCCTATATCCATCATAATGCTATTAGTTATGACCTCCTATGTCACAATGGTAGTACTTTCTATCTGCTCTCCCTCTATGGTATGAATTAAAGTCCTTTTCTTCACTGAGGTAGGGTTTTCATCTGTGTTTTTATCTGCACTAGGTCTTCTCTCTGGATTGTGATTTTCTCCTTTTGAATCTTCCTCTTGCACTTCTATACCTTTGTTCAAACTTCTTGTGCAACTTATCCTCTACTTTTAACGCAAATTGGTATGCTTCTTCAACAAATGGCATCTTCACCAGGCTCAGTTCTTCTTGAATGTTTGTTCTCGATCCATTGATGTACCTCACAAACTTTTTTTTCTTGCTTCACTATATCCAATTTTGATGATCATCTTGTAGAAATATTTAGTATACTCTTTCACATATCTCTCCTTTTGTCTCATGTTCAAAATAATTTCAACAATTCAAGAGCGTAATCAGCAGGTATAACTTGATTCTTCAATTTTTTCACCACTCATCTTATCATTTCCTCTTCTATTATGATCCAATTGAACTTATTTCCACTATAATGCAACATGACCTTTCAACTTAGTTTTCACAAGTATGACTCTTTTCAAGTCTTCAATTTCTTCATACTAAAAGTATTCCTCCATTTCATTAATCCATTCAATTAATTCTTCAAGGTTTAAATTTCCAAATTAGTTTTGAATTTCAACCCTAGGTCACTTACCAAATTTGGAAATAGCTTTCAACATCATCATTTGATTTTCTTTTTCTTCTTCGATGGCTTCTTTATTTTGGTTCACAGTATGATCTAGCTCATCATTTCTTTCATCGCTGTGTCTAGGGTTTAAACCTCACCTTCAATCTTCTTCGACAAAATCTAATTGGACTCGCATTGCTTGCATCATTTCTAATATATCACCCATTATACTAGTGACATCCACCATAGAAGGCACTCTCCTTGGCGGAATCTCTCCCTTAGATCCAATGCAACTGGCTTAATTTGATGATCTCGCTATAAGAGTTTTAATTTCCTAACAATCGAAAATCAATTGAAAATGCATGCATTCTACCTAATTTCGATGATATTTTTATCACAAAGAATTCCTTTAAGACTCAAAAACTTGCTATGATAGCACTTGGTGTGGTCATGGGTGGAGGGTCCAAAAAGGAATGTCCAACTATCCAACTTAGAGTCAACACAACAAAAATTGCACAAGAAAATGTTCTGCAAACATAGATCTTTATTGAATTGGAAGTCTCACATACATCATATGCCTCATGGGTGAATAACCAGGGCTTAGAGGCTTGCTGCAATGAAATTCAATAGTACAACTAGCCAAAGGCCTTATTGCAATCCCTTAAGGGGTTGATTGAAAATCTATCTATCCAACTATCTCTTATTGAATTACTCCCTTCCAAATGATTATAAATGACCTTAAATATGATTTTCCAACTCCAACAGAGGTCCATGTCGACCTTCAGGTTTTACAAACCCCAATCAATGATCAAGTGTGTAGGTTAGCCTCAAACCTTGAAACATAATTATTTGTGAAATGAAATGGATTACAGATCTCCAAGAAAGATCCCCTTGGACCCAAAATTCTTATATGATGCTCCATTAAGCTTTGCACGCTCTGGAATAGGTCAACACTATGAGTTTTGGACTAGGTCAGCCCAAATGCGCAAGGTATAAATTACAATGAAATTCTAGGAGCGATAAATTTCAGTGGATGAATGCAAATGATGTGGAATCTAGATATGATGTAGTTGACCTCGTTTAAATGTTATATCCTGCTCCACGATATGAGAAATACTAACATAGTTAAATGTGAAATGAACTTCTAAAACTGCTACAGATTGAAATGCAAGAAAAGAAATGTTCTTGGTTGATACAAGATAGCTTTACAACCAGGGATTCTCTTACATAAGAAATAGAAATGTACAATAACACTTAGCTCTATTTAAAATTTTGGTTTTCAATGTGGAAGTCTCCATTGTACAATATGTTCAACAATGAGAATTGAGATCCTAAAAGTATTTCTACACATATATAAGTATGATAAACTTGTATTTTGAAACTAAAGTCTAGTCTAGTAAAAGTTGTGGTTGTAATTTAATCCCTCAATACTTCCTCTCTATGTAGTTTTTTCTTGTACTAATGAGAAATTTTGTATTTGTTTTCTTTTCAATTTTCTTGTGTCTAAAATAAAGAGAGTGTTCAGAAAAAAAAAATCAATTTTGTTGTTTCATAACAAAGTTAACAACTTTCTTGATAAAACATGAACCTCTTTTGTTGAAGTATAAAGATACAAGACACTCCACACATGAATGCAAGTTCCAAAATGATATTGCAGAGTTTATTAATGCAAATATTGATGCAAGAGTACAAATAATGCATTGTGATGTGATCTTGCAATGAGACTTTTCAAATAATCTATTAGTGACGTATAACTTTAGATTAAAGATAAATTCTTAAATACTAAATTATAATTATTTGATGTATATATTGACAAGTAATAAATAATATATATAAGAACAGAAGAAGAATGACTTAGAAAATTATGAAGACAAAATCCACCATTTCGTGAAGAATAAATAATGTAAATGATGTGTATGTTCTCTCTTACTATTTTATCCTCATCGTATCTCTTCAAAAGTAGTCATAAAGAATAAATGAACTAAAAGATTTGTGCATTCTTTCTTTAAATTGTTTTTTTCCCCATAGAATCTATAAAAAAATAATTAGATAGGATAAAAAGTATCTTCTCATTTACAAAGTTATTCCGATTAAAAACATATATGCTCTTTAAAAATATTTCTTCCCGTCGAATATTAAAAACATTAACTGCAGAGAAAAAATAAAGCAAACGATACCTATGCTTTATAATCCTTGTCGAATCTGTAAAAAACAGTTGCCTTAGAAAACAAATAAATTTTCGCTAGAAAACATTTCATTTAGCTGGGAGTGCAGTTACATCGTCCCGTATAATATTCAATGGCCTTTTATTATTATATAATATTATTCTAACGAGTTTTCGCTAGTACTTTTAAACAAATTATTTTATTTTTTTTTCTCTTCCTGAAAATATATGTTTTTTAAAGTAAAGATGTTATTTTTTAATTTAAACTATGTTAAAATTAATTGTTAAAAAAATATTTTATTATTATATTTTAAGTCGTATGATGATTGGTTGTAATTTTTCATTTGGAATTGTAAACTTTAATTAATATACAGAAAAAGTAACTATTGTTACAACTTTGAAGATTGATAGTACATTTTGGTAGGATGGTGGTGTATGGTTTCATGGGTGACGTTCCACTCATTAATGAAACGTATTAGTTTCAAGGTGCTTTAATGACTTTTTACATATATATGAGAAACTCTCATCAATTTAAATTATGGCAAGTTGTGCTCCCAAGCATTCAGTTTCCTTTCCAATCCCACAAATCTCTATTTTTTGGCATTTCCATTTGCTCTTTCCTCAGGTGTTTCTCTACGAGTTTCTTGTCTACTCTATCCTTATCTAGTGTTTTGATGGTTTCTTCTAGTGAATCTCATGGAGTTGGAGCCACTTACCAAAAGAATTCTCATCCCAATCCCTAAATGGGAATACTTGGAGATGGGTGCCTTTAGATTTGAGATGTCGAAGAATATTTTTGAGGTTAATTGCAGTCATGTGGAGGTGGCAATAAAGGTCATCGTTGGTGACCAAAATTTCCAGGGGCATCTACGATTGCTCTACCCTTACCAGGTAACTTCTATTTTCCTTTCAAATACTATGGATCTTTTGCAGCATTAGGGTATGGTTAAGCAAATTGGTGATTGATTACATGCACGATAAATACTTTATCGGTCATTCCCTAAACAATGCCATCTAAAAGTATGATTTACACAATGGGAAGGCTCTAGTTGGGGGTCTTTTCAAGCAAAAATATTTTTAAAAATATTCAAGATACTTGTATGTGTATATGGCACTAAAATGGGCCTTGTGTTCATAGTGGTTGTCATTAATGTCAACATATGGTAAATTGTTTGTGGTTGTCATTAATGTCATAACTTGAAAAGTATGGGAGAATTTTAGCAATCGTTGTTATTAATGTCAACACTTAAGGAAAAGTTTTTTGCAATGTTTGTATTTTTGGCATTCATTGTCATTGTTGATAACATTTAATTTGGGTTGTTACTAAGGTATGGTGGTGTTGTTCAAGTCCATGGTTGGATTTCATGCCTTCTTTGGTGATAAATAAATTTGTATAGTCTATTGTTGTCAATAGAATTGATTTCATAAATATATATTAATATGAGGATTAAAAGTGATGTTGATCGTGGAGAGACATTGTTGATGGTCTACAATATACAGTGTGTATTCTCTCTTGTTGTTCTTTATGAATTCTATGTCGATAAAGTAAATTTATGGCCTCTACAAGTTGTTGAATGGGTCTACTTTAGAAAGTTGTGTGGAAGACTGTTTGGGAGAATGCTCTAAATTCCTCTCCTATTGAAAATATTGCTTTGCACTTTGAGATTAAATGTTTTTGTTCTGTGGATGTTGCACTTCTTCCTTCCAAATCACTACTATTAGCTCAAGGAGGTTTTTGTAATTTTTAGAAGGTTGGCATTATTGTTTGTCTAGATAGGTCCAAAAAATGCTCCAAATTTCTCCACATTGATGTCTCTACTCCTACAACTTGGTGAATGTGTTTTCAATGTTTGTGTGGTGTCTCAATTCCAATTTTGTGTGTTGAAGTGGTCTAGAAGATGTTTTTATGTCTCGTGTTTGTGCATTTTATATTTTTTGAGTTAAAGTATTTTGTTCCTATTGTCTCTATGGTGGATGTCGGTGGCATGACAGTGTAAAATAAGTGTCTAGAAGTGTTATTGGATTCTCAAGGAATATCCCTATGTCATCTGGATGTTGTTAGTTGATCTCTTTGGTGTTGCATTGTGTTTGAGTTGGCATTTTGGATAATTTGTTATTATCTAGGTGATAGGGCTAGTTGTCTTGCTTTTGCTATCTGTTTAAGGGTCTACATTAGGAATTAAAGTTGTGTTAAGTCTAATTAGATTCCTGACCTATCTTGTTAGCGACCTCAATGAGTTAATTCAATTAGAACTATGTTTTTGGGCCAGTCTTGGGCTGACTGGTTATTTCCTTCAAGTTTCATCTACATGTTTCCTTATTGTTGAATTTGGTTTATGTGTGTCATTGTGTGAATTCTTTTGGATCGCATTGCAAGATGTAATAAGATTATTTTTGGTCCTCTCTATCCTCAAGATAGGATCACACTATATTTTTTCTGGACAACTTGATTAAGTTTTTTTTTTATCTTCTTCCTTTTCGACCTAATTGAAGTTGTGCAACATGGCGATGGATATAAATGCAAGAAATTTTCATATGAAAATTGATTCAATAAGTCTAGTTATAAAATGAATTGAATATCCAAAAAAAGGGTGTGAAATTATGTGCAAGAAAGATCAGATGTACCTAAATGCATTAGTTAATAGAGTGTTGTGTTGATAAATATTGTAATTTCCTATACATCATTTTGTATCCTGCTTAGAGATAGTGAATCTCATCAAGTCCTTATATCTTTCCCTAGATTTGTGTGCTTCAGTTCTGGAAGTCACATGTATCTTGCCCTATTTTTGTGCACATTAGTCTGCAAGTTTTTTGATGGTGACCCTTTTTTTAAGTAGTGAGCTTCTATATTATGAGTTAATTCTCACTATGGTTTTTTCCTCATTTATTTCTCCACATAAATCTTGTGTTATCTTGTGAATGTGTGTTCTTTGTCATATATTTCATTGGTGTATCTTTCATTGTTAATTTTTGTTGAATCAATTAAGGGATTAAACTACTATATCCTTCATTTTTGCTCACTTGATTAAGGGTTTTGTTTAAGAAGGTTGGTTTGTGCTGAAATCGCTTTAGCTCATGAGGGGTTTAACTTTTGGGGATACTAATTATGAGCATAATCATAACATAAGCTAAATACACCAGATCTAATAGATTCTAAGCAATATCTAACTAGTTAAACTATACTCCTAATGAAATTCTTGAAAACCATTAAATAAGGAAGCCATTAAACATAAACAACAAGAAATGAATAGCGAAAACCTATTCTAATGCCTCAAATATTATCCCATTAGGGGATTGGTGTTGCATTGATGTGGAATGACATCCTTTTTCCAATCACTTAGATTCAAACAAGCCTTATTTGATAGATTGATGAGTGATAATGGAGATTGAAACCACAATGGATGAAAAATCCTCAAATGAATGCTAATGGATGAAAGTGTGGATGCAATTCAACAACATAACTTTTCTCAAATGATTTTCGATCCTTTTTCTCTCCAATAAGAGGAGTATTTATAGGAGAAAATGGTGAATGAAGGGTGAGGATTGATTTGATCTATCAAGGGATGAGAAACAATTGAAGGCATCGATCACGGATTCTTGTCATTGGATGAGAATCCAAGTTGACATGGATCAAAGAGTTAATCAATGGCTCTCAATGATTCAGAGAATCACACTACCTAAAAATTAGAAAGTTTGTTATAAAGGAATATTCCAACTTGGAGTTCAAATGGAGGAATATTCTAACAAAATATTCCCTTGCAAGTGGGGAGTGAGGGAAAATAGCAATGAGATAATTAAAAAAATGTTTTAATTGTGCAAGTTGAGTGAAATTAGGATGCTCATTAAATAATTTATTTATTTAATGAAAGAGGGTCAAGTGATATTTAATTCAATAATTAAGATTATTTAATTTAATTAGAGGACATTAGCAATTTAATCAAATAATTCACATTACCTAATTAAATAAGATGAAAATTAGTGTTAAAGTGGGTGAATTAGCCAAGTGATAGTGATCATTTGATTAATAGGAGAAATAGATGAATTTATTTAAATAATAAAGATTATTCAATTAAATGGACAAAAAGAAGTGATTCAGGATGAAATGGTGTTCATAATCGGATTCAAGTGTGCAATATCAATCAGGACAATTTTAAGTGTCTACACTAATTCTCCATATTCTCAGTATATGGTGTGTCTAACAATTGGTATTAGAGTCAAGATCCTCTAAAGAAGCTTAATAACTTGAGGCAAAGATCTGATATACACATGATGGTTCATACAAGGGTCCTAGGTTTCACGGGACATTTGGTTATGTTTCTCATGCTACTCCTCCAACAAATCCCGATGAAATTGGGCTATATATGAGTGCAATGCTAAGGCTAAGAATGCTCCCTTGTGTGGGTTGGCTGATTTAGAACTTTTGAAGGTGATGAATTACAATTTTGCTAAGGGTGTATGGGGAAAACGTATAAATATCTATTAGGGAGATACAAAAGAAAAAAACTCCTAGATATAGATTTTCAAGAGTATATTTGAGACTCTAAAGATGAATTAGGATGAAGTTATTGTAAGTTGTATGCTCAAGGTGCATGAAACATCATTGATCATGATGGAGAAGTAAAATAAAATGAGATTTTGAAGAAAGTTTTGAGATATCTCTCTACATCCTATAGTCATAAGATGTATTCTATTGAGAAAATTTAAAGATTTGGATCAATATTTTGTAGATGAAATGTATGGTGGTCTAACTAGATTTGAAATGAGAGAATTTGATAGAGATATCCCAAAAAGGAAGCTACTTTCAAATCCAACAAAAGGATTGAAGTCAAAGTTGTTGATCAGAATGATGACTTTGATGAAGTTGAAGAAAACTTTGTCAAAAGATTAAAGAAAGGCACTAGAAAATACAAAGGTAAGTTACCTTTCAAGTATTTCAATTATGGAAGAATTGGTCATTTTGCATATAAATATCCTTATAAATAATTAGAAGATGGTAGGAAAAGAGATAAGGTTAAAAGAGATCTCTATTCTAAAGAGAGCAACTGCTCATCAAAAGATAAGTATAATGACTCATATGATGAAACCATTTTCATGGCCTTCAAAGATTGACTAAAAATTGTAGGAAAATAAATACCCACAAGGGAACCTAGTGCAATCACAGCTGCAGGGTCCAGAAAGGACCATCTAACCATACAACTTGAAGTCAACACAACAAAATATTCTGGAAATATGGATCTTTATTGAATTGGTAGTCTTACATACATCATATGCCTCATCGATGAATATCAAGGGCTCATAGGTCTATTGTAAGGGATCCAACTATGATGTAAGAGCACTCAAGGTGTAAGGCAATGTTACAACACCAAAAAATATAAAAAATTGTGATTTAAATTTAAATTTTATGTTGTTAGATTTATTTGAATAAATTTGGAATAATGTAATTTAATAAAATAAAATTCACTTTTGTTATGCAAGTTGGCAAGTGCAGTAGTGGGAGTGTAGTTGCAATTTTAGAAAAATCTAAAAAATCAAACTTGGGCGTTGGGTTTGTGAGGAGTTACTAAGTTGCATGAAAAATTATTTATTGATTTTTTCTTTGTGAAAACAACTTGTTATGAGGAGGTGGTCGTATGTTTTCCAATGGGAAGGAAAAAAATTCAGATTTTTTATTCTTGGAGGGAATATGAGTTTGAAAATGCATTTAAAACTACCCTAAAATCTAGGAATGTACACCAATTTGGCAATTTTGGTGGGAGTGGGTTTGAGAAATAATTTTATATATTATCAAATGTTTTCAAATGGCATGAATTTTTTGGGAGGTTTCTTCCCAAATTGGTTGTTATTTTTTTTGGTGATTTTTTTGGAGCTTGTTTTGGAAGACTATAGACAATTTTATCTATGTTTTGGTAGCCATTCTCAGCTAGAATTGGAAGGTTGTTGTTGTAGGTGTAGTATCTTCTTGGAGAGGATATGAGTAGTTTTAATTTGCAAGTTTGAAGGTGTTTTTACAAAAAAAAGGATCAAGGAATCCATTTTTAAAGATTGATTCAATGGAAGATTAGAGATTGGAAGCTACAAGTTGAAGATTGGAGGTTGCATCTGAAAGGAGGAATTTTTTTGCTATTGCATTTCTTCATTTTCATATTAAATAGAATTTTAATTTTTTGTTAAGCTGTTGAACATTAGTTCTAGGGATTGTAAAATCTAACATTATCATTTTTTTAAAAGTTATGTTATCCTTCCTGCAAGCTTTAAACATAATAGTTTGGTTCTAGTTTATAGATTTTGTTCTCAATATTTGTTGTTTCAAATGGTGTGTGCATATCTCCACTAAGATTGTAGTTTGATTTCAGATTTTATTAAGGGGAGAGTTTTATCTATTTTATCAATGGTATGAGAGCTAGTGTTCTTACGTGCACAGGAAAAAGCACAGATTGGAGGAAGTTTGCACTAGGTCCTATGGTGGTGTGTCTGTAAACAAATCATCGAACGTGAGGCAATTTACATTGGAAGATCTTGTGGAATTGAATATTTGTGTTGAGGCTTTGTGAGGCCTTGAAAATTCAAAAAAATAAATGCAATAATTTTGTCATAGTTGTGTGTGTAGGTGAATAGGAAGGAGAAAATATTGCAGAAGTATACATTGAGGATAGCATGAAGGAAGATGGTGAGATTGTAGCAGAGGATGAGAAAAAAAAGGAAAGTGAAACAATAAAAGAGGAAAATGATGTTGTAGCATTGGATGAGTTTCCTTTGGAGGACTTTAAAGTATTGGAAAATGAAGGTGTAGATGAGAGTGAATGAGAAATAGATACGACAATAGATAGTGGTGAGAAAAAGGTTGTTGAAAAAGAGGTAGTACACAAGATTTTTTATTTTTATGATGAAGATGAGAGTGTATTTTTGTCGATTAAAAAGTTGTAGAATTTTAGGATGGTGTAGTTAAAACAAAGTATGTTGTGATATATGAGGATCTAGTGTTCAATTAGGAACCTAATGTAACCAAGTGTTTCTTAAGGAAGAGATCAAAGAGATAGAGAAGTTGTTTAGTGCAACAATAGCGATAGTACTGTTCAATGGTGAGGAAGAAGATGTGACAAAATAATTCATCAAGGTAAAATTTGAGTTTTATATTTAATTTGTAAAGGACTTTCACTATGATATGAGAAAAGCATTAAAGAAGAAAAAAAATTATAATGAAGATGTGGAGTGGTATATAGCTGTATACTTGCAAGTAAAGGCTATAGAGGAAGCTATAGGAGGAACCTCATAGAGATGTTTGATTTGTGATAAGATGAATCCCATAAAGAAGGAAAGGAGGGAAGAAGGGATGTGTGAAGGAGGATGGTTCATGGTGGGAATGAGTCTATAAGAGCAAGGAATAACGAAGTGCACACTTGGTGGAGGAGGACGACAAGTGTCTCAGCTAAGTGTAAGAGGAGCTGGAGGAAGAAATTATTCTATCTAATTTAGTGATGGAGTTTTTTGAGGATTTCTTGTAATCCAAAAGGGTGGTACTACCACTCAACTCTATTTTTTGAATCCATATATTCACAAAAAATTTCCTACCTCGAGTGTCTGATGCAGGAGCATTCAAGCTGTAAGGCAATCTTGGATCACCAAAAAAGTTAAAATTTTGGAATTTACATTTTAATTTCATATTGTTGGGTTAATTTGAATAAATTTGGCATAATTTAATTTAATAAAATAAATACCAATTTTTTTATCCAAGTTGGCAAGTTGAGTAGTGGGAGTGTAGTTGTAATTTTAGAAAAATCTAAAAAATTAGACTTGGGGATTGGGTTTGTGGGAAGTTACAAACAAGCATGAAAAATCATTTATTGATTTTTTACTTCAGGAAACAAATCATTATGAGGAGGTTGTCATGGATTTTCCAATGGGAATGAAAAATAAATTACATTTTTGGTTCTTGGAGGGAACGAGTTGGAAAATGTATTTAAAACTGCCCTAAAATCTAGGAATGGACTCCAATTTTGGCAATTTTGGTGGGAGTGTGTTTGAGAAAGAACTTTTCTATATTATTAAATATTTTTGACATGAGTTTTTGGGAGGTTTCTTCCCAAATTGGCCATGATTTTTATGGCAAAATTTTTGGAGCTTGTTTTTGAAGATTACAAGCAATTTTACCTATGTTTTGGTGGACATTCTTGGCTAGAATTGGAAGGTTATTGTAGGTGTAGCATCTTCTTAGAGAGGATATTAGGAGGGAATTTTTTCTGGTTTGAAGGTATTTTTATAAAAAAAATGGATCATGGAATCCATTGTTAAAGATTGATTCAGTGGAAGATTAGATATTGGAAGCTATAGGTTGAAGATTGGAGGTTGCAGTTGAAAGGAGGAAAGTTTTTGTTGTTGTATTTATTCATTTTCATATTAAATCAGATTGTAAATTTTTTTAAGTTGTACATCAGTTCTAGGGACTATAAAATCTAATATAATAAAAAAATTTGAAGTTATGTAATCCTTACTACAAGTTTTAAACATAATACATTGATTCTAGTTTGTAGATTTTGTATTCAATCTTTTTTGTTTCAGATGGTGTGTGCATATATCCATTGAGATTTTAGTTTGATTCCAAATTTGATTAAGCGGGAGTTTTCTCCAGTTCATCAAACTATCACTAATTGAATGAATCCCTTCTAAATTATTATAAATTACGTTAAATATGATTATGTAGCTCCCAAAAAGGTTTGTGTTGACCTCAAAGGTTTACAAACCCAAATAAATGATCAAGCATGTAGTTCATCCTCAAAACATGAAACATAATTCTTTGTGAAATGAAACATATTGTAGATCTCCAAGAATGAACCCTTGTACCCAAAATCCTTGTATGATGCTACACTAAGTTTTGTGAGCTCAAGAATAGGTTCACACAATGAATCTTGGACCCGGTCGACACCAAATGCTCAAGCTATGAATTACAGTGAAATTCTGAGAGCGATAAATTGTAGTGGACAAATGCAAATGATCTAAAATATAAATATGATGTATATGACCTCACCAAGATGCTATATCCTTCTATATGAGCTTATGAATCATATTACAGTGAAATAGATAATGAACTTCTAAAATTTCTATAGATTGAAACACAAGAAAAGAAATGTTTTTGGTTGATATAGGATTGCTTTACAACCAAAGATTCTCCTACATCAAACACCTGAGGTTGGAAGAAAAGTGAGTCTCTCACTTTCTAGGGGCTAGAGGAAAACTAGAGCAGTGTACCTCTTCCTAATAAATTCATGGTGAATCCTCCACTAGTCTTCCTTTCCACTTTACTCAATATTCCTTGTGTTGCTTGTTCCTAGTGATCATTCTAGTTCTGGTATCCAATATTTTCTCAATATTCTCTCATGGTTGATGTGGTAACTGCTTCTTGAAATTTACTTTTGTGTTACTGTCATTTGAATTTCCATCATGATAGTCATGTATGTATGCAATATTAAAAATAGGTGATGGGTGAGTGCAGGATCATGGGGTTCCAAAAATTGGTGATATGACAAAAAAGTGGCTAACGACTTTTTTACTCTAAATTTGATGAAACAAAAAGGGTTTACTGAGAAAATTGTCAGCTTTCCTTTTATAAGATATGCCTTATTTGAAATTAAATAGATAATCATTATTTATTTTCTACATACATTTAGACTAAAGTCCTGATTGATAGGCTGATTGAAAAATATCTATAATTCTTAAACAATTTCACACTTTTTGAATCCCAAAAAACATGGCACATTCTATGCTTCCCATACTATAGGATAAAAAAAAAGAAAAATTGGATTTCATAAATTTTTGACAAAGTTATAGCAGTCAAAAAACCAAGTTTTTATATTTTTTTAAAAATATTATAAAAAAATTTAGAACTAATTATTTACTTGCAAAAAATTACAAAAAAAATTGTGGCACATCTGGGCATGTGTCCTCTACTTATATTGAAAGTTTCAAAAAAAAATATTTTTTTTTCTTGTACTTAGGTTGGTCAGACATACACCTTCTTGTTTACCTAAAAGTTTAGTACAACTACATTGAAATTTCAAGTTTTCACCAAATAGATTTACTTTTTTCCAAAAAATGAATAGTATCTTAGAAACTACATTCAATTTTCTACAAATTTTGTTATTACATATTTTTCAAATTATGTTAATAACTTATTCAATTTTTTATTTCAAGTTTCCTAACTCAGTTTTTTTGAATTTTATTACCACTTAAGGGCCTAGTTTAGATCCCCATGATCCTGCACTGACCTTGATATAACAAGTGTCTTCAGTAACTCTACTTCATATGCACTTCCTGAATCAAACTTCCTAAGAATCTAACATGCTCCAAACTTCCTCATATTCTGCTTCTTATATGTTCCAACTAGAAACCTTTCTTTCCAGAGATATACCATCACTTAATCTCCAACAATAAATTCCGTATGTCAGATTTTCTCATCTACCTTCTCCTTATACTTAATGTTCATGTCTTGTAAGTGCTTACAATCTTGATTATGCAATATATCCATGAATCTAGTGAACTCTTATACTTTTGCACTCTACTTGTTCTCCATACTGATGTCTCCTAGCTCTGCAACTCCTTTGGTATGTACTCTATTTACAATCTCAAATGGTGTCTTCCTTGTACTAAAGTTTACTAAATTATTGTATGGAAACTCTCCTTGCAGTAGAACTATATCCCAATGTCATGCTTGTTACCTAATTTTTAGCTTTCAACTGAAATCAATTTGAGTGTTTATTCTTTTGTGTTGTTTGCTTAAACATTTAAAAGATAAACCGTAAGTCTATTAGGTTTAATATGCATTGAAAAAGGTTGTCAAATGAAACATAATACATTTTCTCATTCCAATGTTGCAATTACAAAAAATGAGAAAAGAGAATCATATGTATACAAATGTGATATTTTATTGATAATCATGAAGTGTGCATGTCCCTCACAATCGAAGGGACTAACTTTACTTATTCAATGGAAATATGAAGCAATTTCTACATGAATAAGTAAAAAGAAACAAATGAATGTCCATATAAGAATGGAGACCAATCATTGCCTGAGAATGACTGGTTACAAAGTTACATGATTGTCCTCCTACTACTGCCCCAAGCTGATTGTGTCCTCCCCAACTCTGTAGTCCTCCTAGCTCTTGCATCTAAAAAAAAAATGATATTAGAGAGAGGCTCTAAGAAATGAAATATTTGAATCCTTACATACACACCTACCTATACATGTATAAAATGATCCATAAGTGCATTAAATAAGCATGCAAACCTTGGATTTCCTAGAAAACAATGAAGTCATCAAAAACATCCAAAATATGCATCTATTTTTCTAGCTTGTTTGCTTCATGTGCAGATTTAGGACAAGTTTAGTTACTGTTTTGATTTAGATTAAATACATCATGTGGTGCAAATGTGGCTCCCACGAGGGTAGATCTTAGCATGCTTTGAAAGGAAACTGAAATTGAGCAACTTGATCAAATGTTTATCTATTATCAATGCATTAAATCAATATGGAATCACACTAGTTGATCAACTTTCATTATCAGATTCAAAACGTGCAACACATTTTGCTAGATATTTCTTTCAATCTTCTTAAGTGGACCCTTGATCCATTTTATAAAAATAAGTAAGTGATTTTGGAGATGCATCAAGTCTAATAATAGATGCATCAAGTTCAATTATGCATCTATTAAATAATGAGAGGGAAATCCAAAGTGTTGTCAAGTCCCTCCCACCTTGACCCTATTGGACAACCACACATCACATAGGACAGTGACCTTTTAGGTCACCAACATAGGGGACATGTATCTTCCCACTAGGATCAAAGTGGGGAGATAGTTATGTGTCACACATGATCAAAAAGGAAACAAATGTGGTGGAATCAGATAGCATATTCATGTAGGACAGTAAGCATTACAATGGTCTCATGGAAGGAAAACAATCATAAATGCATGCTACATGTCAATACAAGGACAACATTAGTGGATATGCTCATAACCTTTCATGCAGGGGTTTTGGTCATCATGAATGATCCAACATGGATCGTGATTGCATGCAATAAATGGTAGTAAATAATGGCATTCATTAAGCAGTCATGATTTAGGAGATGTCTCATTTCTGAAGAAAAGGTCGTGATACAAGTGAATAGGAGAGAACCTTTGCAAGAGCTACAGGAACATGGAGAAATAATGATACAACTAGTAAGGATGAATCAAATAAAAAATCAAAGGGATTTCCTAGCTCTAGCATACAAATACATGATAATTGTGTTGATGAACACAAGCCTGTTACTAACACTGCATCTATCTGTTGTGCATGTTTTGCACACACACCCCGCCATAGGCAGGGACCCCCTTTTTTTTGCTCCCAGCAGGCTACTTTGCTCCTGTCTTGTTTTGTGTGCCCCATTTTCCAAGCTCAAATTGGTCATGTGCCTTCAATCGATCAAATTCCCCTTACCAAATTCACCTACTTAGGGTATTCAAATCCGCGGAGAAACAAAGTCCCCTGTCCCTTTTCTGCCCATTGTCTTGTTTTTGCTAACTTGGTCCTTGATCGCTCGATTTGCTTTTTTCCACATTTTTGACTTTGAGGGCAACTTTTAGGTGGATTTGGGATGTGTTTGAGGTGCCTAAATGAACTGCCAAAGTTTCATCACTATTTCATAAAGTTTCAGTGGTTTCAGAACTTTCCCTCTGGAATTCCCTTCCTCTTTGGCTATTTGGAAACATCTGTGGACCCCCGTCACTCCAGTTTCCACATTTTTGACTTTGGGGGCAACCTTTTAGTGGATTTGGGATGTGTTTGGGTTGCTTAAATGAACTGCCAAAGTTTTGTCAATGTTCCATAAAGTTTCGGAGGTTTCAGAACTTTCCCTCCGGAATTCCCTTCCTCTTTGGTTGTTTGGAAACATTCGTGGACCCCCGTCGCTCCAGTTTCCACATTCTTTACATTGGGGGCAACTTTTTGGTGGATTTGGGATGTGTTTGGGTTGCTTAAATGAACTGTCAAAGTTTCATCAACGTTTCGTTAAGTTTCGGTGGTTTCGGAGCTTCGTCCCCCTTTTGCTATTTTGGAACATCCGTGGAGCCCTAGCGGCTCGGCCACCAGAGCCCAGCCCCTCCGTGGCCGTTTCTAGGACTCCATCCCTCTTTGGCCATGAACATCCGTGGAGCCCTGACGACCCGGCCTCTAAAGCCCGGCCCCTTCGTGGCTATTTTTGGGACTTCGTCCCTTTTTGGCTGTTTTGAACATCTGTGGAGCCCTAGCGGCCTAGCCTCTGGAGCCCGGCCCCTTCGTGGCCGTTTCTGGGACTCCATCCTTCTTTGGCCGTTTTGAACATCTGTCGAGCCTCAGTGGTCCAGCCTCTAGAGCCTGGCCCCCCCATGGCTATTTCTGGGACTTCGTCCCTCTTTGGCCATTTTGAACATCCGTGGAGCCCCGGCGACCTAGCGTTCGGAGCTCGACCCCTCCATGGCCGTTTATGGGAATCCGTCCCTCTTTGGCTATTTTCAAAACATCTATGGACCCCTGTTGGTCCAGTTTCCACATTTTTTTACTTTGGGGCCAACTTTTTGGTGGATCAGGGATGTGTTTGTGGTGCCTAAGTGAACTGCCAAGGTTTCGTCAATGTTTCGTTAAGTTTTGGTGGTTTCAGAGCTTCGTCCTTCTTTTGTTGTTTTTGAAACATCCGTGGACCCCTGCCAGTCCGATTTCCACATTTTTGGCTTTGGGGAAAACTTTTTGGTGGATCTGGGATGTGTTTGTGGTGCCTAAGTGAACTGCTAATGTTTCGTCAATGTTCCATTAAGTTTCGGTGGTTCTGGAGCTTCATCCCTCTTTGGCTATTTTGGAAACATTTGGGGACCCCTGCCTTTCTTGTTTCCACATTGCTGACTTTGGGGCCAACTTTTTGGTGGATCTGGGATGTGTTTGTGGTGCTTAAGTGAACTGCCAAAGTTTCATCAACGTTCCATTAAGTTTCAGTGGTTTTGAAGCTTCGTCCCCCTTTGGTTGTTTTGGAACATCTATGGAGCCCTTGTGGCCTAAATTAATGTTTATGGTCCAAATGAGCTCCAAATATCAATATTATGATCTTTCGATGATGCATGGATGGATCTAACAAGGATTTTGCAAGATTTGACTAATGGTTTCCCTGATTTGTGTATGAAAGAACTTAGGATACTTCATGTACGCAGGATTCAAGGAGCCTACTGCAGGTCCATCAAGAGACCCATTGAGAAAGATGAACAAGGAATACGCATAGCTCCTCTCACCATTTATTTCATGATTACCTCTCCCGCTAGCACCCACCAATAGGGTCGGCGTTAGAAGAAGGCTTGTGCCAAGAAAGTCAAGGACAAAAATGCAAGGCGTGGCCTTGAAGAAAGCATAAGAGTGTTGTCCAGCCAAATCAGGGGCAACCAATCCATTGATGCCAATCGTCGACAAGCTCATTTGATCCAAGGAAGAGCACTACAAACACATCAAGTAAGAAGACAACTTTCGAGCAGTTTCAGCTACAGTAAAAGGGCAATCAGCTAAATGACAAAATTGCTATAGCACCTGGACACTAGATGACAAAACAGAGAAAAGACAAAGATCTATTTTAAAATTGTTGGATAATGGGGGGTAGGTGAAACCCTAATGTAATCAAATTTGGGCCACTCATTATGAATTGATCCTATCCATTCATTTGAGCTTTGGAAAACTATAAATAGGGGCTTGCCCCTCATTTGTAAGGGTTGGAGAGCTATTGTAAAAGAAATTTGCAGCAATAGAAGACAACATTGAATGATTTTGTGGATGTTCTCTTTGATTTTTCTCATCTTGCATGCATGGTTCTACCTTCCATAGTAGTTTTAGTTGTAGATTCTTGAATGGAGCTGATAATGGAAATTGTTGTTTTTTGTATTTGATGAGCTTTCAGCCCATACTTTTAGCACTTGTTGATGACAAGTTGTTGTGCAAAGTTAGCCTGGGCTTCTTTATTCCAATGCTGCAACTTAGTTCACTTGCATGTTCATAATGTGCATGTGAAATTTGAAAATTAGTAGACCTTAGGAGATTGCACTAGTTTTGTGTAGCTGTAGGTTTCTCTTGGTCAAAAAAACCTAGTTTAGAAAGCCTGTCTACTATGGCAGCCACCATTGTCACTGTTCATTCATAGTTTTAGATCTAGGAACTTCCTCTCTTCCTTGCCCTTTTTCCTTTTTTTTTAATAAGTAACCTTAGGAAAGGTTCATTGCACATTGTAAAGCCAAATCTAATGATAAAATGGAGTTCCAAACTGTTGTTTGAACCTGCAGTAAACACACAACTTCTCCATCTTAGGAACTCCATTTCAAGATCCAACTTCCCATGCTTTGTAACTCATCCATAAATCTGCCTTGTGATTCCAGCAAAATCACATCAAATAACTGAGATATTCCAAGCAATGTCAAGACCTAATATTAGAGACCTTGGGATAGTGTTCTGCAATCTGATTGTGGAAGATTGTCTTTCAAGAGAGGTGATGCATCTATGCATTGCCTGTGTTGAGAAGTGCATAAAAAACACATCAATAGAATTGGTGCTAGAATGAGGGCTAACACGTTGGGAATACAAGGCTGAAGGTTGGAAGTGATTCATTTTATGCCCTTCAACTCCTAACGCCATCAACAGAACTGGTGCTAGAAGGAGGGCTGACACATTAGGAATTCAAAGTTGAAGGTTGGATGTGATTCATTTTATGCCCTCCTCCTCCTAACACCATCAATAGAACTGTCGCTAGAAGGAGGGCTGAAACATTGGGAATACAAAGATGAAGGTTTGGAAGTGATTCATTTTATGCCCTCCTCCTCCTAACGCCATCAACAGAACTAGCGCTAGAAGGAGGGCATGACATGTTGGGGCTACAAAGCTAAAAGTTGGCACCTCGAAAAGAGCACTTTCAAAGAAGAAATCTGAGATAGGGAGATCTCTTTTAATGCTAAAAAAAAAACATTTGAAGGCAAGTAGAAGCTAAGTTGAAATGGAGTTGCATGCACAAATCAACATGACTCAGCTGCATGCATATTTGAATAAGAGACTGAAGAAGCCATTGTAGTAGTTTGCATTGGCGGATAGATGTCAGATCCATTGCACTGGTAGGCACAATGAGTTGGGGTGTCTGACTTTTTTGAACAAAATTGAAAAGGTCTTGCAAGGAGAAATCCCCTTCTGGGAAATCTAGCTGCCTCTAGCCCTTGCAGACTTGGAGGAAGAATTGACAAGCATGGAAGCCAAGGAATTCAAGGAGCTGATCCAAGAACATTTGAGCAGCAAGGATGGACAAAGATTGGAGGAAGTACTAATGGCAAGTTGGTGTAGATTTCACAATGCACCACATTCAGAATTTATGTGTCCATCATGTGACAACATCATCGCTCAAGCCAAGGGTTGTTTGGAAAAGTTGGAGCAGCCAACTCCCAATGAGGAGAAGTTATCCAATGAGGCAGAAGAGCTGTCAGCATCTGGAGGAAAGCACATTGAAGATGAACCAAGAAATTTGATACAAGTTGATGTTGGAGCAGCAGACATCAAAGTTAAAAACTAGGAGGAAGAGGTAGATTTCACTAGGACAACAAGGTGCCTT
Source organism: Sequoia sempervirens (assembly GCA_007258455.2). Lineage (NCBI taxonomy): Eukaryota > Viridiplantae > Streptophyta > Pinopsida > Cupressales > Cupressaceae > Sequoia > Sequoia sempervirens. The sequence continues at coordinate 147,856,795 of VDFB02049217.1, forward strand.
GCTAAAAATCTGATTGAAACTAATTTAGAAGGTCTTCCCTCCACCAATCAAAGGTAGTCCTCCACTCCAAAAGAAGAGAAATTGGTAGGTGATGATGAACCAATGAAGTTTGCAACCGTGGATGTTAGGACAACCAATGAAGATGGTGAAGAATAGGAAGAAGAAAAGGTTGACAACCTTGGAGTAGCAGAAAATGACGAGGAAGGTATAAGTGAAATTAGACTAGAAGACCTCCCCTTCAAACCTCCCCTTCACCAATGACAATGATCAAGGATCTGAAAATGCAGATTTGGAGGAGTGGGAGCAACCACTCGCCATGGCTGTCTACCATCAAGCTTCTTCTTCAAGTGATGATGATGACCCAATAGCAGAAGAATATGACAAACTCATCTCTAGATTAGCAAAGGATTAGTCCAAACTAACATGTCAAGTCAATTTGGAGGTATTGCTACTGCCAAAATGGTGTTGACTTCATGATTCATCACACTCAGAGTTTGCATGCGAGCTATGCAAAGAAGCCATTAAGCAAGTCAAAGGACAAGTGAGGCAGCCAAGCATACCACTTCCTGTAGTTGCTTCAAGGATGGAATGTGAAGACCAAGAACCTGAACTGAGTGATGACTCAACTAAAGGTAGGCCTCAAGAGGATGTTGGGGCAGCAATGGAAGAAGGATAGAAATACAGTCTCAGACTTTCAAGTGATGAAGTAGATCAAGTGGGAATGTTGTCCACTAGTCATCAAGAAGTTCTTCCTCTTGAAGATCAGTTTTGTGCCATGGATGGTGGGCCTTTTGGCGAGTCTTTGGAGGGAAATTGTGCAGTAGACTTTGGTCCCCTTGATGAGGTGCCATCAATTGATGACTTCTTTCCATTGGGAGCTGCACTACAGAGGTATGCTCATGCCGAGGAAGAGCACATCCTAGAAGATGATAGCGATGAATACATACTCCTTGAGCCCCCGAATAGTGATGCACTAGAGTTTCTAGATTGGGAGAGGAGCTCCTTCTCCATTTATAGTGATAGTGAACAAGAGGAAATGAGTGAACATCATAATGAGATGCATGAATAACAAAGGGAAGAAGACAAAGGTGGGGGTGTTTTGATGGCTTCCAACAAGTATGATAGAATTAACCAACTCCAAGATGCAACTTGGATCCCTTCCACCATGATCGCTATTGATCCTCCCTCATATTCATATGGATGCAATAGGATAGATTCACATATGTCATCGTCCCATGACACTGAACATCACGAAAAGGAGGTTGATACTTGGGGAAGGAGACAAGACAACATACTGTCATCTGAGGATAGCAACCATGTGGATCCCAAGTCTGTAGATGATCAATGTGGAGAAGTATTTCTTTTTGAAGAACTACCAACTGGGGCTATAGATCCCATTGGTAGTTTAGAAGAGTTGTTTGTTGCCCCATCCTCCTAGCCTTATGCAAGCCTAATGTCTGAAGTGTTGCACCCTCCATCGTACCTGCTTGAGGCTACCGATGCAACGATTAAGGATGTTGTGCTTGCTCTCAACTATCCAATGCTGCCACCTCCATGTGACGACATCTAGGTTCTATCTTTCCTTGACCCTATTATTTCTCATAATTGCACCTATTATTTTGATTATGGGAATGAGGGAAAATGAACTTGCTTATGGATTAACCATGGGTTTAGCGAGCCTCCTCAATTACTAATTTTTCATGATGACATGATTGAACTTGAGTGCTACAATGTTGAATTTCTTTTTTCTAAATATAAAGATAAATTTGCATGATTAAGAATGATAACGATCGCTCATTTGCTTGTGCATGCATTACAAAATCTAGTGAATGTTAATGTTAGCTTTCCCTACCTGAACATAGTGTTTTGTAAATATCTTTGTACATAACCCATTTCGAGTAGTATAGGTTTCCTGTAAATACTCTACTTTCCTACTTTCCTTAGGTTAGTTGGTGTGTGTAGGTTGCTTGCTTTGTTGGTTGTTTTCTTTTTGTTTGCTTTCGCTTTACTGCTATTTTGCTTAGGGTCCCTCTGCTTTTAGTTGGGAACATTTGTGTGCACAACAACCATACTTATCGCCAGGGGTTGTTCTACATATTTCTTTCTCAAACTCTAATCCAGTTTTTCGAGTGGATGGTGAAGGTCTTATGTTAGTGTCAAGTGATCTGGGTGTTTGATTCAAAGAGGATAAGTTGTTAGTTTAGTCCGACTCTGACGTATTCTAAAATCTTATAGCTCTTGCACATCTTAAGAATTCGACGGTCACTATAGGGCCTTTTGTGAAGTTTGGTTAAGTGAAAAATCTAAAATTCTACTCCAGCGCCACTGTGATTCTTAGCCCTGAGCATGAGCTTCAATGCTTGCGGGTTGAAATAAAAGAGCTGAAAAGAGAAATGAAAGAAAGAAAGAAAACATTGAAAATTAAAAGAAAGAGAAAATTCAACTTTTCAGGGGTATCTGAGCAACTCTACTGGGGCTATGGACGCCTGGCTGGTAGTAGAGCAATGTTCAGGAGAATCATAGTGATAACCTCGTCAGGGCTATGGACACCTGACTGGCAGCAAGACAATGTCCCAGATGCTTTTCGAGTTAGAATAAACTACGTAGCTTAACTTGACGGAGCTTGGGTTCCTGTAGCAACTGAAGGATGAGAATTAACACAATTGTACACACTTGGATTTTCAGCATACTAAAGGTTGGGTTGGCTAATGGTTTTGATCCTTTGGTTGGGCATCTGGTTTGTTTTCCCTAATGTGAAGGTCAGAACCAGAGATTCTGGGTTTGTGATTCCAGTTTGTCATCAAAATGATTTGGAGCATTTCCCTAGCGAGTTGCCATTTGTTGTGCATGTTTTGCACACATGCCTCGCCATAGGTAGGGACCCCTTTTTTTTGCTCCCAATAGGCTACTTTGCTCCTATCTTGTTTTGTGTGCCCCATTTTCCAAGCCCAAATTGGTCATATGCTTTCAAATGATCAAATTCCCCTTACTGAATTCACCTACTTAGGGTATTCAAATCAGCCGAGAAACAAAATCCCCCATCCCTTTTATGCCCATTGTCTTGTTTTTGCTAACTTGGTCCTTGATCTCTCGATTCACTTTTTTCCACATTTTTGACTTTGAGGGAAACTTTTTGGTAGATTTGGGATGTGTTTGTGGTGCCTAAGTGAACTGCCAAAGTTTCGTCAATATTCTGTAAAGTTTCGATGGTTTCAGAGCTTCCTCCCTCTTTGGCTGTTTTGGAAACATCCGTGGACCCCTACTGGTCCAGTTTCCACATTTTTGACTTTGGGGCCAAATTTTTGGTGGATATGGGATGTGTTTGTGGTTCCTAAGTGAACTTCCAAGGTTTTGTCAATGTTCCATTAAGTTTCGATGGTTCCGGAGCTTCGTCCCTCTTTGGCTATTTTTAAAACATCTATGGACCCCTGTGGATCCGGTTTCCACATTTTTTACTTTGGGGCCAACTTTTTGGTGGATTTGGGATGTGTTTGTGGTGCCTAAGTGAACTACCAAGCTTTCGTCAATGTTCCATTAAGTTTCGGTGCTTGTGGAGCTTCATCCCTCTTTGGCTGTTTCAAAAAATCTGGGGAACCCTACCAGTCTAGTTTCCACATTTTTTACTTTGGGGCCAACTTTTTGGTGTATCTGGGATGTGTTTGTGGTGCTTAAGTATACTGCCAAAGTTTCATCAACGTTCCGTTAAGTTTTGGTGGTTTCAGAGCTTCGTCCCCCTTTGGTTGTTTTGGAACATCCGTGGAGCCCTTGTAGCCCAGATTAATGTTTATGGTCAAAATGAGCTCCAAATATGAATATTATGATCTTTTGATGATGCATGGATGGATCTAACAAGGATTTTGCAAGATTTGACTAATGTTTTCCTTGATTTGTGTATGAAAGCACTTACGATACTTCATGTACGTAGGATTCAAGGAGCCTACTTCAGGTCTATCAGGAGACCCATCGAGAAAGTTGAACAAGGAATATGCATAGCTCCTCTCACCATTCATTTCATGATCACCTCTCCCACTAGCACCCACCAACAGTGTCGGCGTTAGAAGAATGCTTGTGCCAAGAAAGTCAAGGACAAAAATGCAAGGTGTGGCCTTGAAGAAAGCATAAGAATGTTGTCCGGCCGAATCAGGGGCAACCAATCCATTGATGCCAATCGTCGACGGGCTCGTTTGATCCAAGGAAGAGCACTGCAAACACATCAAGTAAGAAGACAAATTTCAAGCAGTTTCAACTATAGTAAAAGGGCAATAAGCTAAATGACAAAATTGCTATAGCACCTAGGCACTAGATGACAAAACAGAGAAAATACAAAGATCTATTTTAAAATTGCTGGATAATGGGGGGTAGGTGAAACCCTAATGTAATCAAATCTGGGCCACTCATTATGAATTGATCCTAGCCATTCATTTGGGCTTTGGAAAACTATAAATAGGGGCTTGCCCTTCATTTGTAAGGGTTAGAGAGCTATTGTAAAAGGCATTTGCAGCAATAGAAGACAACATTGCATAATTTTATGGATGTTCTCTTTGATTTTTCTCATCTTGCATGCATGGTTCTACCTTCCATAGTAGTTTTAGTTGTAGATTCTTGAATGGAGCTGATAATGGAAATTGTTGTTTTGGTATTTGATGAGCTTTCAACCCATACTTTTAGCACTTGTTGATGAGAAGTTGTTGTGCAAAGTTAGCCTTGGCTTCTTTATTCCAATGATGCAACTTATTTCAATTGCATGTTCATGATGTGCATGTGCAATTTGAAAATCAGCAGACCTTAGGAGATTGCACTAGTTTTGTGTAGCTGTAGGTTTCTCTTGGTCAAGCAAAACCCAGTTTAGAAAGCTTGTCTACTATGGCAGCAACCATTGTCACTATTCATTCATAATTTTAGATCTAGGAACTTCCTCTCTTCCTTGCCCTTTTTCCTTTTTTTAATAAGTAACCTTAGGAAAGGTTCATTGCACATTGTAAGGCCAAATCTAATGATAAAATGGAGTTCTAGACTGATGTTTGAACCTGCAGCAAACACACAACTTCTCCATCTGAGGAACTCCATTTCAAGACCTAACTTCCCTTGCTTTGTAACTCATCCTCAAGTCCCCCTTGTGATTCTAGCAAAATCACATCAAATAACTGAGATATTCCAAGCACTTTCAAGACCTGACATTAGAGGCCTTGGGATAGTGTTCTGCAATCTAATTGTGGAAGATTGTCTTTCAAGAGAGGTGATGCATCTATGCATTGACTGTGTTGAGAAGTGCATAAAAAACACATCAAGACTATCAAAGATGGTGGAAAAGCTAGGGCAGAACATTTGAACATCTTAAAGGAGGTGGACAAAACAAAGAAGGTACTCAACAACATCATTAATTCTCATGCAAAAGTGGATTGCACATGCATAAGTGAATGTAACAGGAATTCCAAAAGACAAGCCCAAGCTACACAAGGCTTTATTCAAGGCCTTCTCAATCAAACATTAGACAAACAAGTTTTCTAGCTAACAACCAGTGCATGAAGAGTAGGAAAATTGAAGTACAACAACAAATAGTGAAGGAAGCATACAAGGTAGCATGGTCATCAATGGATGGAACACATATTATAATGGAAGGTAGAGGTATCTACTGTACACATTGAACAATGAATATCATTCACTCAACATAATCATAGGTATGGTCATTGTGCTACAAGACAACAAGAACAAATGAACAATGACAATTTTGTGTGGCAAGAACAAATTCATTCTGAGATAAGCAAAAGGCATAGCACAATAATAGTGCTATGGCATCAATGTCAAAGATAGAGAATGTAGTCCAAGCTTAAGGAGAAGGTTTCCTTTCAGTCCATGAAGCCCAAGATATTCTTCATGTCATAAATTACAACAGCAAATCATGAAAAAAGGACAATCATATTTTATGAACATGCCATTACAAGAAGTCAATGATAGCACTGGAACCCTCATATGATCTGATCAAGATACAATTTCTATTCCATAACACAAAGAATATGGGTCTTCTACTCTCTATATTGGGCCATTAACTTATGTTAATGATTGAGCAAATTTCCAAAGGGTTTCCTCTGAAAATGATTCCTCTAAGCATAGACAAAAGGATTCAAAGAAGAAAAATGATATTAAAGATGGCGATGATCTTATTGGTTGAAATAGAGGAGCTCATAAAATTCACATATTGAAACCATCATGAAGCATGATACTACAAAGGGAATAGAGCATAGTCATGAATAAGGGCAATTTTGCTTAGCAATGCTTTACAAATTCTATCTACAGCCAAGAGCTAAATAATAACACAGGCAGTCATCATTGTCCTCAAAAGTAGCAAGTGGAAGCCATTATCCATCTATGGAAGGTACGGTAACAATGGTTTCATATTTAGAGTCAAAAATAGATATTCATGATGTCCATTATCATCAAAAAACCAATTCAGATGCTCACAGAAAACCCAATTTTCAAAATTGGAGCTTTTCATTATGCTCACACTGTGCAATGGCATTGAATAATTTTTTATCAAAACCTGAAGTTTGTTTTCAAACTGAAAAGACCCATCTGGGTTCATCATGAAAATCTAATATAGAGGCAACAAAAATGGAGAAAAAATCCTACAGGAGTGACAAATGAAAGCCATTTCATGCATTATGACAGGTTATGGCCAAGTTTGACCTCTTTTCTGCAAAATATGGAGGAACCACCTGGGGTTTCAAAAGGTGAAATGACATTGCTACATTCTACATAAAATGGAGTGTATTTACAAAACCATCCGCATTTCTACACAAAATTTGATTTTCTTCAAGAAATCAAGAAACCTGTGACTCGAGTTCTTTTGAAAACATTTGCAGATACAAGATATATTTTCTATAGAAAACCCACTTAGGGGTTTTGCAATTGTATTGCAAAATATAAAAGGAAATAAAAAATACAGAGGAAACCCATGTTGAAAAGTGAATGCCAAGCTCACAGGCCATTTTTTCTTCTTTTCTTTTCTACATATCAAAAACCCATCTGGGTTGTTAGAACGTTGGCAGATATAAAGGAAAAATTGAAAGATATTTTAGGTTTTTCAAATGAAGCTAAGCCATATAAAAACACACTATTTTCTTTCCATGGCCACGTCCAGGGAGTTATTTTCTTTAGGAAAAGCAATAGAAACAACAATGGGGTATCCTTATTAACAAATGCAAAGAAGAAAATAAACATTTGTTGTTATCTTTTCAAGATGGAGGGCTCGAAATGGCTTTTTGTTGCTCAAAATTAGAATGGAGTGGTCGATTTAACTCACATGGAGCTTTTTCTCACAATTTCTTGAAAAAATTTGAATCTCTCGCTTCTCTTAAAGCTTCATTTGAGTTCTCATGATGATTTTGAAGGAGAAGATCAATAACAAAAAGAACAAATGAAACATAAGAGTTAGAAATATATCCATGGTCGTGGCCTGAATTTCTGAAATGGCTTCCAAATGATAGGAAAAATGCAAAATTTGAGCTACAGAGAAGCATTTTACCTCTTTTCCTTTGTTTCTCATTAGTGAATCTTAACAAAACCATGGTAATCTCCATTTTTTCCTATGTTTGCTCAAACCTTGGCAGCTACATCATGCTCTCAAGAGTGTGCAATGACAAAATGATGGGGTTTTCCCATTTTTTTGTGTTTTGATGATTAGGGTTTGACCCTACTTGAGTTCGATGGGATTTTCTTCCCATTCATTTTTTAAAAATTGAAACATGTGTTAATGCATGGGGACTGAAACTTGTTGTTGACTTAGGCATGTTATGTTATGCCTTAGGTGTTTTCTCATTTTTCAAACATTGCCAAGTCCTATACAACATGGAGTGTGCCAAGTATGTTATGTTATGCCTTTTTTTTTTGCTCAACATCATGTGACTTGGAATATGCTTTCTAAGGAATTTTGAGGTCGGCTATATTGGCCAAGTGTTTTGGAGCTCTATGATTCCTTTGAAAACCAGTGAATATTGCCCATGTGTGTATTAACATTTATGGAAAATGTGGTAAGTTAAGATGGTCAAAGGCCTTGGAAGCTTTCGAAAGCTTTTAGATACATGACATTATATGTTTCATTTTATTCCAATGTTTAAAGATATCATTTAAGTGATTTGAAAATCACTTTTATTATGCCTTTTCAATGCAAATGTAATGTAATTCAATGAGATGGTGGGGCCCTTATTTTATGCATTGAATTGTAAAATGATTTGTTTAGTGATGATTTATGAATCACTTAATCAAGATAATTATCTTTGATGCTTTTTGGAGTCTTGTGCTTCAAAACATACAAATTGCATGAGGAGAGTGTATGTCAAGACTTGTGTGAAGACCAATAATGACTTGCAAAAATGAGGAATGTGTGTGAGGCTGTTTTGACTATTTTTGGAAGAAAAGGGGTTGTTTGGAGGCATTTTTGTCACATTTTTAGTGTGACTATTGACTTGGCTTAACTTTTCTTCATGTGGAGGACAATTTGGAAGGTTTCTAGAAGGTTCTTTTTGGCCTTTTCTGTTGTATCCAACCAGAATCTTTTGGAGGAATTTGTGTGAGGGGTTTTGGTGTGTTTTTGCTTAAGTATGTTCATTTTGAACATTTGGAGTAGTTCTTTCTTTCTAGCAGCATGATAGCTTTGTTTTGGAGCTAGTTTTCATGGAGCAGTATTGTAACTCAGATGGGCCTATTATATAGTAAGCACCTTGAATTAATAAAGTAGAGAATTTTTACCTTCTCATTTCATGTTCTCATGTATTCAGTCAATGATTGATTAGTTTGTCTTGTGAAAATCTATCTTTTCCTTGCAAGCTTGTCTCATGCTATGCATCTATTTGACATAAAATGTATGTTTATAGGTTGTAAGTTGTGTTGTTTTAGTATTGTTGTTAATTTTGAAACCTTGTTTTCCTTTTAAAAGCATTATTTACAAACCTTCTTACGAATTATTTATGTAATCTGCATTGGAATGTAATTTGTGTGAGTCAATATTTGTGGTATTAATTTAAATGTGATAGGATGTTAATAGGTCTAGGTTGTTTTGGTGCATCACCTTAGGTTTTTTTCAACATTAGGTTTATTTTCATGTAAATTCTTACGCTTATCTCAGAGATTAATAGTTTGGTGGCATCAAAAGGGGAATCCAGCCCTTATCACTGGAGGTTTGCTTTCAAACAAGTTACCCACAACCTAAAAGTAGTCCCATGCTAGTCCAAATTTGCTAAGTTTATTTAAAATCTTAGAAAATAAGATGTAGATCTGGGAACCTAACAATGCTTTCTCACCAAACAAGCATCTCAACAAGTTACCTATACTTTTTTTTTCACCACTTCTATTTTTCCATCTGTTTGTGGGTGATATGATGAAATGAACTTTAGATCTATCTTCGTCTTTTTCCACAATGTCCTCCAAATGTATCCAATGAAATTAGTATCCCTATATAAAACTATAATCTTAGGTAATCCATTGAATCTCACAATCTCCTTGAAAAAATATTAGAAACATGCACAACATCATTAGTCTTCTTGCAAGGAATAAAATATGCCATCTTATAAAATATATCCACTACTACCATTACAAAATCATATCCTCTTTGTTTTCTCGACAATACTAATATGAAATCCATGCTTATTTCCTCCCAAGGTCTCTTTGGTATTGTAAAAGGTTTGTACAATCTAATATTTTGATTACTTCCCTTTGCAACTTGACAAATTTTGCAATTTTGAATATACTCCTTGATATCCTCATATATTTGTGGCCAAAAATAATGTTCAATCACCAAAGCTACTATCTTTCCCACTCCAGAATTTTCTACTAGTCCTCCAGTATGCTTCTCCTTAATCATATTTTGCCTCATTGAGCTCCTTGGAATACACAACTAACTTCCTTTGAATAACATATCTTCCTAAATGAAATAATCCAACCACTGGCTTTGGTCTATCACAACTAGTTCCTTACATGACTTCCATGCTTTAGAAAAATTTGGGTCATCCTTATGTACATATGCTCCAATTCTTCAAAAATCAGTACTTCTAGCCTCATCTTTATCAAAAAATTCCTTCTTTTGTTCAATGCATTTGCCACTTTGTTTGACTTGCCAGTCCTATAGTTCAACACAAATGTATAACTCTACAATAACGCAACCCATCTCATATGTCTTTGATTCAACTATCTCTAACTGTTCAAATATTGTAAAGCTTGATGATTAGTATGCAAAACAAACTCTGAAGGAAACAAGTCCTGTCGCCACTTCTTCGAGGCTTGAACTATGGCATATAATTTTTGTTCATAAATTGAATATCTTCTTTTAGAATCATTCAAATTTTCACTGAGATAGGCTATGCATCTTCCTTCTTGACTCGATACTACTCCTATTATATTTCCACTAGCATCACAATCAACTTGAAATACTTTGTCAAAATTAGGTAATGCTAACATTGGTTGATCTATCACCTTTTGCCTCAACAATTAGAAAAAAAATTGTGCTCTGGATTTCCACTTAAATTCTTTCCTATCTCCTCTCATTGTCTCAGTCATAGGTGTAAAAATGCTACTAAAACTTCTAATAAACTTCTGATAGAAACTAGCTAATCCATGAAATGATCTTACCTCTCTAATGTTTACTGGTGTAGGCAACTAATCTAAATTTTGCATATGATGTAGATGACATCGAGTAGATGCTATCTCCTTCTCCACTAGATGAGAAATGATAATGTGGTGAAATGTAGAATGAACTCCTGAAAATGGTAGAGACTGAAATGTAAGAAAATAAATGTTTTTGATCGATATAGGATTGCTTTACAACCATATATGCTCCTACATCAGACACCCGAGGTTGGAAGAAAAGTAAGTCCCTCACTTTAGAGGGGCTAGAAGAAAACCAAAGAAGTCTGCCTTTGCCTAATAAATCCATAATGAATACTCCACTAGTTTTCATTTCCACTTTACCATATATTCCTTGTACTACTTGTTCCTTCTACTCCTAGTTCTGGTATCGAAGATTTGCTCAATCTCCTTTGGTGGTTGATTTTTTAATTACTCATTCAAATGTACTTTTGTGTTACTTCCACATTGCTTTCCTTCATGATAGTAATGCATGTATGAAATATTTAAAATAGGTGATATACCATGTGTCTCTAGTAAATCCACTTCATATGCACTTCCTGAATCAAACTTCCTAAGAATCTTACATTGTCCAAACTTCCTCATATTCAACTTCTTATATGTTCCAACTAGAAACCTTTTCTTCCTATAATATACCATCACTTCATTTCCAACAAAAAAATCCTTATGTCTCCTTTTCTCATCTTCCTTCTCCTTATACTTATTGTTCATGTCCTATAAGTGCTTCTAATCTTGATTATGCAATGTCTCCATGAATCTAGAAACTCCTCTACTTCTACACTCTTTTTTTTTTCTCCATACTAATGTCTTTGAGCTCTACAACTCCTTTGGGATGTAATCCTGTTACAATCTCAAATGGTCTCTTCCTTTTACTCAGGTTTACTAAATTATTGTATGCAATCTTTCTACGATAGAACTATATCCCAATGTCATGCTTTCTCACCAACCAAACATTTCAACAAGTTACTTAATATTTTTTTTACAGCTTCTATTTGTCCATCTATTTTTGGGTGATATGTTGAACTAAACATTAGATCTATCTTTATCTTCTTCCAGAATGTCCTCCAAAAGTATCTAATGAACTTAGTATCCCTATCTAAAACTATAATCAATTAGGTAATCCATGCAATCTCACAATCTCCTTGAAAAATAGATCAACAACATGCACAACATCATTATTCTTCTTGGGAGGAATGAAATATGCCATCTTAGAAAAATTTTCCACTACTATCAAATAGAATATATCCTTTCTATGTTCTCAATAATCCTAAAATGAAACCATGCTTATGTCCTCTCAAGATCTCTCTAGTATTGTCAAAGGTTTGTACAATCCATTATTTTGACTACATCCTTTTGTAACTTGAAAAATATTGCAATTTTGAACATACTTCATGATATCCTTATACATCTGTTGCAAAAAATAATGTTCACTCACCAAATATACTATCTTTCCAACTCAAAAATTTCCTTCTAATCCTCAACTATGCTTCTCCTTAATCATATTTTACCTCATTGAGCTGCTTGAAATACTCAACTAACTTCCGTTGAATAACCTATCTTAATGAAATAATCCAACTACTAGCTTTGGTCTATCACTACTAGTTCCTAACATGAGTTTCATTCTTCAAAAAATTTGGGTCATCCTAATACATATGCTTTAGTCCTTTGAAACATAATACTCTATTGGAAAATTCCTTCTTCTACTCAATGTATCTACAACTTTGTTAGACTTGCCACTTATATGCTTCAACACAAATGTATAACTCTAGAAGAACTCAACCCATCTCATATGTCTTTGATTCAAATTTCCTTGACTGATCAAATACTATAAATCTTGATGATCAATATACAACAAAAACTCCTGAGGCAATAAGTTAATCTCCACTTCTTCAAGGCTTGAACAATGGCATAGAATTCTTGATCATAAACTAAATATTATCTTCTTGTAGAATCATTCAAATTCTATTTGAAATAGGCTATGGGTCTTCCTTATTGACTCAATACTACTCCTATTGCATTTCCACTAGCATCACAATCAACTTGAAAACCTTTATCAAAATTAGGTAATTCTAACACTAGTTTCTCTATCACCTTTTGCTTCAAAAATTTAAAACATCTTGGGGCTCTAGATGTCCAGTTAAAGTCTTCCCTTTCTTCTCTCATTGTCTTTGTCATGGGTGTAAAATTTTTATGAAATATTTTGATAAAATTTTGATAGAAACTAGTCAATCCATGAAATGATCTTACCTCTCCAATGCTTATGGGTGTAGATAAATCAAAATTTGCTCTAACCTTCTCAAGTTCCATCTTCAATACTTTAGCAAAAATGAGAAAACCCACTTGTACACCAATTTTTTCTTCATAAAACTATACTTCTTGGCATTGATCAACAACTTCTCTTCTCTTAGCCTTTGCAATAATTGTTTGATATGCCACAAATTCTATTCTCTTGTTTTACTAAAATATTTATATCATACAAATAAACAATGCCATAATTACACAATAATTTCCATAGTATTTCATTCATCAAACTCATGATTGTGCTAGGTACATTGGTCAATCTAAAAGGCATTGCTAAATGCTCATATAATCTTTCATTAGTCTTAAATGTAGTCTTCAATTCATCTCCTTCTCTAATCCTAATTTGATGATATCCACCTTTTAGATCAATCTTTGTGAAATACTTTGTTCCACTCAAACATTCCATAATGTCATCTATCCTTTGAAAAAGAAATCTGTACTTGATAGTGATCCTATTTATTGCTCTTCAATCACACATTCTTCACTCTCCATCTTTATTTAGTGCAAGTACAATGAGTACCACACATGGGAATAAGCTTTCTATGACCAAAGCTTTCTTCAACAATTCTTGTATTTGTCGATTTAATTCTACATTCTCTTCCAGTGACACTCTATGTGTTTCCCAATTTGGAAAACTTGCTCCAGGTATTAGATCTATGTTATGATTGATTCTCTAGATTGGTGGTATATCATCTAGTACATTTTTTGATATGATGTCTTTATAGTTTGACAACAGTTCTGCTACTTATGTCTGTGGTGGAATAACATCATTTGTTTCCTTTGGACTACCACCCTTCTTTGAAATCAATGTAAGGAACATGTTCTCATGCATGAATCCATCCAAAAACTTCTTTCCATCTACCAAACATAGTTTGGAAGTGGTGAAAACTTCACTTTTGTCCTCTTCGTCCAAAGGTATCAACTTGATTCTCTTTCCATTTGAAGTCACAGTATAGGTATTACTTCTTCCATCATGAATTGATTTCC
>VDFB02049217.1:147870817-148053137 GCA_007258455.2 Sequoia sempervirens
AGATATTGGACAAGGGATACCAATCATGAAGGTGGCAATGTTAATATGGTGAATGAATTGTTTGATAGAATGCCTCAAAGAGATGCTAAAATACTTGTTCAACTTCTTCTTGTAGAAAAGGAAACATATGCAAATAATATGGGGATCCACTTTTTACTAGTTCTAAGGAAAAATAAGATTCTTATGTTCATGGGCTCAAGCACCCATTAAAAGATTCTTCTCAGTCTACACAGGTTGTCTCTATTAATGGGATACAAAATCAGATCAAAGTGGAATCATTTTTAGGGGTACCACATGTTGGTTTATGTGAGAAAAAGCAGTCACCAAATGTTCTAGGTCTTGACAACCAAAGCGTGAATGTCAAAATGAATAATGCAATTCATGGTATATCCAATTATTCTTCACTAATGAAAACAAATTCAGCATGTTCACTAGCCTCCTGGAATAGAGAACAGTAATTCAACTACAACTACATGCCAGACAAGATTGGATTTTTTTCTAAAGTTTCCCCCAGTGAACAATTTCAATAGAAAAGTAGTCCTCCAAGTCAGGTTGTTTCAAATGTCAATTTCCTATCAAATGAGTTTAGCTGCAATAAGTCTTTAATTTACTCCAAAGGTATAACTAACAATAAAGCAACTAGGGCACGGGCTCAAAATGGGCTCCAACTAAACTTTGAAATGAAAGGGATGTGACTTAGGGTGGACGAAAGGAATTTCAAATGTTTTGTCTTTGTTTGAAGCCGCCATCATGCTAGCTGAAAGAGAATCGATCTAGTGAATGTGGTGACAACATAGACAAGGCACATGAACTTGTTTAAAAAAGAAATTCCAGATAAATGTGGTTTTATGGACTACCATGAGGACACCATACACAAGACTAATTTTTTGAAAAGGGTTCATAAATCTTCAAGCGAATGCAATAGAGGGATTGCACTTGTAGTCAAAATGTATCAAAACTGTTTTGTGGAGGTTCTATTTTTGCATGGATATGGGAAGTTCATCTGGCACTCTCATGTTTTGGCTCAACTTTGATGGAAGGAGGTATATTTGCATCTAGATTACTGTAAATGCTCGTTTGATGTTGCCATCGATGAGAACCAGTAGAAATATGAAGAATAGAGAGCAAGTTAGGGAAAACGGTGAGAATCACATTTTTTAGTGATCTGCAGAGAAAGGAGGAGTTAGGGTAGAGGCCTGAGATCAACGGCCAGGAAAGAATGAGAAACATGGCCAAATCCAAGCCCTAGCCTACTGACCCTGCGAGAATGGAAATGACACCAGCCAAAAGCCAGCGGGGTGTGTGGGCAGACTGATGGCCCTGTGATGTTTTTTAAAAGGGAATTAACAAATTATAATGTTGCTTGATACAAATTAAATGGGCTTTCATTCCAAGGAGAAATAATTTCAACATAAAGTGAAATATAATGCCCGAGCGAGTTTTTGTTAAGTGTACCGATAAAATGCTTAAATTTTTCACTTTGAAGAGCATTGTTTTTAATATAATGTGAAGGTAAAGGGCTAGAAAATGTCTTCTCATAGGCCCATATAAAATTTTCAAAAGCTTTACTATTTAAAAGGAATGCTTTTAAATATAAAGGAAATTTAAAGTTGGTTGCGAAGTAAAAGTGAATGGCATGGATAGATTTATTTTTCCCCACAATTTATTCTTTTAAAATTTTACCATTTTAAAATGCTCTAGTAAAACATGTAAAATGTAAAGAGGGACTTGGGTAAAACTATTTTTTGCCTGATAATGTAATGTTTGAAAGCCCTTGAATATTTAAAAAAAAATGCTTCAAATATAGGTGAAAAGTGAAGGGTATGGGTAAAGTGAATTTATTATTCACTTTATAAACAAGGAACATTATTTGTTGGGAAATGAAATGTTTAACAAAACAAAAGAGAAAAATAAGCTTTCACGGGAGGAGCTATTTTTCAACTACAGGGCCAAATGGGTAGACGGGATGAATATTTTTCACGGAAAGGTGAATTTTTTTTGAAGAATCAAGGTGAAGGCAAGCAAAATGTAGATGCATAGTTTGTTATTGCAAAGGAAGAGAGAAGAGAGAGGCTTTCCATTTCTTGTTGCTGATCAATGGAGGATGAAGCTTCTAGGTGTATTCAACAGATTAATTTTGGGGCTCTTCTTCCTTTTGTATCTTCTCTTCTTTTCTCATTGTAAAGGGTTCTAAATTTCTATATGGGTTGGCTAGATAGAGAAATGTTGATTCCGAGTCATGAATTGGATATGTGATTGTAATGTTTCAATTTCATGTGTAAATATCAATCAGTTTGTTCAAGCAAAGCATGAATGCCATCAAATTGTCTCCAGATTTGTACACATTTAATCATATAAATTTCATATACAAAGTATGTTTGAATTTGTCATCTCAATTTCCATGAGATTGTGTTATTTGTTCATGGTTCTATTTCAAAGAAATGGTTAAATTACTTTGAGCAGATAATTATGATTTTAAGTGTGCATGATGGATTTCTAAGAAGCATTTGAATGGAAACAAGAGTGGGTTAGTTAGTGCAAGGCATTAGCAATTTCAAATCCACTGGTTGAAGTCTATTTGCTAATGAGATTTTCTTTGTGATTATGTATTTGACTCCATGGCTAAGAATTAGGCACTAATTTATCATTCAACTGGATGCATTTTCAGAAACAAATTATTAAATAAAAAATAATTTTAATTTATGTTGTTGGGTTTAGGTTTAGTGTTGAATTTTGCTTCCCAATTGCTAAGTGAGTGTTGAATTACCAAAAATATAGCCAGATTTGAAGTTGTCAAAACTTTCCTTGGTATAATTTAGTTGGGAATTATCTACTATAAAATGCAATGTCTGTGCATAATTGAATTAAGTCTTTAGGCACCATAAAGGGAGACCCCCC
The DNA here is from genome assembly GCA_007258455.2 of Sequoia sempervirens. NCBI lineage: Eukaryota > Viridiplantae > Streptophyta > Pinopsida > Cupressales > Cupressaceae > Sequoia > Sequoia sempervirens. Next base: position 147,873,716 of record VDFB02049217.1, read on the forward strand.
TTTTTCTTGTAGAGCTAGAAGTGTAGGAGATTTCAGTCTTTGACTAAATCTTGTCAGTTCACCAAGTCCATCTTTGAGTCTAAGCATAAGAAACTGGCTATTTTTTAGGACTCGTTTGATCTGTTGATTTGGGAAACCAACAAGGGGTGAGGGAAAATAGGAATTAGATAATTAAAAAGAAATTAATTGTCCAAGTTGAGTGAAATTATGATTGTAATTAAATAATTAATTTATTTAATGAAAGAAGGTCAAATGAAATTTAACTCAATAATTAAGATTGTTTAATTAAATTAGAGGACATAAGAAATTTAATGAAATAATTCACATTACCTAATTAAATAACATGAAAATTAGTGTGAAAGGGGATGAATTATCAAGATAATAGTTATCATTTGATTAATAGGAGAAATAGATGAATTTAGTTAAATAATCAAGATTATTCAATTAAATGGTAAAAAATAAGTGATTCAGGACGAAATGGTGTTAGTAATTAGATTCAAGTATGCAGTATCAGTTAGGACAATTTAAAGAGTCTACACTAATTCACCCCCTTCTCAGTATCTGGTGTGTCCAACAATTGGTATCAAAGAGCCAAGTTCCTCTAAAGAAGCTTAAAAACTTGAGGCAAAGATTTGAGATGACACGTGATGGTTCATATAAGGGTCCTAGGTTTCATGGGACTAATTATGTATTTTGGAAATTGAGAATGGAAGGACAACTAAACTCTCTAGGGTTTTGTTTTTGGTAACCCATCAAGGATGGTTATTTTTCTCATGCTACTCCTCCAATGGATCTAGACGAAATTAGGCTATATATGAGTACAATGCTAAGTATAAGAATGCTCCCTTGTGTGGGTTAGCTGATTTAGAACTTTTGAAGGTGATGAATTACATCTTTGCTAAGGATGTATGGGGAAAACTTAGCAATATCTATGAGGGAGATACAAAAGAAAAGCAATCCAAGATATAGATTTTCAAGAGTATATTTGAGACTCTGAAGATGAATGGGGATGAAGGTATTGTAGGTTATATGCTCCGAGTGCATGAAATGTCACTATTCATGATGGAGAAGTAAAATAAAATGAGATTGTGAAGAAATTTCAAGGAGCTCTCTCTACATCATATTGTTATAAGATGTCTTCTATTGACAAAATCTAAAGATTTGGATCAATATTTTGTAGATGAAATGTATGGTGGTCTAATTGGGTCTGAAATGAGAGAATTTGATAAAGATATCCTAAAAAATGAAGCTACTTTCAAAGCTAACAAAAGGATTGAAGTCAAAGTTGTTGATTAGAATAATGAGTTTTATGAAGTTGAAGAAAAATTTGTTAGAATATTAAAGAAAGGAACCTGAAAATACAAAGGTAAGTTACCTCTCAAGTATTTCAATTATGGAAGAATTATTCATTTTTCATCTAAATAACCTTATAAACAATTAGAAGATGGTAGAGAAAGAGATAAGGTTAAAATATGTCTCTATTCTAAAGAGAGCAACTGCTCATCGAAAGCTGAGTATAATGACTCATATGATGAAACCCTTTTCATGGGCTTCAAATATTGATTAAAAATTGTAGGAAAAAAATAAAAATCATAGGAAAATAAATACCCATAAGGGAACTTGGTACAATCACAAGTGTAGGGTCCAAGAAGGATAGTCCAACCATACAACTTAAAGTCAACAGAACAAGAAAACACAACAAAATATTCTAAAAATATGGATCTTTATTGAATTGGTAGTCTTACATGCATCATATTCCTCAATAGTGAATAACAATGGCTTGTAGGTCTGTCACAAGGGAATTCAACAATAAAACTGGTCAAAGGCCTTATTACAATTCCCCAAGCAGTTAATTAGAAAATCTATCTATCGAACTATGATGCAAGAGCATTTAGGGTGTAAGCCAATCTTACATCACCAAAAAAAAAAAAAAAATGGAATTTACATTTTAATTTCATGTTGTTAGGTTTATTTGAAAAAAAATGGAATAATTTAATTTAATAAAATAAATACCACTTTTTTTATGCAAGTTGGCAAGTGGAGTTGTGGGAGTGTAGTTGCAATTTTAGAAAAATCTAAAAAATCAGACTTGGGTGTTGGGTTTGCAAGGAGTTACTAAGTTGCATGAAAAATCATTTATTGATTTTTCCTTTGTCCAGACAACTCATTATGAGGAGGTGGTCATAGCTTTTGTAATGGGAAGGAAAAAATATCAGAATTTTTATTCTTGAAGGGAATATGAGTTGAAAAATGCATTTAAAACTACCCTAAAATCTAGGAATGAACACAAATTTTGGCAATTGTGGTGGGAGTGAGTTTAAGAAAGAATTTTCTATATTATTAAAATTTTTTGGTATGAATTTTTGGGTGGTTTCTTCCCAAATTGGTTGTGATTTTTGTTGGTGAGGTTCTTGGATCTTGTTTTTGAAGATTATAGACAATTTTATCTATGTTTTGGTAACAATTCTCTACTAAAATTGGAAGGTTGTTGTTGTAGGTGTAGTATCTTCTTGGAGAGGATATTGAGAGTTTTATTTTGCAAGTTTGAAGGTGTTTTCACAAAAAAAAGGATAATGGAATCCATTGTTAAAGATTGATTCAATGGAAAATTAGAGATTGGAAGCTACATGTTGAAGATTCGAGGTTGTAGTTGAAAGGAGGAAAGTTTTTGCTATTGTATTTCTTCATTTTCATATTAAATAAAATTTTAGTTTTTTTCAATCTTTTGTACATCAGTTCTAGGGATTGTAAAATCTAATATACTCAAATTTTTTTAACTTATGTTATCCTTCCTATAAGTTTTAAACATAATACTTTGGTTCTAGTTTATAGAATTTGTATTCAATATTTTTTGTTTCAAATGGTGTGTGCATATCTCCATTAAGATTGTAGTTTGATTTTATATTTGATTAAGGGGAGAGTTTTCTCTACTTTATCAGTGGTATTAGGGCTAGTGTTCCTACATGCATTGGAAAAAGCACAGATTGGAGGCAGTTTGCACCAGGACCTATGGTGGTGTGTTTGTAACAAATCATCGAATGTGAGGCTGTCTACATTGGAAGATCTTGTGGATTTGAAGATTTGTGTTGAGGTTTTGTGAAGCCTTGAAAATTCCAAAAAAGAAATGAAATAATTTCTTCATAGTTGTGTATGTAAGTGAATAGGAAGGATTAAATATTGCAGAAGCATGCTTTAAGGATAGCATGAAGGATGATGATGAGATTGTAGCAGATGATGAGAAGAAAAATGAAAGTGCAATAATAAAAGAGGAAAATGATGTTGTAGAATTCAATGAGTGTCCTTTGGAGGACTTGAAAGTATTGGAAAATGAAGGTTTAGATGAGATTGAATGAGGAACAAATAGGGTTGCAGATAGTGGTGAGAAAAAGGTTGTCGAAAAAGAGGTAGTACACAATATTTTTTATTTTTATGATGAAGATGAGAGTGTATTTTGTGTAGACGAAAACCTTGTAGAAGTTGAGGATGGTGCAGTTTAGAAAAAGTATCTAGTGATATATGAGGATCTAGTGTTCAATGAGGAACTTGATGAAGACCAAGATTTTTTTGAGGAAGAGATCATAGAGATAGAGAATTTGTTTAGCACAATAATCGTGACAATAGTGTTCAACGGTGAGGAAGATGTTGTGACAAAAGAATTCATCAAGGTAAAATATGAGTTTAATGAGTTTTCTAAAGTTTAATTTGTAAAGGAATTTCACTATGATATGTTGAAAGAGTTAAAGAAGAAAATAGATTGTGAAGATGTGTAGTGGTATATAGATGTATACTTGCAAGTAAAGGCTATAGAGGAAGTTGTAGGAGGAAATTGGTGGAGGTGTTTGATTTGTGATGAGTTGAATTCCACAAAGAAGGAAAGGAGGGAAGAAGAGATGTGGTGAAGGAGGATGGTTCATTGTGGGAATCAATATACAAGAGCAAGGAATAAGGAAGTGCACACTTGGTGGAGGAGGATGACAAGTATCCCGACTAAGTGCAAGAAGAGGCAGAGGAAGAAATTCTTCTATCTAATTTAGTGATGGAGTTTACTAAGGATTTCTTGTAATCCAAAAGGGTGGTAGCACCACTCAACTCAATTTTGTGAATCCATATTCACAAAATTTTTCCTACCTCAGGTGTCTGATGTAGGAGCATTCAAGTTGTACGACAATCTTAGATCACCATAAAAATTCAAATTTTAGAATTTACATTTTAATTTCATGTTGTCAGGTTAATTTGAATAAATATGGCATAATTTAGTTTAATAAAATAAAATCCAATTTATTATCCAAGTTGGAAAGTGGATTAGTGGGAGTGTAGTTGTAATTTTAGAGAAATCTAAAATATTAGACATAGGCATTGGGTTTATGGGAAGTTACAAACAAGCATGAAAAATAATTTATTTATTTTTTACTTGTGGAAAAAACTCATTATGAGGAGGCTGTTGTGGATTTTCTAATGGGAATGAAAAAAATCAGATTTTTGGTTCTTGGAGGGAATATGAGTTGGAAAATCTATTTAAAACTGCCCTAAAATCTAGGAATGGACTCCAATTTTGGCAATTTTTGTGGGAGTGTGTTTGAGAAAGAATTTTCCTATATTATTAAATATTTTTGGCATGAATTTTTAGGAGGTTTCTTCCCCAATTGGCCACAAAATTTTATGGTGAGTTTTTTGGAGCTTGTTTTTGAAGATTACAATCAATTTTAACTATGTTTTAGTAGACATTCTTGGCTAGAATTGGAAGTTGTTATTGTAGGTGTAGCATCTTCTTAGAGAAGATATGGGGAGTGATTTTTTTTCTAGTTTGAAGGTATTTTTATAGAAAACTGGATCATGGAATCCATTGTTAAAGATTGATTCAATGGAAGATTAGAGATTCGAAGCTATAGTTTGAAGATTGGAGGTTGTAGTTGAAAGGAGGAAAGTTTTCGCTATTGTATTTATTCATTTTAATATTAAATCATATTGTAATTTGTTTTAAATTGTTGTACATCAATTCTAGAGACTACAAAATCTGATATAATAATTTTTTTTGAAGTTATGTAATCCTTCCGATAAGTTTTAAACATAATACATTGATTCTAGTTTGAAGATTTTGTATTCAATCTTTGTTGTTTCAGATGGTGTGTGCATATATCAATTGAGATTTCAGTTTGATTTCAGATTTGATTAAGGGGGAGTTTTCCCCACATCATCAAACTATCACTAATTGAATGAATCCCTTCCAAATTATTATAAATTGTGTTAAATATGATTATGTACCTCCCAAAAACATTTGCGTTGACCTCAAGGGTTTACAAACCCAAATGAATAATCAAGCGTGTAGGTTATCCTCAAAAGATGAAAAATAATTCTTTGTGAAATGAAACGTATTGTGGATATCTAAGAAAGGACCCCTTGGACCTAAAATCCTTTTATGATGCTACATTAAGTTTTGCATGCTCAAGAATAGGTTCACATTATGAATCTTGGTCCTGATCGGCACCAAATGCTCAAGCTATGAATTACAGTGAAATTTTAAGAGTGATAAATTTTATTGGAAAAATGCTAATGATCTAAAATATGAATATGATGTAGATGACCTCACGTAGATGCTATATCCTCCTATGTGTGCTTAGAAATTATACATTTACAATGAAATACATAATGAACTTTTGAAGTTTCTATAAACTGAAATGCAAGAAAATAAATTTTTTTGGTTGATGTAGGATTGCTTTACAGCTAGAGATGTTCATACATCAAACACCTGCAGTTGGAAGAAAAGTGAGTCCCTCAATTTCTAGGGTCTAGAGAAAAACTAGAGCATTCATGGTGAATCCTCCATTGGTCTTCCTTTCCACTTTACTCAATATTCCTTATGTTGCTTGTTCCTAATGATCATTCTAGTTCTCGTATCCAAGATTATCTCAATATTCTCCCATGGTTGATGTGATAACTACTTCTTGAAATTTACTTTTGTGTTGCTATCATTTGAATTTCCTTCATGATAGTCATGTATGTATGCAATATTGAAAATAGGTGATGGGTGAGTGTAGGATCACGGGGTCCAAAAAGTGGTGATATGACAAAAAGTGGTTGATGCCTTTTTTTATCTGAATTTGATGAAATGAAAAAGGTTTATTGAGAAAATTGGCAGCTTTCCGAATATAAGATATGCCTTATCTAAAATTAAATAGATAATTATTATTTATTTTCTACATACATTCTAATTAAAGTCCTAATTCATAGGTTGATCGAAAAATATCTATAATTCTTAAACAATTTTACATTTTTTGAATCCCAAAAATGTGGCACATTCTATGCTTCCCATACTATTAGATAAAAAAATAGAAATTTTTAATTTCATAAATTTTTGACAAATTTATGGTGGTCAGACAAACAAGTTTTAGTATTTTTAAAAAATTATTATAAAAATTTCATAATTAATTATTTACTTGCAAAAAAATTACAGAGAAAATCGCAACACATCTGGGCATGTGTCTAATTCTATTGAAAGTTTCAAAAAAATATATTATTTCTTTCTTGTACTTTGGTTGGTCAGACATACACTTGCTTTTTATTTTTCCTGAAAGTTTAGTACTACAGCATTGAAATTTCAAATTTTCACCAAGTAGATTTAGTTTTTTCCAAAAAATGAATAGTATCTTAGAAACTACATTCAATTTGCTACAAATTTTATTATTACATATTTTTCAAATTATGTTAATAACTTAAACAAATTTTTATTTCAAGTTTCCTAACTCTATTTTTTTGAATTTGATTGCCACTTAAGGGCCTAGTTTGGAGCCCCATGATCCTACATAGACCTTGATATACCAAGTGTGTTCAGTAACTCTACTTAATATGCACCTCCTGAATCAAACTTCCTTAGAATCTTACATGCTCCAAAATTCCTCATATTCAACTTCTTAGATGTTCTTTGACTAGAAACCTTTATTTCCTCAGATATATACCATCACTTAATCTCCAACAATAAATTCATTATGTCTCATTTTCTCATCTACATTCTCCTTATACTTAATGTTCATTTCCTCTATGTGATTATGGTCTTGATTATGCAATATATCCATGAATCTAGAAAACTCTTCTACTTTTGCACTCTACTTGTTCTCCATATTCATGTCTCCTAGCTCAGCAACTCCTTTGGGATATACTCTAGTTACAATCTTAAATGGTGTCTTCCTTGTAATAATGTTCACTAAATTATTTTATGGAAACTCTCCTTGCAGTAGAACTTTTGTTTACCACTTATGTTTATCCATCTGTTTGTTGGTGATATGTTGAAATGAACTTTAGATCTATCTTCAAGGTATGTGCATGATCATGATGGGCCAAAAAGTGGCAATGTGTAAGTGATATGATGGCTCATGTGGCTGACAACTTTTTTTTAACCCAAAATTGATGAAACGAAAAGGGTTTTTAAAGCAGATTCTCAACTTTCCACCAATATAAATTATGTTTTACTTTGAATTTAATAAATAATTATTATTCATTTTCTATTTGAATTATGACTAATGTCCTGATTGATAGGCTGATTGAAAAGAATCTATAGCTTTTAAACGGTATCACATTTTTTGAATCCAAAACATGTGTCACATACTATAGGATTAAAAAATAAATTGAATTTTGTGACGCTTTTGACCAAGTTAAGGTGGTTAGACATAATGAGTTTTTTATATTTTAAAATTTGTAATAAAAAATCATAATTAATTATTTACTTGGAAAAAAATTACAAAAAAATATGCATCACATCGGTACATGAGTCCTCTACTTATATCTAAAATATTATAAAAATATATTATCATTTTATTGTGGTTAGGGTGGTCAGACAAACACCTACTTCTTATTTTTTCCCTGAAATTTAAGTACTACTGCATTGAAATTTCAAATTTTCATTAAATAGACTTTTTTTAAAAAAATAAACCTAGTAGTTTAGAAACTACATTCAATTTTCTATAGATCCTATTCTTACATATTTTTGAAATAATATTTAATACCCACAAATTTCCAACCAAAACACAGTTAAGGAAAAAACACAAATTTCAAATTTTGACCACAACCACTAACATAAATCCCAAAGACTGCTCCCTATACATGCACTTCATGAAAGCATATCAACATCTATCCAATAAATTATAAGGACTCAACCATCTTCACATTTGTTTTGATATTCATGGTTGGGTTTCAAATGGAGATATGGAGTCCATGTCACCAAGGTAGGCTTGATTAGTTCCAGGAACTCATCAATAATCATAGACTTAGTTCAAGTCACAAGTTATGCAAATAGAATATATATATTTCAATAGTACCTTTAAGAAATAATAAGAGAACAAGCCTAGGGGTCAGACCTAATTCCTCGGGGGCTCGTCTCTGATGGCCTTTCCTACGTATATAATTTGTAGAGGAATCGTAGTTCGACATACTTGAACTTTACCCAACACAAGATTTTTCAACAAGAAGGTACACTGTCTAGGTTCAATTCACATTTGATTAGTCTACACTTGATGAGTACAAATAATTGCCATATAAGTTAAATTACAAGGATTCCTCTCACTATGGGATGAAATTACTAAATTGGTAGGGTAAGAGTATACAAACATAACCCGATCTCGCAATCAAATCCATACTTGATTGTAAAATGGTTCCATCTAATCCCCATCTAAATCATCTTTTATTCCATCTATCTACTCACATAGCTAATGACTTTATAGGTTCTATTATTTGTTATATTAACCAAATAATTAAATAGATCTCATACAACAATATTGATATTTTTGAATCCTTTATGTTCTCGACTAAATTGATAACACCAAATTAATTGGTGACTAGAACTAACAAAACATAATGCATTATAGAGATAGTTGGTACATATGATTCCCTAGACTAGTAACAACTATTTTTTTTTTCTATAAAATAATAACTCGATAAATAAAACTATTCAATAAGATAGTAGGCAATCATAGTCAAACAAACTTTACCATTATCTTCATAATATAGCCATTTAATTGCAAGATCTTTATTAGGTAATTCTTAGCCATGTAAAACTAGAATCCATACATTGGGTGGCTCAACAAAAGTACCTTGGGTCATATAAATTTTGATAGAAACTCTTATTATATAAACTATCCTATTCATTCATTAATTTCTTTCTTTAGAGTCTAAATTTCATGGTTTCGATGGTCATCCAATTTTGGCCACCAAGATTGAAATTAGCACTTTTTTTTTAAATTTAATGTTAGTTTATTTTGTAGAATCGAGGCCCATATTATATATATATTTTTTATAATATAATGAATGAACTAATATCGATAATAAAAGATACATTAAATATTTCATGATTTTTAAGTCTTTTAATTATACTTTCACCAAAATTGTATCATTAATACCATTACAAGCAATTATCTAAATCAAAAGTTATAAAAATAAAAGGAATAATTTCTTACTAATCTAATGCCCCTAAAATGTTTTCCTACACATATTTCACTTTAATCTTGATATTATAACATAATTAAATCCTTGAATTTACTAATAATCCATTTTTATTCAGTCTTGGCATTGTTTTTCGTAAGCTTCAATAAAACTATTTTGTATCAGTTATGCACTTCAGAAATAATACATAATTTTTTATTTCAGATCTTCATTGGAAATCGATGATTGATTTGATTTTTTTCTTTTTCATGACTTTTGAGTGGTATTGGTTAGAGCTGTAAGTGATTTTATCACTGTTATTTTTATTTGCTACTCTTATATTCTCTCTGCTGTTATATTCATTTAATCAGTTGGTTCAGCAATTGGGCAAGTATAGAATCCTCAATGTTTGTGTAAAAATGAATCAAGGAAAATTTCTGATATAATAAGTAGATGTGTGTGTGCTAAATGGGTGAGTTCAACTGCAGAAGAGAAATAAACAAGATAAAAAATAAAATAATTGAATACACATTTGGATAGAATTACTAGGCAACCATTGAATTAACTCTTATTCACTGATGCATCACTACCAAGAACCCAATTGCAGACATTTTTTATTTATTCTTGTTTCTCTTTTTAATTGCAAAAATTTATTCTAACTTCCCATTTGTTTTCATTTTTGTTGTCTTCAAAAGTATATTCTTGCAGACTTTTCACTATCCATTCTTTTTTTTAATGTCTTTCAAAACAAACTCTATAAGTTAATTATGACTAACATCTATACCAATTTCTTTAACAGATTTAATGCAACACAAGACTCACTGATTTACAAGTAGGCTACTAACATTGTCCATGGAGATTAGCTTTATGCCCATCATTGCATTGTGGGATAAAATCTCTCTAAGGAATTCTGTTAAACTATAATATTTGGCAAATGATTGAGGAGGATATTTGTTTCCTACACATTAGCTGAGGTAGCTGCTACTCCATTGCTTTCATCATTATTAATTCATCATAATACCCACAGCCAGTTATTCTATTTTCTCTTACATTAATATAACTTTCATCCTCAAAAGTTTCTTTATGCACTTATAGACAACTTTTCAGTCTAGAGATTGGTATTCAAACTCTTAATGTTGTTGTAGCTATTGGAATATGTGCCTCAATCTCATAGGCTATAACCTCTAGAAAAGAAAAGTTGGTGTGACATTCCTTTTGTTTGGCCAACTGGCATCTTTGGAACCCTGTGGTTTGCATTGGTCACTGAGTTGCACTGGTCACTGAGACTTTGTTTTAGTCTTGCTGAATGAACCTATCACTATGACATGGAGACTCAGTGAGATCTCTTACCGATATAGAATTTATTGGTGATAGAAGGTTTTGTTATCGGGTGCCTAGCGTATGTCGGGGAGACCTATAGTGACTAAGTCATCGGTGTAACCCATTTGCTTCGATATAAAATCTTAGCAATGGAGGGTTGTCTCACCGATACGTATTCTCCTAGAGCTGTCGGGGTGACTTGGAAACTCGGGAAAATCTCTTAGCGATTGGGAGATGTCTGGCCGATGGTATACACTCAGATTAACTCAAGGGTCTTTGCATGAAGTCTTGGTGATATGTGAAGTATTTCCGATATTGCTCATGGTCATCGTGGAAACTCATATGTGTCAGAATCATGTCTCAGTGATGATAGGAAGTTTTGCCAATATCGGCATGACCTTTGGTCTGTCTGGCTGATGTGGAAATCAACATGACTTGCTCCTATCGAAATAAAGTTTTGGTGATCAGGAGATGTCTCAGCAAATGGAGTCATCAAAGAAACACAAGGACTTTGGTATGACCTCTCAACGAAAGTCAAATGTCTTGCCGACTCGGTATGACATGTTCACTCGGTGTGATGTCTTGGCGAAAGACATTTGTCTCACTGAATGGAATCCTCACATCGGCATGACTTGAAGACTTCAGTATGAAGTCTTAGTGAACACAGAATGTCTGGTCGAAAGGAGACTTCAGGGTAACATGGAGGCATTAGTATTATCTCTTGGCGAAGAGCGATTGTCTTGCCGATGGGAATCCTGATGTCAGTATGACTCTTGGCGACTACTCAGAGTTGGGTATAACACAAAGGCTCAATATGATCTCTCAGCAAATGAAAAAAGTCTTACTGACTGATGAACACTTCGAAATGAATTGTGAGCTCAATGTAATGTCTTGGCGAAAGCAATAAGTCTTGGTGATAGCTTTCTGGACTTGGTGTAAGTCTTGGCAATAATGTTGATCTAGTCTTGTGGCATCGAGGAGACATAGTTAGAGTCTCACCAACATGTGACATAAGTTGATCGATGTTGACTGAGTGAAGTCTGTCCTATGTGGCACGACTTGGACCAATCAGAGAGCAGAATGTGAACCGTTTGCCGTGAGACTGTTGTGACTGTTTCTGTGTGGAAGGGAAAGCTCTACACGAGGAAGTGGAAAGATCTACATTTCAATAATGATACTAAGCTAGATAATCGACCATTATGATTTGACAGTTGGAAAAGAATGATTTCATAGAGCCTCTTGAGAACGAATGCATATATGTATGCATTGGACGTTCTGTATAAAGTGCAGATAAGCCAAAGAGTTGAAGAGCCGAGAGCGAGAGAGAGAATGATAGAGAGAGGACCGAGTGGCTGGCCGAAAGGCCGAGGCCATGAGGTCAAAGCAGAGGATTGAGAGGCAGAGTTAAGCTGCTGAAATCTCTCATGATCATAATTGCTTAGGTTGATCTCTCAGGGATAGTTTTCTACTAGTTGTATTCAAAATGAACAAGATGTAATCTCTAAAAGGGTAAGGGCTTGAAACTGTATTGTAACTTTCTGTTGCTGAATAATACAATGGCTCAAACTTTGGAGAGTGGGGTTTTTAACCTGAAAGGATTTTCCCCACGTAAAATCTTTGTGTTCTATTTTCTGTAGTATCTTTCATCTGTGTTGTTGCTTGCTATTGAATTTACTTGTGTTTTTTTTAGAAGGATCAATGTGGGAAATGAACTATGTCTGTTTCTGCTTTAGGACATAGTTGTACGTGTCTTTGAGGCAACCTAATCAAAATGAAATTTACCGAAGGAACTACTATTCTTGGAGGTTACTCTGAGATGCACCTATATTTCCTTACAAGTGGTATCAGAGCCTTCTTCTGGTTGTTGGTTTTGGGTATTTCTCCTATGAAGATTTCTTAGCTTGATAGGCTAGAAGAAATCTGGAGGAATGGACTGATGCATTGATCCTTTGATGAGTGGAAACCTTGTGGTATTCTGAGACAACATGCAACTTGAAGGATGGTCAAGATAGAAAAGGGAGTTGATCATGTTGTGATCTGTGTCTCCTAGCTGGTAGAGGTTTAACCTTGAAGTATGAGGTGGATTTTCTTACTCTGTGGCTATGTAGCAGTAAATCTTTCATATTAGGTGTCTGTGTGACAGGCTCCTGGGTGATATGGAGAAGCCTAGATTGTTTCTCAGCCATGGAAGAGAGTGCTTATGCTAGGTGGTGGTTCTTGGTGTTGGAAGGCACTGTTTCCTATTAACCTCAGATACTAAAAGGCTATGGAGTTAATCATTAGATGATTTTCAAGCTTCTGAAATAGCCTTTCTCTCTTTCTCGGATGCATGTACATGGTGGTGGTTAAGATTTGGCTTGAAAGGGGTTTGGATTTCCTGAACTGCTATTTTCTTTTTAAGGATGATTTATACTTGCTTGGCTCTATGGTTTTGTAGGTTTTACATGGTCAAGTGAAACTTGTGATCATGTGGAGTTGTTGTTAAGCTATTCTCTAGACATTGGCCTTTTGGGGTGTTGCTGGATGAGATAGTTACAGTTCTGCATGCATGCTTGGTGCATTGCTTGAGGAGGTATGATTTCTTCTCTGCATGGGAGTGTTGGTACATGATTTGTCACTTAGCATTCTTGTGGTGGTACTTGAGGGTTCCTTGATTATGGTGCTCGTTGTGGACATGATTGGAAAATCAAATTTGGTGTGATCTGGTTTTTGAGTCATTTTGTCCATGTGGTTATTCTCTTTGAAATCTCAGTTTTGCATTTCTAATGTGATTATGGGTTTGCATGTTTCTGTTGAATGGATCTACAGGTTGTGCAATGTTGTGGACTGTCTTTACCTACATGTTTGTTATGAGACAACTCGGAAGTGGACTATCTATATCCATGAGGTTGATTCATTATTGGTGCAAACTTGTTAGCTGGCCTTGTCTGTGGTCACTTGTGCATTGGTGTGGTGCTTTGAGATGAGAGGATGGATACTATTGAGTACTTGAATAGTCAGTTATGGGAACCTATAGCAGGTGGTCATGATGCTTGGAGAGCTCGGGTGTCATGTTTTAGTGGGAGCTCTAGTAGTGATTGTGGATTCATCACATGGTGGTGAATAGTCCTCTTTAGTGTTGTAGATGTTTCTTTGGAGAGCTCTTAGATCCTGTTGTTGCAGAAGGGTTCTTTCGCACTTGCATGGACATTACTCAAGAATACGTGCAACATCTTGGATCCATGGAGGACTCTTGGAGTTTTTGGCTAAGGTGTTGGTGGTGCTTGATAGGTGATGTTTTTTAAGTCTATTTGCTTTATGTCATGGTATACTCTTGTTTGTGCACTGGAGTTTTGGAATTGTGCATTGTACTTGAGACAATGGTGAAGCCACTTGGAGCATGGTATCTCCTATGGGGATGTGTAGATCATGGTGTCATGATAAGTTCTTGATTCAGATGATTGGAGATTTGACAGTGATTTGGTAATTCTTTGTGTATTGAGTGCTTTGATTATTTGCTTGAAACTTTGTGATAGTGCAGTAATGGAGTTGAAGTTTAGCATGAGATGATCGATTGCTAGTACTCATGGATACATGAAGAATAAGGTGAGGCTGTTTTTGCTCTTATGAGAGAGGTGTTGTTGATTGTTACTCCTGATGAAATTTTTCAGCAGAAAGTCTGAGAAGCCTACACCTTGGTTGAACATGAGTTCAATAAGAGACCTATGAGGAGATTTATCTTGGATTAGTCATAATGACTTGCATATCTTGAAAGGAGTATTCTCGTTCCCACTCTTGGTCCGCTCGGCAGTTTATCTGAGAGGTATTTGGCCCATTATATTTTTTAGATGTGTTTTATGTTCACTTTGATGATATGGATCTTGAATTGTAGTCTAATGGTTCTAGAGGATTCATAGTGGAAGTTGTATAGTTTTGTTTTATCTCCTTGTTACTAATGAGAATTGGTAGGAGATGTTGCATGGGCTGATTTCCTGAAATGTGGAATGAAGTAGCTTGATCTTCTTTGAAAAGCCTACATCCATGTTTTAAAGTCGATCTTGGTGGTTGAACGAATGGATGTTGTTAAGGTTTTTTATTTTGGGGTAAGAAGAAGATCATTCTTGACACAGCTGGCTATTAGGAATGTATGTAGGAGGATGTTCTATAGGAAGATGATGTGCAGAGTTTCTCTTTGTGGCCATGAAGGTTTGTGGTGAGAGAAATGTTTCTTGTGGCAGGTTGTTGCAGGTTGTGCATATCATTGTGGATTTTTCTTTGGTACTATAGGGTTACATTTTCTATGTGCTGGTATTGGTAGACTTGTGATGCCTTTGATCTTTTAGATCTAGATTACTTAGGTGGCGTGAGTTCTTGTATGTGTCTTCGTTGACACTAGAACTTGTATTTGTTGTTAATGGATTGCCAAAAGTTTACTAATGGTGATACCTTTGAGGTATGTGAGATTGGATGGAATAGCATGAGCTATGGGTGCTCTTTCTAGTCATGTGAGTTTATCAGTTGGATGGAAGCAATCAGTCTGATTGTTGTTCTAGCTGATGTTTAGTATCTTGTTTCTAGAGAATGACTTCACTATTGTGTTCTGATTGAAGCTTTGAAGTTGATATTTCTTTTGTATAGTGTTTGAGCACAGTGAAGTGGTAGCAGTATCTTGTTGGTGATATCACTGGGATCTTTTGCTTGTGTTCATTGGAATGGTGCTTATAAACCTTGGCATTGTATCCTTCTTCCATAGGTGGCATGTTGGAAGATGACAAGTTTGTTGCCTGAATGGTGGACATCTTGGATGTTGGAGCTGAATTCTTGATGGAGCATGAGAGCATGTTTGAGGTCTATGTGGTTTCCTGGAAGGATGTGATCGGTTGCCTTGTTGACAGTGAGTTGCAATTGGATGCCTGGTCTTTGTTGCAGATTGTTGGGTTGACTGTTATCTATGGAATCATGTTGATCGGGTGTCTTGAGTGTTGCAAGGTTTGAACTAGTGTAGCTAGTGTGATCTTAGTTCCTAGTTGCTTTGGAGGTGCCTGTGTGATCTTCATCAAGTGGGAGATTGTTGGAATATGTGCCTCAATCTCATAGGTTGTAACCTCTGGAAAAGAAAAGTTGGTGTGACATTCCTTTTGTCTGGCCCACTAGCATCTTTGGAACCCTGTGGTTTGCATTGATTGCTGAGACTTTGTCTCAGTCTTTTCGAATGAACCTATCGCTATGACATGGAGGCTCGGTGAGATCTCTTACCGATATGGAATGTCTCGACGATAGAAGGTTTTGTTATCGGGTGCCTAGTGTATGTCATGGAGACCTATAGCAACTGGAGTCATTGGTGTAACCCATTTGCTTCGATATAAAGTCTTAGCGATGGAGGGTTGTCTCACTGATACGTATTCTCTTGGAGCCGTTGGGGTGACTTGGACACTCAGGAAGATCTCTTGGCAACTAGGAGATGTCTAGGCGACAGTATACACTTGGAGTAACTCAAGGGTCTCAGCATAAAGTCTTGGTGATATGTGAAGTCTTGCCAATATTGCTCATGGTCATCGGGGAAACTCATATGTCTCAGAATGATGTCTCGGCGATGATAGGAAGTCTTGCCAATATTGGCATGACCTTTGTTCTATATGGTCGATGTGGAAATTATCATGAATTTCTCCTATCGGCATGAAGTCTTGGCTACTGGAAGATGTCTTAGCAAATGGAGTCATCGAATAAACACAAGGACTTCGGTATGACCTCTTAGTGAAAGTAAAATGTCTTGCCGACTCGGTATGACATGTTCGCTCGGTGTGATGTCTTAGTGAAAGATGTTTGTCTCACCAAATGGAATCCTCACGTCAGCATGACTTCAAGACTTCGGTATGAAGTTTTAGCAAACACAAAATGTCTGGCCAACAAGAGACTTTAGGGTAACATGGAGGCATCGGTATTATCTCTTGGCGAAGAGTGATTGTCTTGTCGATGGGAATCATGATGTAGTATGACTCTTGGTGACTGCTCAGAGTTTGATATAACATAAAGGATCAATATGATCTCTTAGTGAATGACGAAAGTCTTGCCGACTGATGAACACTTCAGAATGACTTGTGAGCTCAGTGTAATGTCTTGGCAAAAGCGATAAGTCCTGGTGATAGCTTTCTGGACTTGGTGTAACTCTTGGCGATAATGTTGATCTGGTCTTGTGGCATCGGGGAGACATGGTTAGTGTCTCACCGACATGCAACAAAAGTTGATCGATGTTGACCAAGTGAAGTCTGTGCTACGTGGCATGACTTGGACCAATCAGAGAGTAGAATGTGAACCGTTTGCTGTGAGACCGTTGCGACCGTTTCTATGTGGAAGGGAAAGCTCTACACGAGGAAGTGAAAACATCTATGTTTTGATAATGATACTGAGCTGGATAATCGATTGTTGTGATCCAACAGTTGGAAAAGAACGATTTCATAGAGCCTCTTGAAAATGAATGCATATATGTATGCATTGGATGTTCTGTATAAAGTTCAGATAAGCCAAAGAGCTGAAGAGCCAAGAGCCAGAGAGAGAATGATAGAGAGAGGACCGAGTGGCTAGCCTAAAGGCTGATGCCATGAGGTTGAAGCAAAGGATTGAGAGGCAGAGTTAAGCTGCTAGAATCTCTCATGATCATAATTGCTTTGGTTGATCTCTCAGGGATAGTTTGCTACCAATTGTATTCAAAATGAACAAGATGTAATCTCTGAAAGGCTAAGGGCCTGAAAATGTATTGTAGCTTTCTATTGCTGAATAATACAATGCCTCAAACTTTGGAGAGTGGGGTTTTTCACCCGAAAGGTTTTTCCCCATGCAAAATCTTTATGTTCTATTTTTCGTAGTATCTTTCATCTATGTTGTTGCTTACTGTTGAATTTACTTGTGTTTTTCTCAGAAGGATCAATTTGGGAAATGAATTGTGTTTGTTTCCACTTTAGGACATAGTTTTACGTGTCTTTGAGGCAACCCAATCGAAATGAAAGTTACCGAAGGCACTACTATTCTTGGAGGTTACTCTGAGATGCACCTATATTTCCTTACAGTAGCATTACTTGTCTAGTTGAGCATTAGTCCTCACACATAGAAGGGTCAAGAATGCATAACTCCACATTTGAGCTAACAAAAGAGATGCCATTCCTCCTTGGCCGATTTGAAAGCTTCTAAATGGGGAATTTAAATATATATCTAAATAGTAACTACGTCTCAAATTATTGTTAATGTGACAATCTAAATTACATGCAAATGGATCATAAACTAAGGCAACCTGGTAGAAATCTTTTTTTTTTTGCTTAATTGTAATGAGTGTTTTTAGAACAAGATACCACCATAGGTAAAGAAAATTGTAGAACCAATGTCTTCATTTAATAGGTAACAACATAATTATTTTAGAATGAAATAATAAACAACAAAAAGTGATATGTCCATGCAGTTCCCATTTCTCTTTTAAATAGAGACCATGGTGAGGGACTTACCTCAAGATTCTGTCCAAATTGTGTTCTACCACCAAGAATAATGGTGAGAAAAGAGGGTCAAATTTTGTAGACATATCATACGTGTAGATTCCAAAGATCCTTTGTTGGTTTGTTTTCCCCAAAACAAAGCTTGGATTCCTGCCTATAAAATGTCGCCCAATTCTCACACAATTTCCTCATGTGCACCTTCAAATAGCCATTCCCCACCCTCAATATTTCTCCTATCGATCTCTGATGCACATCATCCTTTCAAAAAAATATCTAGTGACTGTTTCCTTCTCCAAATAAAACTGCCATTCCTCTCATTTCTTTTCTTACTCCCTTTTTCGTATTTTATTCTCCATAAACTTTCTCGTGCAACCTTTCCCATTAGAATAATTAGGAAGCATTTGCAGAGAAATATATTTTTTTGAATGATACCTTCATGAATTCACAATATTCAATTCCCATAGATCCCCATGGCATTTAGAATCATTAGACTCCCTATTTTTTTCTTAAGTTATGCTAGATAAAAACTAGAGAAACTAAGAAACACTACCACATGTCTCATTAATTTTCTTAGATCTTCATGGCATCCAAAGTGATTATATCTGGCCCTTGATCAAAGAGAAATGGTCATGTTGTGACTGCTCATTAACACAAGGGTGCTAAATCTCAAATAAATTAGAAAGATTTGATAGGTGAATTGGCAAGGATGGTTGATCTTTTAATTGTCTTTCTTTTCTTGTACGAACAAAACAATAAAAGAAGGTTTTTCAAATAGTGGCCTCATTTGTAATGACCTGTTCATATCAGTAATTTAAGGAAAGTAATTAATGTAAATCCTATTCAAAATTGATGATAGATGCATTTTATAATAGTACACAACTTCTTTGCTTGCCTTTTCCTGGCACAAAATAGACAAAACGTGTTGCCTATATAAAGGAGCACCCTTTTGTCATTAATTAGAGTGGTGGAAGATCTATGAAACAAAGATCCACCATATGACTAAATTGAGTTTCACCATTTGAAACATAAATTCAGATCACAGTCAACATGATCTAAGTGTTATGTTATAGTTGAGGTCAATACACCATTTGCCAGGGTAGCAGCATGAATTTCGATCATACAACCAAACCCAAATCATGTAACCCAAATGCAAAGGGATACTCAGGGTGGTGTGTAGTTATAGACGTTAATTCCAGTTGCTCACCACCTATCAAGTCAAATATCCTTCATTCATTTTCAATCAAATGAAAATCCTTGAACTAGGTGCCATATATTACATAGGAAATGTTGCATCTGATATATATATATATATATATATATATATATCAATTAAGAATTTAAATACTTAGATAATATCTTATAACTAGTTTTATATGTCAGTATTGCTATGGAGAAATTTATATCTTAATTAGAAGTATTGTTTTAAAAAATTTCTATAACTATTATCTTCAAGATGATTTTGAGTGCCACACTTTTCCATTTTCTTACAGATGATATAGTATAAATTTGTTATTGGTGATAATGAAGTTACATAATATCTCTTTGATTCTTATGATTTTATACTATGATTTCCTTGACCATTAAAGATGTTAATGGAATAACCAAATATTGAAATAATGTTCTTATATAATAAATCGGGTACTATCTTGGTCATGAATGTTAATTATACTAATGAGTTCTATGATTTATTTATCTTTTAAAAGGTGTTATATCTAATGCCATTTTTAATGGTATTTTATCTTCGGGGATTTGGTTACCCAATCCTTTAGACACATCACACAATCTGTTACATTAGGTGACCATATTGGTTTTATAAAATATGTACTACAATATAAGATTTGTCAATCATCTATTATAACCATTTCCTTGAAACATTAATACACTCTTTCATTCTCTATGAAATTTAGGAAATCTTCATGTACAAAATGTCACTTTATTTATCACTTTTAAATCTAACCATTGGTTAATGAAATGCACAATAGAAGATAGTGTAGAATGTATAACACCCAAGGTGGGGCCTTACATAATATAGATAACTTATTCAAATTTTTATGTCAAGTTGCCTAGAACTCTGATTTTTCTGATTTTTTTGCCACCTAAGGGCCTGTTTTTTCCATGATGATCCTACACATACCCTTCATCTTCTTCCACAATGTCCTCCAAATGTATCCAATGAACTTAGTATCCCTATCTAAAACTATTACCTTAGGCAATCCATTGAATCTCACAATCTCCTTGAAAAAAGATCAACAACATGCACAACATCATTAGTCTTCTTGCAAGGAATAAAATATGCCATCTTATATAATATGTCCACTACTACCATTATAGAATCATATCCTTGCTATGTTTTCAACAATACTAATATGAAATACATGCTTATTTTCTCCCAAGGTCTCTCTAGTACTGTAAAAGGTTTGTACAATCCAATATTCTAACTACTTCCTTTTGCAACTTGACAAATTTTGCAATTTTGAACATACTTCTTCACATCCTCATATATTTGTGGCCAAAAATAATGTTCAATCACCAAAGCTACTATCTTTCCCACACCAAAATGTCTTGCTCGTCCTCCAGTATGCTTCTCCTTAATTAGATTTTTCCTCATTGAGCTCCTCAGAATACACAACTGACTTCCTTTGAATAACATATCGATTCCTAAATGAAATAATCCAACCACTGGCTCTGGTCTATCACAACTAGTTCCCTACATGACTTCCATGCTTTAGAAAAATTGGCGTCATCCTCATACATATGCTCCAATTCTGAATCACCTTTTTCTTCAACAATTAGGAATGTTTTTGTGCTCTAGATGTCTACTTAAATTCTTTCCTATCTCCTCTCATTTTCCAGTCATAGGTGTAAAAATGCTACTAAAAATTCTAATAAACTTTTGATAGAAACTAGATAATCCATGAAATGATCTTACTTGTCTAATGTTTACTAGTGTAGGATACTAATCTAAAATTTGGATATGATGTAGATGAGATCTAGTAGATGCTATATCCTACTCCGTGAGATGAGAAATGATAATTTGGTGAAATGCAAAATGAAATCTTGAAACTGGTAGAGGGTGAAATGCAAGAAAATAAATGTTGTTGATTGATATAGGATTGCTATACAACCAAATATGCTCTTACATCAGACACTTGAGGTTGGAAGAAAAGTGATTCCCTCACTTTCTAGGGGCTAGAGGAAAACCAAAGAGGTCTACCTCTACCTAATAAATCCATGATGAATCCTCCACTTTTTTTCATTTCTTCTTTACCATATATTCCTTGTACTACTTGTTCATTATGCTCCTTCCAGTTCTGGTATCGAAGATTTTCTCAATCTCCTCTAGTGGTTGATTTGGTAATTACTCATTCAAATATACTTTTGTGTTACTTCCACATGGATTTCCTTCATGATAGTAATGTATTTATGAAATATTTAAAATAGGTGATATATCAAGTGTCTCTAGTAAATCCACTTCATATGCACTTCCTGAATCAAACTTCCTAGGAATCTTTCATTGTCCAAACTTCCTCATCTTCAACTTCTTATATGTTCCAACTAGAAACCTTTCCTTCCTAAGATATACCATCACTTCATCTCCAAAAAATAATCCCTCGTCTCCTTTCCTCATTTGCTTTCTCCTTATACTTATTGTTCATGTTCTCCAAGTGCTTCTAATCTTATTTATGCAATGTCTTCATGAATCTAGAAAAATCTTCTACTTGTGCACTCTTTTTGTTCTCCATACTAATTTCTCTAAGCTCTATAACTCCTTTGGTATGTACTCGTGTTACAATCACAAATGGTGTCTTCCTTTTACTCAGGTTTGCTGAATTATTATATGCAAAATCTGCTTGTGATAGAACTATATCCCAATATCATTCTTTCTCACTAATCAAACATCTCAACAAGTTTCTTAAACTTTTGTTTATAACTTCTATATTTCCATCTATTTGTGGGTAATATGTTGAACTGAACTTTAGATCTGTCTATATCTTCTTCTACAATCTCCTCCAAAAAGTATCTAAGGAACTTTGTATCCCTATCTGAAACTATAATCTTTGGAAATCCATGTTGATCTCACAAGCTCCTTGAAAAATAGATTAGCAACATGCACAACATCATAATTATTCTTGGAAGGAATGAAATATTCCATCTTAGAAAAAATTTCACTAATACAATTATAGTTAATATATCATTTCTATGTTCTCAACAATCTTAAAATGAAACCATGCTTACGTCCTCTCGAGATCTCTCTAATACTATCAAAGGTTTCTAAAATCCAAATTATCATGACTACATCCTTTTGTAACTTGAAAATTTTTACAATTTTGAACATACTTCCTGACATCCTTATATATTTGTGGCCAAAAACAATGTTCACTCACCAAAGCTACTATCTTTCCCACTCCAAAATGTCTTGCTAGTCCTCAACTATCCTCAACTATGCTTCTCCTTAATAATATTTTACCTCATTTAGCTCCTTGAAATACACTAAATTAATTTGGATAACATATCTTCCTTAATGAAATAATCCAACCACTAGCTCCAATTTGTCACTACTAGTTCCTAACATGAATTTCATGCTTTAAAAAAATTTGGGTCATCCTCATACATATGCATTGAACTGTCCTTCGAAACTGAATACTCTATTGGAAAATTACTTCTTCTACTCAATGCATCTACAACTTTGTTTGACTTGCCACTCCTATGCTTCAACACAAATGTATAACTCTATAAGAACTCAACCCATCTCTTATGTCTTTGATTCAACTTTTCTTGACTGATCAAATGCTATAAATGTTAATGATCAATATGCAAAAAAAACTCTTGAGGCAACAAGTTAAGTCTCCACTTCTTCAAGGATTGAACTATGGCATAAAATTCTTGATCATAAACTAAATATCTTCTTCTAGAATAATTCAAATTCTCTTTGAAATAGGCTATGGGTCTTCCTTCTTAACTCATTATTGCTCCTATTGCATTTCCACTAGCATCACAATCAACTTGAAATACTTTATCAAAATCAAGTAATGCTAACACTGGTTTCTTTATCACTTTTTGCTTCAACAATTTAAAACATATTGGGGCTCTAGATGTCCACTTAAATTCTTTCCTTTCTTCTCTCATTGTCTCTGTCATGGGTGTAAAAATTCTATGAAATATTTTGATAAAATTCTGATAGAAACTAGTCAATCCATGAAATGATCTTACCTCTCCAATATTTATGGGTGTAGGTAAACCAAAAATTTCTCCAAACTTCTCAAGGTTCATCTTCTATACTTTAGAAAAAATGAGGAAACCCAAGTACAACAATGTTTTCTTCATGAAACCATACTTCTTGGCATTGATCAACAACCTCTCTTCTCTCAGCCTCGGTAATACTTGTCGATATGCCACAAATCCTCTTCTCTCATTTTACTAAAAAATTATAATATCATACAAATAAAAAATGAAACAGTTACCCAAGAATTTCCTCAGTATTTCATTCATCAAACTCATGATTTTGTTAGGTCCATTGGTCAATCTAAAAGGAATTACTAGCCACTCATATAATCGTTCATGAGTCTTAAATGTAGTCTTCAATTCATCTCCTTCTCTAATCTTGTTTTTATGATATCCTCTCTCTAGATCAATCTTTGTGAAATACTTTGTTCCACTCAAACAGTCCATAATGTCATCTATCCTTGGAAATATAAATCTATACTTGATAGTGATCCTATTGATTTCTCTTGAATCACATAGTCTCCACTCTCCATATTTCTTTGGTGCAAGTACAATGAGTGCCACATATGGGCTTAAGCTTTCTCTGACCAAACCTTTCTTCAACAATTCTTGTATTTGTCAATTCAATTCTACATTCTCTGCCAGTGACATTCTATGTGTTCCCCATTTTTAAAAACTTGCTCCATGTATTAGATCTATGTTATAATTAATTGTCTAGATTGGTGGTATACCATCTAGTACATTCTTTGATATGGTGTCTTCATACTCTGTCAATATTTTTGCTACTTCTGTGTGTGGAGGAATAACATCCTTTGTTGTCTTTGGACTACCACCCTTCTTTGGAATCAATGTAAGACACATGTTATCATGCCTCAATCCATCCAAAAACTTCCTTCCATCTACCGAACATAGTTTGGAAGTGATACAAACCTTGCTTTTGTCCTCTTCTTGCAAAGGTATCAAACTTATACTCTTTCCATTTGAAGTCACAATATAGGTATTCCTTCTTCCATCATGAATTTCTTTCCTATCATATTCCCATTGTTATTCCAATATTAAATGACATGCATCCATAGGCATAATATCACATAATACTTCATCCTTATATGATCCAATATGAAATTTCACCAAACATTGTTTGTTTACCAAAATCTTATGCTCATCTTGAATCCATGATATCATGTAACGGTTTGGATGTTTCAACCTTTTCAAATTCAATGTTTTTACTCTCATCTAAAACTAGATTACCAGTTCTACCACTATCAATGAGAACTTTACATCCCTTTCCTTTGGACTTAAATCCTATTATGAACAAATTGTTTCTTTCCAGCGGTTCCTCAATCGCTTCTTTATGCATCAAAGATCTCCTCACTACCAATAATTCACCTTTCTCAAGTTTCTCGATGGAATGAGGTGATTCAACTGGTTCCTCATCCATATAAGTTGCTCTTCTGGTATACTTATTTTTCTTTCTAGTACTTCCTTGATAACATTCAAATGCTATATGTCCTTCACCTCCATACTTGAAGCAAGTTCCTCTAAATGATATATTCTTAGATCTTCCTTAATCTCTCATATATTCATCATGACAATATGAGTTATGACCTCCTATGTCACAATGGTAGTAGTTTTTATCTTCTATCCCTCTATGGTATGAATTAAAGTCCTTTTCTTCACTATGGTAGGGTTTTCACCTTTGTTTTGATCTGCACCAACTCTTCTCTCTGGATTGTGATATGCTCCTTTGGAATCTTCCTCTTCCACTTCTGTACCTTTGTTCAAACTTCTTGTGCAACTTATACTCTACTTTTAGTCCAAATGGGTATGCTTCTTCAATTGATCAATGTCATCTTCACTAGGATCAGTTGTTCTAGAATGTTTGTTCTTAGTCCATTGATGTACCTCACAACCTTTTATTTTCTTGCTACACTATATCTAGTTTTGATGATCATCTTGTAGAAACATTTAGTATGCTCTTTCACATATCTCTCCTTTTGTCTCAAGTTCAAAATATTTTCAGTAATTCAAGATCATAATCAATGGGTATAACTTGATTCTTCAATTTTCTCACCATTCTAGCCCATTTTATGATCTTATCATTTCCTCTTCTATTATGATCCAATTGAACTTCTTTCCACTATAATGCAACATGACCTTTCAACTTAGTTTTCACAAATATGACTTTTTTTAGGTCTTCAATTTCATCATACAAAAGTATTCCTCCATTTCATTGATCTAGTCAATTATTTCTTCAAGGTTTGAATTTCCCACTTAATTTTGAATTTCAACCCTAGGTCACTTACCAAATTTAGAAATAGCTTTAAGCATCTTCATTTGATCTTATTCTTCTTCTTCTTCGAGGGCTTCTTCATTTTGGTTCACAGTATGATCTAGCTCATCAATGCTTTCATCGTCATGTATAGGGTTTAAACCTTACCTTCGATCTTCTTCGACAACATATAATTGGACTCGCATTGTTTGTATCATCTCTAATATCTCATCCATTATTCCAGTGAAATTCACTGTAGAAGGAACTCTCCTTGGCGGCATCTCTCCCTTGGATCCAGTGGAACTACCTTAATTTGACAATCTAGCTATAACAGTTTTAATTTCCTAACAATTTACAATCAATTGAAAATGCATGTAGTCTACCTCATTTGCATGATATATTTACCAGAAAGAATTTCTTCAAGACTCAAAAACTTGCTATGATACCACTTGGTGTGGCCATGGGTGGAGGGTCCAAAAAGGACTATCCAATTGTGTAAGTTAGAATCAACACAAAAAAAAAATCACAAGAAAATGTTTTGCAAGCATAGATCTTTATTGAATTGGAAGCCTCACATGCATCATATGCCTCATGGGTGAATAACTAGGGCTTAGAGGCTTGTTGCAAGGGAATTCAATAGTACAATTGGCCAAAGGCCTTATTACAATCTCGTAAGGGGTTGATTGAAAAATCTTTCTATCCAACTATCTCTAATTTAATTACTCCTTTCCAAATGATTATAAAATACCTTAAATATGATTTTCCAACTACAACAGAGGTCCATGTCAACCTCCAGGTTTTACAAACCCCAATCAATGATCAAGTGTCTAGGTTTGCCTCAAACTATGAAACATAATTCTTTATGAAATGAAACAGATTGTGAATCTCCAAGAAAGATACCCTTGGACCAAAAATTGTCATATGATGCTCCATTAAGCTCTGCACGCTCTGAAATAGGTCTGCACTATGAATTTTGGATTAGGTCAGCCCCAATTGCTCAAGCTATAAATTACAGTGAAATTATAGGAGCAATAAATTTTAGTGGATGAATGCAAATGGTGTGGAATCTGGATATGATGGAGATGACCTCATTTAAATGCTATATCTTGCCTCATGAGATGAGAAATAATAATATAATGAAATGCAAAATGAAATTCTAAAATTGCTATAGATTGAAATGTAAGAAATATAATGTTTTTGGTTGATACAAGATTGCTTTACAACCAAGGATGCTCTTGGATAAGAAATAGAAATGTACACTCACACTATAACACCCCTTCATGTGAACCCCAAAGGACAACTACAACTATCAAATTACCACACCAATTTTTTTTTGAAACTGAAACATTGCATAAGATAAATATGTACATACATTACATGAAAATAAATTATGCATTTAGAAAACCACCTACATCCTCCAAGGTACACGTGGCAGAATTACTAAACATAAAACCCTTACCCAAACGATAGCTAATGAAAACCAAGATTACAAGAAAATAACATACAACCATCCATGATCATAAGAGATGATATATATAAATCATTTTATTACAATTCAATTCATAGTTCAATATTACAAATTGTGGAGCATATTTCCATAGATACAATGCATCAAGGATACAATGATACATTGCATAAAGCTTCCCTTATATCATTAGGAAGAATACATTGAGTATAAGAATAATTACATAAATGAGGTTCAAGGTACAAAATGAAGAACAATATTCATCCAAGTGAAGCTCTGGAACTTTGCATCTGCATCTGCATTGTGAACACATCCTAGGAATCCAATGGGTGTATAGCACATTCCACCCGACCACATGGGTCCAAAGACCCACCCCCTGTGCTAGGAGTTGACAAGAAAGACCTTCAACCAAAAAAGTCAGGTGAACAATGATAAACAAGACCCCACAACAAGAGCAGTAATAAACACATGAGACTTTTGCTTCCAGAGGAACACATCAACAAGGGGAAACAACAAATAAGCACAATTTCTAAAGGGGTAGAGTGTCATCACATGGCTCAACATGGGTTACCCAATGTGGATCTTCATAGGTTACTGGACCCCGTCCTGGGTTACCCTAGCAACCTCAACCGATCCCCAGACCCCATTCTTACAAATGTGGAATCAAATCACCTTTCATGAAGACAAGGTGGTCGATTTTCCATTCCAGGTCTTCTCGTCTCATCCCAAACCTAAACAAGCACTTGGTCCATGAGAGAGGCATCCATTATCTTTTCTTAGTGTGAATTACTAACCACCCGCTAAATATTTATTAGGTTATTACTTGATTACATCAGCTCCCACATGAGTTACCCAGGACACCACTTAATGTTCCGGTCCCCATGGGAATCCACTCTCCCTTACAACAACAAAATCTCATAAACACAAACGGGGTATGCCAACTTGCAGAAAAAGTCAAAGCCAAAAGTAAATACCTCCAGAGAGGCCTGCACCATCTCATATTAAAAAAAAAAATCATAATAAATCTACTTCCAAGTGCAACTTGGCTAAACCCATAAAATCAAATCGAACAAAAGATCAATAGCTCATGAAGAACCAATATGAAAACCAATTTAAGCAGCATTTTCTTTCCCCTCCTCTGGAAGCCCAAGAAGAACGACTAGCCAAGAACTCACAATGAGGGAAAATCAAAATAATATGAGTTTCCAAATAAAATCCAGCACAAACCCAATGAATCAAAACTCATCAAATAGCAATAACTCAAGATATATAAATGTCAAAATGAAATATTCAAAAATCAATTGTTAAATGCACGTAAACATACATTGTGTTACCCTAAGCATAATAAGCAATCAATTCCATTGTATATATAGAAAATCATTAAATAACTAAAGAAATTATATAAACATATTTTTTAATTAACTCATTACAAACTTACACAACCATCTACTTTCACTAACACATTCAAGTGATAAATTGTAGGTAACATCTAAATAATCATCAATAATTTCTTTATACACACATTCCAAGATTATTAAATGAATTAAAGAAGTATAGAACATAAGCCTTAACTATTTCAACACATATTTAAACACAACAAATTTTCCTTTTTACTCATAAACACAACACACATACATTTATATATAAACAAAAATTGCCCTCAATTAAATCCTAGAATAACCATTTAGTTACTAACCACATATATGCATGTGTATATTGTTGGTGTAATTAATTAATTATTACACTAGCATAAGTTAACTTAGGTCTTGCATTTAATTAATTAAGTCGTAGGTTGCAATCATTTAATAAATGGGAGAATATTCCCTTCCTTATTTGTAGGAGATAAGATTCCTTCTAGAAGATGAGTTGTCCTTCTAGAACTTATCTCAACATTTAATGATCATCTAGATAGGGTTCACATGTTGTCACATGTTGTTAGATCAAGACACATGGCAACATCTCATGCATATTAGGGTTTAGCTCTTGCCTATATAATCAGGCATCTTGTACATTTGTAATCAATCAATATATCATATCAATAGAATCTCTATTGTGCATGCCTAGTTGCAACACTTTCTAGGTGGTTGATTATCTTTCCTGGCTTAAAGGTCCTCCATCAAAGTCTGCAGCTTCAAGGACTGTGCATCCATAATCTCAACATGGTATCAGAGCTTATCCAGTGAAACGTCAACCCTCAATCAAGAAAGTTGGTGTGTGAGATTCTCCATAGGCTGAAGGTATCCATTGAAGGCTACTTGTTTCCACCCGGGGACCAAGCTGATTTCTAAAGTAGATTGAGTCAAATCGGAGCTCACCATTGTCTTCAGAAGGCCTCAAAACCCTAGGATCGCTTGCCCATTCATCAAAATCAGATACATCAACCCGGGAGCATCAGAGGTATTTTTAGGGTTTGCAAAATCAATCATACTATCCATACAATTTGCAGCAAAAAATCATCCCGGTCAGTTGTCCTCTGAGGCAAAATTTTTTTATACGCAGGCCATTTTTCATTTCAGAAAAATAGGGCATTTTATCTATATTTTTGGAAAAAAAAAAAATTTGGGGCTATCTATAGTTCGCAGAAAAAATCAATTTTGGGCGACCTGCATTTTAAATGACAGTCGGCATCGGGCTTAATTTTATGGGCTATAGTCCATCGTCTTTTATATTAAAAATTGTGGGTTTTTATTTCTATCGGCATATTTGTGGGGTTTTGATTTTTTAGTTATCGGCATTTTATAGCTTTTTGATTTTTAATTGCAATCTTGCAATATTAAAAATCAAAATTATATCACCGGTGGCTCCTTTTAAAAAAAAAAAAAGTCAGCAGATTTCTTTTGTCAGCCGCTTTTAACATTTGTTGCAGGAGGTACTGACGGCCGTACCATCAGTATGTTGTCCCATTAGTTCTTTCAACCCATTGTCGCCGGCCCATTGGCACTTTCTATCGGTTGTTCACTCCGTTCACCAGCGTTTCTCCCATGGTACCAACAATCTCCACTCCGGCCACCGAAAACTTCTCTACTTCCGGTGATCTATTACCGACCTCTCCCCTACCGCTGGTTATCTCCCGGTGTCGACTGGAGTTTTTCTCCTGCCGATCGGCTTTCACCCACCACCGGGTTTCTCATTGCCGGTGCCAAGTTTTTATAGCCCACCGCTGGTATAATTTGCATCCACCGGCGAAGACCTTGGTCCCATCAACGATCAAGGGGCCTGCCACTCAAGCACTTTTTTTTGCCACAGCTCGTGGTATGGTCACATGAACGATCAAGTGCCAGCCTAGAGGGGCTTATTTTTTTCCCCTATTTAGCCTGCAGATCACCTAATATAGGCATTTTTTTCATTTGATCACAACTTTCACCCAGGATATCTAATTTTTGCAAACAATATACTATCGGAAAGGGAATTTTGCGTACTTTCTAGTGGTGAGATCAGTTCCATGAAATTTTTCTTGCACAAAATTCTACATCCAACTAAAGACAAAACCCTAATCTGGACTCAAAGTTGCATATCTTCTCAACCGTTCATCGGATTTCGGTGATTCCAATGACATCAGGAAGGTGATTCAGAGATTTTTTCATCAGTCTAGATCCCCTGATCAGTTTCATCTCTAGGTACTCTTGCATTGATTTTTTCAGTTTGGTGCATTTGTTCAATACCCTGAACATCCTGAAGCTTGGGAAATGATTTTTTGATCCGGGTTGCATCCCTTCAGTTGTACATCATATTTGGAAGTCTTTATTTGCTGTTGAAGGTCAGTGTCTTTGTTTTTTTTGGAGAAATTTCATTATGGGGCTTTCATATTTCTCTCCTTCTTTGGTTATGTTGCACAAGGGTAACTATTCACAATGGCGAGATGGGATCTGCAACCATCTTCATTCACTTGATTTGTTGCCACATCTATTTGGTATAGTTCCTCATCCAAGTGAGGGTATTCATGAACTTGCTTGGAGTTGCAGTAGATACTCTATTTTGGAGATTATTTCTATGCAAGTTGATTGTGATGTTTTGAGTTCTATTGATCATTGTGATTGTCCTCATATCCTTTGGATTAAGCTTTGGGAGATCTACAAAGATTCAGATACTCCACCATTCCCCGATGGTCATGATTCAGAATGTCCTGCTTCAGATCAAGTTCCCTATGATGATATTGTTGTGCAGGAGGTTGATTACCTTGATCTTTCTGAAGAGGTTGACAAGGTTCCTTTCGGTGCTTCTTCTTCATCAAAGACAGTTGGTATCCGTTCACAATCTATGATTCCTTGTCCAGAGTCATTGATTGAGGCTTCCACTATCATCATCTATCAGGACACATTCAGTTTTTCAAACTTGGCATCACATGATGGCTTTGTGTCAAGCATCATTGACTTGGATACTTCTACAAGTTTGGAAAACATTCTTGAGGGGGTATCACTCCTCTATCCAGAGATTTCATATTCAAGACTTCTTCCCTATCATTCCATTTAGGACTTGAAGTTTCTTCAGCATCTACCATTGGATCTGCTTCAGGATTCCTTCAGTGGTTTTGAGGACACTTCATTCAGGGGAGCAATCTAGTCTCCATCACATCCATCATATCCATTCTATATTTGTCTTTGGATATTATTCTGCATCAGTTTCTGCATCGTCCTGGTTTGTCACTCTCTTCATTGATTGTGGCCTCTTCATCATCAGGCAAGGAGACATTTGAGCAGTGTTCAGAGACATCATCATCCATTTTCATCCTTCCTTCCTTCAATTCCTATCCGGAATGGGAAGCATCTCTCCACTTGCAGTTCATTTTGTTTCTTCTGAAAGGGAGACAAGTTGTTTGTCGACATTAGATCTTGTTCTGTCTTCAGACACTTACCTTTTATTGCAGGTGATATCATCTTTTCAGGGGGCTATATAGTCTCTCTCTTTCCCTCCTATGGGGGGGGCATTGATTGTATTGTATCCATGTGACAGATGCTGTACTTGGGGGGTATTTGGGAGTCCTCCATCCTTCCCATTCTCACATTCTTTCTTTTTTATCTCCTTTTTGGAGAGGGGTTTTGTTCTACTAGGTTTTCCCCTTTTCTCCATTTGTGGGAGATTTTATGCATCTATCATGTACATGGGTACCTAAAATGGCCTCGTAGCTAGGACCCATCATCATCTCTGCATAATCATTGCATCTTCCTCCCTAAGTTGCACTTATGGGGGGTGTTGGTGTAATTAATTAATTATTACACTAGCATAAGTTAACTTAGGTCTTGCATTTAATTAATTATGTCCTAGGTTGCAATAATTTAATAAATGGGATAATATTCCCTTCCTTATTTGTAGGAGATAAGATTCCTTCTAGAAGATGAGTTGTCCTTCTAGAACTTATCTCAACATTTAATGATCATCTAGATAGGGTTCACATGTTGTCACATGTTGTTAGATCAAGACACATGGCAACATCTCATGAATATTAGGGTTTAGCTCTTGCCTATTTAATTAGGCATCTTGTACATTTGTAATCAATCAATATATCATATCAATAGAATCTCTATTGTGCATGCCTAGTTGCAACACTTTCTGGGTGGTTGATTATCTTTCCTGGCTTAAAGGTCCTCCATCAAAGTCTACAGCTTCAAGGACCGTGCATCCATAATCTTAACATATATATATATATATATATATATATACACTTGTGTGTAAGTTATTGCATACAGAGTTTTCATTGCATTAGGACTGATATAACGTAAGATCTAAACAAATATTTACTATTATGTATTTACATACATTTACTTATTTATATATAATAACAAAAACCAAATTTCATTATCATATTAACCAGCTAATTTTATAACTAATTAGTATCGTATAACCCATACTTATTTTATTCTCCTTCCTAATACCCTACTTCTATTCCTATTTCCCTGCACTTCTAAATACCTACACTAATTAAAAACTTCTACTTTCCATATCATAATATTCCCACATAATTTACTTTCCATTCCATAAGCTACACAGGGACATTACAAATCCATCATTTAATAAATAAGAGGATAATCCATAAACCATCATATAATCAACCCAATTATCTAATTAAGTTCCTCCATTGTCAAAATTTAAGTAATTAAATTCAACCTACTTGATTTGCCAAAAGATTTATTAAACAAAAATCTATAAATCTCATAAGCAGATTTAATCTTTCAGCATAATCCATTTATATACAAAAATCTATAAATCACATAAAGTAGATTTAATCTTTCACCATAATCCATTTATATACAAAAATCTATAAATCACATAAGCAGATTTAATCTTTCACCATAATCCATTTATATACACATGACTATAAATCACATAAGCAGATTTAATCTTTCAGCATAATCCACTTATATACAAAAATCTATAAATCACATAAAGCAAATTTACTCTTTCAACATAATCCATTTATATACAAGAATCTATGAATCACATAAGCAGATTTAATCTTTCAGCATAATCCATTTATATACAAAAAAAATCTATAAATCACATAAGCAGATTTAATCTTTCAGCATAATCCATTTATATACAAAAAAATCTATAAATCACATAAGCAGATTTAATCTTTCAGCATAATCCATTTATATTCAAAAATCTATAAATCACATAAGCAGATTTAATCTTTTAGCATAATACATTTATATAAAAGGAAATGCAGTTCGCAAGATAATAGAATTATAGTATTACAAACACATTCATATATATATTTATCTTAAATATTTAAATTTTTTGGAATAGTATATTTATATATTACAAATGGTTGTTTACAGCTAGCAGATTTGAATAATCAATAGAAACTTAATCAAATTAAAATTTTTAATACACAATAACCATATATATATATATTTAGATTTTAACTAAATGTTGTCTTTACATATATTCAAGTTAGAGATGTTGTAACAATAATTGAATTTATTTAAGAAACAACATACAACATAACCAAAAGACATTAAAGGCAGTATACTTGGCATCAAACCTACAAGTTTCAGCATCCATTTGTTATTAAAAACGATTCATTAGTTGGCAATACGAGCAACGAATCACTCAAGGAGCAAATGATCATTAGATGGGAGTTCAGGCAGAACACCAAATACAAGAGTATAAATCATCAACATCATACAACTATTATAAAGGCCAGCAACAAGAAATCAAATAAGCTCAAGTTGTTTGCATAAAAAGAAAGTCAATCACCTAAGGTAAAAAGGGAGGTTGGCTGCTTACAAGATCTGCCATCTAAACTCCCCATTTCCCACCTCGCCAAGCACTAGCAATGTTGGGATTCACGTTCTCTCTAAAATTCTTTGTTTTTACCTTGCAGAGTAAATTCTTTTCTTTGGATGAAATTCCCCCATATCATGTTTTGCAAAAACTCAAAATGATACTCTTTACTAGCTATAATTTTTTTAGTTAAAAATCCTTGGTTTTGTCTCTCAATTTCTCTCCCAAAATAAATTAAAGATTACTTCCAAGTTAAGGGGGACGGGTGGCAATTTCCTGAATTCTAATTTTACACCTGACAATTTCTTTCTACTAGAGTTTCCACCTGTTCGAGAAATCCTATCTTTGGAGAAAACATAAACCTACCACCACTTAAACATATTATCGGTAAACACATTATTACATTGCTAAATTAATTTAAATTAAATTAAACACAAGCCTACCACTAGTTTAACATTTTATGGGGTAAACATATTATCCATTAAATTAAATCACCCCAAGAATTCTCTTATATATATATGTAGAAATTGACAAATATTTATTTTTGAATAATCCTTGACAATAGTTAATAAATAACATTATTTAATTCAATAAATAATATTATTTTATTAGATAAACAATATTATCTAATGGCTAATTGGAAATTTACACCACTGCAATTAAAATATTGTTCTTTTAATTTTTACAAACATAAATTAAAATTTTCAAACTAATTTAATATTTAATTAATTCATTGATAATTTCACAAATCACCTTACTAATTAAGTTTGATGCTTAATTGGGTTGGGGCCCTAGCTCGGTTGGCTAAATCTTTCTTATTGCAGGAGGTTGGTCACGAGGTCTAGCCTCCCCCACTCCCATGGTACCGGAGGGCGTGTCACGCCAACACTGCCGGTCATGTTAAAAAGTTTACCAGGCACACTGCAGTTTATAAGGGGTCGTGCTACCCGATTCCTGCAGTCTAATAATTAAAAAAAAAAGTATGATGCTTAATTAAATTAATTTCAACAATAATAGTGACCATCATTAAATTAAATTAACTAATTAATAATAATAATGATAACACATCAAAATTAACAATTAACACATTAAAATTAATGCTTAGAACAAGCAACATAAGACTAAATGATACCAAACAAGACGAGGTACTAACAAATGACATCATCAAACATTGACGGGATGACAGACACAGATGGGGATACTTTCTTGTCAAATCCCTAAACCACGTCATATCCATTGGGTATGTTGGGGCACGTTCAGACCAGACAATGCGGGTGGAGTCAGTGCTTGGTACCTGCAGTCCTACATAAAACCAAGTGTCGAAACAACATATATATATTCAATGTTAAACACACCGTGAGAGAAAATTGCAGTGTAAAGTGATCCCACAATAGTGGTTTACAATTTTTGGCCAAACTGGACACTGAAATACTTTTTTGTAACTAAATCTTTACTTTCAAGCACCTATAGCGGCTAAACCATGAAGAATTTAAAGATGATGCAAACTAGAGTTTCATGAAATTTTGTCTATAGATTTTAAATATAATTTTTTCAAAATTTTTGGAATCAGATTGTACTTCTTTTTCCATCTCCCTCGAAAACTAATGTTTTTCAGAAAAAAACATTTTTAAAAAGTGACGCTCACCGTATAATGCATAATTTTTTTCCATGAAGGATAAAATTTAATTCTTTCAAATTTAGATTTGTAACTTTGATATCTAGTGCTTCCACTTGTTAGATAGTTTTTATTAAATTTTTTTCTTTAACCAAGTTTCAAAGTCAAACAAATTATAATTCACATAAACCATATAACACGAATTTTTTTGTATGTATCAAAATTCAATTTTTTTCTCTTTGTTGGATCAAGGACTTCAATATCTGGTGCACTCATATTTTTTAGATTTTTTTTTTTTTATAATCTGCTATTTTTCCACATGTGAAAAACGGAGTTTGATTTTTGGTGAAAAACCTACATTCACGAGAAATAAAAAATAAATATAATAATAAAATAAAATTTATTTAAAATTATACTTTTTGGGAAGCTTTTAATAAGGACTACATACTTACAAAAAATAAATTTTAAATGAATTCATTTGATCCCCCAAAAGGTAAATCAAAAGTAGCTTTTATCAGCATTTTGATAGGTGTAAAGGAGACTTCGTTATAGGTATGGTTTAAAACTAGTGGGGTTCTATCCAAGGGGGTTTGATTTAAGGTAGTTTGATCAAACCCTCTTCAATTGGAATGCTTTAAATGGAACTTTTTAAGGCTTAAATCATTATATTTTCTAAAAAAATGTGATTTTAGCAAAAATTAGATCCTCCAAGAAATTGTAAACCAGCTTTGTGGGATCACCATGTAGCAGGGTGCTCACAGATGAGCGGTACAACACCGTCTCTCTCACCTGAACCTCAACAATAACCATGTTCTAAACAACATCATCATCAAACAATAAGTAAATGACTGCATAAGCATAACATCGAACACATATGTCCACATATCATAAGTAGTAGTAGCAGTGTCATAGACTAACAAGACCAATAAGCAGAATTGTGAACCAACCAAACAACATGGTGAAACAATCACCAACATCATTTCAAGTATGCATCAACATAAACAGTATCCAAACAGTATCAACCACACACAAAAAAGTACCATAAGAGTAATAGTAACATGAGAGGCCGCACTACACACACTTAGCTCTATTTAAAATTTTGGTTTTCAATGTGGAAGTCTCAATTTTACATTATGTTCAACAATGAGAATCAAGATCCTAAAAGTATTTCTACACATATATAAGTATGATAAACTTGTATTTTGAAACTAAAGTCTAGTCTAGTAAAAGTTGTGGCTGTAATTTAGTCCTTCAATACTTCCTCTCTATGTAGTTTTTTCCTGTACTAATAAGAAATTTTGTATTTGTTTTCTTTTCAATTTTCTTGTGTATAAAATAAAGAGAGTGTTCAGAAAAAAAAAAAATCAGCTTTGTTGTTTCATAACAAAGTTAACAACTTTCTTGATAAATCATGAACCTCTTTTGTTGAAGTATAAAGATAGAAGACACTTCACACATGAATGCAAGTTCCAAAATGATAGTGTAGAGTTTATTAATGCAAATATTGATGCAAGAGTACAAATAATGCATTGTGATGTGATCTTGCAATGAGACTTTTCAAATTATCTATTAGTGACGTATAACTTTTGGTTAAATATAAATTCTTAGATACTATATTATAATTATTTGACGTATATATCGACAGGTAATAAACAATTTATATAAGAATGGAAGAAGAATGACTTAGAAAATAATTTTTTTAGATGATCATATTGATAAACTACATATACACTTCTATTAAATATAAATTATTGAAATAATTAAATAGATATACACTACTATTAAATCTAAATTATTTGAAATAATTAAATGAAAATTGATTGACATCATTTTAAAAATAAAAATTAAACATTAAAGAGTTATATAGATTTTTATCCTCTACAACTATGAAGACACAATCCACCATTTCGTGAAGAATAAATTAGGTAAATGATGTGTATGTTCTCTCTTACTTTTTTATCCTCATCGTATCTCTTCAAAAGTAGTCATAAATAATATATGAACTAAATGATTTGTGCATTCTTTCTTTAAATTCTTTTTTCCCCATAGAATGTATAAAAAAATAATTAGACAGAATAAAAAGTGTCATCTCATTTACAAAGTTATTCCGATTAAAAACATATATGCTCTTTAAAACTATTTCTTCCCGTCGAACATTAAAAACATGAACAAAGAAAAAATAAAGCAAACGATACGCATGCTTTTTAATCCTTGTCGAATCTGTGAAAAACAGTTGCCTAAGAAAACAAATAAACGATAGGACTACATTCCATTTAGCTGGGAGTGCATTTACATCGTCCCATATAATATTGAATGGCCTTTTATTATTATATAATATTATTGTAACGAGTTTTCGCTAGTACTTTTAAACAAATTAAAATTATTATTATTTTTTTTCTCTTCCTAGAAAAATAGGTTTCTTAAAGTAAAGATGTTATTTTTTAATTTAAATTATGTTAAAATTAATTATTAAAAAAATATTTTATTATTATATTTTAAGTTGTATGATGATTGGTTGTAATTTTTTATTTGGGATTGTAAATTTTAATTAATAGACAGAGAAAGTAACTATTGTTACAACTTTGAAGATTGATAGTACATTTTGGTAGGATGGTGGTGTATGGTTTCATGGGTGACATTCCACTCATTAATGAAACATATTAGTTTCAAGGTGCCTTAATGACTTTTTATATAAATATGACAAACTCTCATCAATTTAAATTATGGCAAGTTGTGCTCCCAAGCATTCAGTTTCCTTTTCAATCCCACAAATCTCCAATTTTTGGCATTTCCATTTGCTCTTTCCTTTGGTGTTTCTGTGTAAGTTTCTCATCTACCCTCTCCTTATCTAGTGTTTTGATGGTTTCTTCTAGTGAATATCATGGAGTTGGAGCCACTTACCAAAAGAGTGCTCATCCCAATCCCTTAATGGGAATACTCAGAGACGGGTGCCTTTAGATTTGAGATGTTGAAGAACATTTTTAAGGTTGATTGCACTCAGGTGGAGGTGGCAATAAGGGTCATCGTTGGTGACCAAAATTTCCAGGGGCATCTACGATTGCTCTACCCTTACCAGGTAACTTCTATTTTCTATTCAAATATTATGGATCTTTTGCAACAATACGGTCTAGCTATGTAATTGGTGATTGACTAATGCACGATAAATACTTTATGGGTCATCCCTAAACAATGCCATTCAAGAGTATGATTTACACAATGGGAAGACTCTGGTTGGGGGTCTTTTCAAGCAATTTTTTTTTTCAAATATCCAAGATACTGGTGTGTGTATATGGCATTAAAATGGGCCTTGTGTTGGCAGTGGTGGTCAGTAATGTCAACACTTGGTAATTTTTTTGTGGTTGTCATTAATGTCAGCACTTGAAAAGTATGGGAGATTGTTGGCAATGGTTGTTATTAATGTCAACATGTTCGTCATCATTTGTGTCATCACTTGGTGAGTATGTTTATTGTCAACACTTAAGGAGAATATTTTTGTAACTTTTGTATTCATTGTCATTGTTGATAACATTCAATTTGGGTTATTATTGATGTATAGTGGTGTTGTTGAAGCCCATGGTTGGACTTCATGCCTTGTTTGGTGATAAATAAAGTTGTATAGTGTATTTTTGTTGTCAATAGAATTGATTTCATAAATATATATTAATATGAGGATTAGAAGCATTAAGATGAGGATTAGAAGTGATGTTGATGGTGGAGAGACATTGTTGATACTCTACAGTATGTTGTGTGTTCTCTCATGTTGTTCTTGATGAAGTCTATGTTGATAAAGTAAATTTATGGCCTATGCAAGTTGTTGAATTGTTCTGATTTAGAAAGTTGTGTAGAAGACTGTTTGGGAGAATGCTCTACATTCCTCTCCTATTAAAAATATTGCTTTGCACTTTGAGATTTAGTCTTTTTGTTCTATGGATGTTGCACTCCTATGTTTCTAGATTACTATTGTTGGCGAGGAGGTGTTTGTAATTTTTAGAAGGTTGGCATTATTGTTTGTCTGGACTGGTCCAAAAAATGCTCCAAATTTCTCCACATTGATGTTTCTACTCCTACAACTTGGTGAATGTGTTTTCAATGTTTGTGTGGTGTCTCAGTTCCAATTTCATGTGTTGAAGTGGTCTATAAGATATGTTGTTATTCTTATGTCTCATGTTTGTGCATTTTATATTTTTGAGTTAAATTATTTTGTTCTTGTTGTCTCTATGGTGGCTATTGGTGGCATGATAGTGTAGAATAAATGTTTGGCAGTGTTGTTGGATGCTGAAGGAACATCCCTATGTGATTTGCATGCTATTAATTGATCTCTTTGGTGTTGCATTGTGTTTGAGTTGGAATTTTGGGAAATTTGGTGATATCTAGTTGATAGGGTTAGTTGTCTTGTGTGTGCTATGTTTTTGGGGCTTTGCATTAGTAAATAAAGCCGTGTTAAGTTAGATTTGAGTCCTGACGTATCTTATTAGGGACCACAATGAGTAAATTCAATTAGAAGTATGTTTTTGGGCTGACTAGTTATGTGCTTCACATTTCATCTACATGTTTCCTTATTGTTGACTTGGGTTGATGTGTGCCAATGTGTGAATTGTTTTGGATCACATTGCAAGATGTAATAAGATTATTTTTTCTCCTCTCTATCCTCGAGAGAGGATCACACTATATTTTTTGTAGCCAACTTGATTAAGTTTTATTTTATCTTCCTCCTATTCGACCTAATTGAAGTTGTGAAACATGGCGATGGATATAAATGGAAGAAATTTTTATATGAAAAGTGAGCAAAGAAGTCTGGTTATAAAATGAATTGAATATCCAACAAAAAAAGTGTGAAATTTTGTGGAAGAAAGATCATATGTGCCTAAATGTGTCAGTCAATAGAGTGTTATGTTGATAAATATTGTAATTTCCTATAGAAAAAATTATGTCCTGCTCTAAGATAGTGAATCTCATCAGGTCCTTGTATCTTTCCCTAGATTTGTGTGCTTCATTTCTACAAATCATATGTATGTTGCTATAAGTTTGTGCACCTTAGTCTATAAGTCTTTTGATGGTGAGCTTCTATATATATTACATGTGAGTTAACTCTCACTATGGTTTTTCCCTCATTTATTTTTCCACATAAATCTCTTGTTATCTTATGAATGCATGTTCTATGTTTTATCTTTCATTGTTCTATCTCTCATTGTTAAGGGTCATTGAATCAATTAAGGGATTAAACTACTATATCCTTCATTTTTTCTCACATGACTAAGTGTTTTGTTTAAGATGGTTGATTTGTGTTGAAATAGCTTTAGCTCATGAGGGCTTTAAGTTTTGGAGATAATAATTGTGAGCATAATTATAACATAAGATAAATACATTGGATCTAATAGATTCTAAGAAATATCTAACTTGTTAAGTTATACTCCCAATGAAATTCTTGAAAACCATTAAATAAGGAAGCCATTAAACATAATCAACAAGAAATGAATAATGAAAACCTATTCTAATGCCTCAAACCTCATCTGATTGGGGAATTGGTGTTGCATTGATGTGGAATAATATCCCTTTCCTAATCCCTTAGATTGAAACAAGCTTTGTTTGATAGATTGATGAGTGATAATGGAGATTTAAACCACAATGGATGAAAATTGCTCAAATGAATACTAATGCATCAAAGTGTGGATACAATTCAACAACATAACTTTTCGCAAATGATTGTGGATCCTTTTCTCTCCAATATGAGGAGTATTTATAGGAGAAAATGGTGAATCAAGGGTCATGATTGATTTGATCTATCAAGGAATGAGAAGCAATATGAGGTGAAGGCATGGATCATAGATTCTGATCAATGGATGAGAATGCAAGTTGACATGGATCAAAGAGTTAATCAATGAATCTCATTGATTCAAAGAATCATACTTCTAAAAATTAGAAAGTTTGTTACAAAGGAATATTCTATTTTGGAGTTCAAATGGAGGAATATTCTAAGGTAATATTCCCTTGCATGTGGGGGTGTGAGGGAAAATAGGAATTAGATAATTAAAACAATGTTTTAATTGTGCAAGTTGAGTGAAATTAGGATGTTCATTAAATAATTAATTTATTTAATGAAAGAGGGTCAAATGACATTTAATTCAATAATTAAGATTATTTAATTAAATTAGAGGACATAAGCATTTTAATCAAATAATTCACATTACCTAATTAAATAAGATGAAAATTAGTGTGAAAGGGGATGAATTAGCCAAATAATAGTGATCATTTGATTAATAGGAGAAATAGATGAATTTATTTAAATAATGAATATTATTCAATTAAATGGTCAAAAAGAGGTGATTCTGGAGAAAATGGTGTTATTAATCAAATTCAAGTGTGCAATATCAGTCAAGACAATTTTAAGTGTCTACACTAATTCACCCCCTTCTTAGTATCTGGTGTATGCACGATGGTTCATTCAAGGGTCCTAGGTTTGATGGGACTAATTATGTATTATGGAAATCGAGAATGGAAGGCCACATAAACTCTCTAGGGTTTGGTGTTTGGTAATTTGTCAAGGATGGTTATGTTTCTCATGCTACTCCAACAAATCTAGATGAAATTAGGCTATATGAGTGCAATGCTAAGGCCAAGAATGCTCCCTTGTGTGAGTTGGCCAATTTAGAACTTTTGAAGTTGATGAATTGGAGCTTTGCTAAGGATGTTTGGGAAAAAAATAACAATATCTATGAGGGAGATACAAAAGAGAGGCAATCTAAGATATAGATTTTAAAGTGTATATTTGAGACTTTGAAGATGAATGAG
Organism: Sequoia sempervirens; assembly: GCA_007258455.2. Lineage (NCBI taxonomy): Eukaryota > Viridiplantae > Streptophyta > Pinopsida > Cupressales > Cupressaceae > Sequoia > Sequoia sempervirens. The sequence continues at coordinate 147,916,489 of VDFB02049217.1, forward strand.
GATAAAGGTATTGTAAGTTATATGCTCCAGATGCATGAAACATCACTGATCATGATGGATAAGTAAAAGAAAATGAGATTGTGAAGAAATTTTTGGGATCTATCCCTAGATCCTATAGTCATAAGATGTCTTCTATTGAAAAATATAAAGATTTGGATCAATATTCTATAGATGAAATGTATGGTTGTCTAACTGGATCTGAAATGAGAGAATTTGATAGAGATATCCCAAAAAAGGAAGCTACTTTCAAAGCCAACAAAAGGATTGAATTAAAAGTTGTTGATCATTTGAATGATGACTTTGACGAGGTTGAAGCAAACTTTGTAAGAAGATTAAAGAGAGGCACTAGAAAATACAAAGGTAAGTTACCTTTGAAGTATTTCAATTAAGAATGGTCATTTTGCATCTAGATATCCTTATAAAGAATCAAAAGATGGTAGAAAAAGAGAGCAGGTGAAAAGATATCTCTATTCTAAAGAGAGCAATTTCTCATGAGAATATGAGTATAATAATGCATATGATGAAACCATTTTCATGGGCTTCAAAGATTGATTAAAACTTGTAGGAAAAAAATCTTAAACATAGGAAAATAAATACTGAAAATGGAACTTGGTCCAATCATGGGTGCGAGGTCTAGAAAGGACTGTATAACCATACAACTTAGAGTCGACACAACAAAATATTCTAAAAATATGAATTGGTAGTCTTACATGCACCATGTTCCTTATTGACGAATGACAAGGGATCACAAGTTTGTCGCAAGGTAATTCAAAAATACAACTGGCCAAAGGCCTTATTACAATCCCCAAGGGGTTAATTAGAAAATCTATCTATCTAGCTATGATGCAAAAGCATTCAGGTTGTAAGGCAATCTTACATCACAAAAAAACAAAAATCTTGGAATTTACATTTTAATTTCTTGTTGTTAGGTTTATTTGAATAAATTTTGCATAATTTAATTGAATAAAATAAATGCCACTTTTGTTATGCAAGTCAGCAAGTGGAGTAGTGGGAGTATAGTTGCAATTTTAGAAAAATATAAAAAATCAGACTTGGGCGTTGGGTTTGTGAGTAGTTACTAAGTTGCATGAAAAATAATCTATTGATTTTTCCTTTGTGCAAACAACTCATTATGAGGAGGTTGTCATAGATTTTCCAATGGGAAGGAAAATAAATCATATTTTTTCATTCTTCAAGGGAATATTAGTTGTAAAATGCATTTAAAACTACCATAAAATCTAGGAATGGACTCCAATTTTGACAATTTTGGTGGGAGTGGGTTTGAGAAATAATTTTCTATATTATTAAATGTTTTTGGAATGAATTTTTTGGGAGGATTCTTCCCAACTTGGTCATGATTTTTTCTAGTGAAGTTTTTGGAGCTTGTTTTTAAAGATTATAGACAATTTTATCTATGCTTTGGTAGCCATTCTTGGCTAGAATTGGAAGGTTGTTCTTATAGGTGTAGTATATTCTTGGAGAGGATATGGGGTGTTTTATTTTGAAAGTTTGAAGGTGATGTTACAAAAAAAGGATCATGGAATCCATTTTTAAAGATTGATTTAGTGGAAGATTAGAGATTGGAAGCTACAGGTTGAAAATTGGAGATTATAGCTAAAAGGAGAAAAGTTTTCGTTGTTGTATTTCTTCATTTTCATATTAAATCAATTTTTTTTTTAAAGTTGTACATCAGTTCTAGGGGTTGTAAAATCTAATATAATCAATTTCTTTGAAGTTATGTAATCCTTCCTGCAAGTATTAAACATAATACTTCGGTTCTCATTTATAGATTTTGTATTCAATATTTGTCAAGTTTAAGATGGTGTGTGCATATCTCCATTGAGATTGCTCATTAATTTCATAGTTGATTAAGGGGAAATTTTTCTCTACTTTATCAATAGTATTTGGTGGTACCTATAAAATCCTTTGCCATTTTGTAAAAAAAAGGTGTCTCTTGAGGGCTATGATTCACTTTTCATGCATTAGGTTCTATCTTAGGGCTTAAAACCCCTCAAGACTTTATTATTTGTCAAAGCCCTTCTTAGGACATTGTTTTTTTCTATTTTATCGTTGGTTTTTTGTGCCCACTTAGCATTTCCCGTTTAAGTTATGACAAGTTATGTCATTGTTTCCCATCCTCCTTGTATGACACCCCTTTTATTATTTGGCCCTTTTCCTATGTCAGGGGAGATAAATTTTATTTTGTGACTTATATTCTTAAGTCTTTTGTCCCAAGGGTCTCATTCTTGTCGACCTAGTCAGGTCCCCTTTTTATGACTAACTTTTGTGCATGTGCAAATTTGTTAGCCATTGGATTGGGAGTTTTGATCTCAGTCATTCACCATACTCCCCGCATGAATAAAATATTCATTAAAGTAAAGTCCTATGGTTAATGGGCTTCTACTATGTGCCATATGTGTGGCATGGGGCCTGTGGTTTTCAAAGGCTTAGCCAGTGTTGTGGTGGGACACATGATGGAATGACAAATATTAGGGTGCCCCGCATGAATAAAATATTATTTTTCAAAGTCTTACAAGGTTAGCGGGCTTGTGATGTGTTTCCCTGGTGGGACTAGCAGTGGAGGTTGTTGCGTTAGTAAATTTTGATGTCATGATGATGGTTGGAAGGGATCAACGATGGTGGTTTAAATGATCGAATGGTGCTTGTTCTTTCTGTTGAGGCTTTTGGTTGATTTTGGTTAAGTCCCTTATGGTCAGTAGAAAGTAGTGGAGATTCGTCCATGTGGATGCCTTGTGATCATTGATGAAGTGGTGATGCCTGATGGGTGGTGGCAATGGTGGATGATGATGAAGGCTAACAGTTGGCACTGCCCAATTTGCATGATTGGATGACTCACATCATTGTTGTGATTCATGTGATGATGTTTACGATGATGATCATGTGGCCCTAATTTAAAGTGTTTAAATATGACAGTCGGGTTTTAAAGTTATGGGTAGTGAGTGATAGGTGTTGGATATTGCTGCAAGTAAGACAAATAAATGACCACAATTTTGTTAAAAGGTGAAGGACAACTAAGAGGGGGGGTGAATCAGTTGTCTCCAAAATTAAACTCAAAGCATCAACACTTATCAATTTCACAATCACACCATTTTGTTATTAAGTATGAACATGAAATGCAGATAACATGAAGCAAAATCAACACAATCAACAACAGATTTTATGTGGTAAACCCAATAAGGGAAAAACCACAGTGAGGATTAACTCACAGTATAAAGTGATTCCAAAACCAAATATATAAGGCTCATTGTGAAGGGCTCACTACCCTGAATAGGACTCACTATCCAGATACAAAATCTCATTGCTTACACAAGGAGGTTCACTGATTACAAAAGATTACAAAGAAAAATTGGCTTCGTAGCCAAAATGAAATGAGGAGAGTGCACCTAACAAGTGTTGATACAGTTCCAGTGATGCTCATTAAATAGACTTATTGTACTTCATCATATTCACACTTTTCTCATTCATAGCTTCACAATCACTACCACTATTTCATTCATCAATCTTTAAACCTATTCAATATATATACTCGATCCATCTGTAAGCATTAATTAGGTTGGCCTAATTAGATGCATTCCTTTTTTATAAAAAATACCAACTGTCGGCCTCAAGTATTTGCAAAATATTTCCAACCAATAAATCAAAATGTGTAGCATACTTTATCATGTTGGCATAGACCTAAGATAGGTCGCACATATATCTACATAACAAAAAAATTTATTCACCATATCACAAATTATTGATGAAGTCATCCAAAAATAGAATTAATTGCAAAAGGTAATCACTAGAATAATATTGATACACCATAAAAGCACTAGAACATGAGAGATTTTGAACATACATGCTTTCAACACTCATAAACATTTTCCCAAAATTGCAAGCAATAGCTATCAGCCATAGAGAATTGTGGACCAAAATACCAGAGGGTGTAGCTTGTATACCAGTTCAGATACCAGACCTAAACACTGGATCAATCACTAACTTAGACTTGTAGTCACAACCCAAATAACATGGTGACATAAATGAAAACACAAAACTATATAGTTAGCCATTCTTCTTCATTCTTCCAACAATCTCCCCCTTTTTCATTGATGGCAACATGTGCCAAAATTTACAACATTCTCTTTTCTTATCACCGTAGTTGTTCTTCACATTCAAACCTCTCCCCTCACATGACTCTCTGCCCCTTTGAATTCAATGGAAAAGGGTGACCAAAAGGTAGGATGTAAACATATGTATATGATAACCTTGTATATACACATAAATTCTAGCTTCCCATTTCAAACATTCAAATGAGAATGACACTTTTTATATGAAATATTTTCTTGTACCTCTCTCTTATGATTGGTAGAATGCTTTTCTGAGAAATCACAACCAAATTCATTCTTGCACTCATACCATCCAATAAAGATAATCATGTAAAGGAGGATATCTGATTAGAAGACATACATAGTCGTTCACAATTTTCTACATCAGAGAGAATTCTAGAGAGATGATCCAACTAGAACTCAACAAATTCTTTAACCAACCAGAAGGTTTTAACCATTTCTTATCTTTTCCTCTGAGTAGTCAACATATCCACTTGTAATTCACCAACTCTTATTCTTTGTTTTCCATCCTTGTCTTTGAAGAAATCAAAGTTCTTTCCAATACTATTCATCTCATATTCAATGGCTTCAATTCTACTTTTGAAATTTTCAACAACAATAGGCCACTAGAGACAATACCTGTAGATGTCAAATATTTCTTTGATGCATTCTTTTGTCTCATTCATGTGTTCAGATAACACTTGTTTGGCTTTGTTACATCTTCTTTCAACCATAGGTTTGAACTTATGACCTTCGGGTCCTTCCAAAAATGTTCTCTCTTCAATAATCTCTATTAGATCATCTGGAAAAGAGTCTGATACATTTGAAATTGAAATACCCTTATTGAGAAAATAGTCAACCAATACATCATCAACTTTAAGTCTCTTAATCAGAGAGCATGCATTCCACATTTCACCAATCTTCTAGATCAAAGGAGTTAGATCTAGACAAAAATTCTTCTTCATTCTTCTTTTCTTCTAAAACATCTATTACAATAGTTTTCATCCCTTTAGGTTTCAAAGATGTAACGCCCCGCCACACAACCCTAGGGGAAGTTGCAATTTACTACACAAACGAACAATTTTTTATTTTTTATTTTAAAAAAAAAAAGAATAATAATATGCAAGTTCACTAATCATTGCCAACCAATCCCCTAAGGTTATGAGACTGAGTTACTTAAACATAAACAAGAAACATGAATTATAACCATAACACTTAATTACTTAACAATTAAGTTCACATACATTACATACATAATAATCTACCTCAACGAATAAGAAATACCACTTGATTTCAAATAACAATTAATTTACAAAAAGATTACAATGCTCATTCCCAGAATGAGATCAATCCAATAAACATGATTACATATTACAAATTCCACCTCGATAACAAATGAGGGGTAATAAAATACAAGATCAACTAAATGAACTAAATAAGGAATGAAATTGGATCCCATGAGCTCTCCAACTGGAAATCTCATCCACATGAACAAGAAGCCAACCCAACAGATTAAGGTGCACGTTCCACCCATCCATGTGATACCCGAAGGCTCACCCCCCATGATAGGAGATAGTAACCAAGAATTCCTAAACAAGATCATCTACCTTTAGACACAGGTTAAAACATAATTGAACTAAAAGGATACAAGTACAACATCACTTAACATAAAGGTTACAATGCTTCTAGAGTACAAGGTTCATTTACGCAGTACAACATATTGACATTTGGTTGACATAGTGAGAGTGTCACATGACATTTGCTATGAATTACCCTAGCTCAACTGTCTAAGGAAACTGAACCCACATCTTGGGCTATCCAAGCTCAACTCTACTAGCCATCGGACCCTCATACCAACTGCACTTCTTGTCTCATCTCAAACCTTAAAAGCGAATGAGTTATGAGAGAGGCATTAATTATCCTAATTATTTTGAGAGTTTTTATTTAATTCTTTTTAAGTTATCATTTACTTAAACCCTAAGTGAGTTACCCTGGCATCCCTTTGTGTGTCAGAACCCCACATAGAACCACTCTCCTATCGATAACACATAATGGGTAACTGGATAAGATGACCTCTCCAAACAAGGGAGGCAACAAATAAAGGAAACTCACTCCAAACATAGGAGGAAACAAAAGTACAAAACCCTCTCCAAACACTGGAGGCTACAAAGGTCAAAACCCTCTCCAAACATTGGAGGAAACAAAGGTCAAACCCTCTCCAAACACTAGAGGAAACGAAGATACAAAATCACTCCTTCCCAAGGAGGCAAAACCACATAACCCTCTCCTAATCCCAAGGAGGCACAAATCCCAAGACAATCCAAAGGTTGACTATCATAACGACAACCCATACAATTAAATGAAACCCTATATGGAAGACTTTAAAACATTTACTCTATTTCCATGAACCTCGAGAAAGAACAGATCAACACTAAAAGGAACTTCAAGCATTAAATAAGCTAAAGTTAGGATTTCCTAAATCCAGTCAATCTCAATTTTCATTACTTGCACTTATCCAATCAAATACATCAAATTCATTTCATGACATTGAAGTATTAAAAAAGAGCAATCCTTTACTCTAAGTTTCACAATTATATTCCATAACCAAAACATTTTAATAAATAAAGTCATTTGATTAAAATAAATCAATCATTAACTCTAATTTTCACAATTATATTCATAATCAAAACATTTTAATAAATAAAACATTTAGTTAAAATCAATTAATCTTTATTTCAACATAGAATAAATACTAAAATAATATTATATATATATATATATATACATATAACATATATAATATATATATTATTATATAATATAAATAATATTAAAATAATATTTAAAAACAAAAGAACAAATTTAAATTACACTTTAAATAATATTTAAATAGGGGTTAACCCTAAGGAAGGGCACGCAGGCCCTAGCCACCGGCAGCAGCCTGTGTGCTAAGCACACAGTCACCTCCCCTGGTAGTGGCAGCTGTGGGGATGGCTCCCTTGCCTCCCCACCACAACAAAATAAAATAAAAATTTAATTAATTTACATTTTAAAATATAAAAATAAACTCCCCACAAAAAATTAGACAGAGAACTTCACTCTATCAAAGAAAACCAGGGTGATTTACCAAATAAATAAATAAATGAAAACCTAGTATATTTATAGATATACTTGTGTGTCTTATTGTGCAAATTCCCAACAAAATCTTGCAACAAAGTAATGAGTTCATCAACACAACAATAGGGTTTAAATTCCAGTTTTGACAACAAATCTCTCTTGGTTTTCTTTCTATTTTTCCATTGTTTGATTCTTGTTTTTGTTTTCTTTTCTAGAATTTCAACAAGGTTTACAAGTTTGAAACAATTTCTCATGGGTTTTATTGAATTTAAACATCATTTCAAAGATTTCCAAATAGCATAATAAGGATTTAAACTCTTTTCAAATGAAACAAAAACAAAAACAAAGAAGAACCTAATTTTTCCTACAAAGCTTGAAGCCTTCAACAATGGTGGTTCCAATCTCTTCTCCAACTCCAAATCTAGCCACACCCAAAACTCTCCACCGAAAAGAAAAACTCCCAAAATATGAAATGGAAAATGCTAAAATAGAGCTTTCCCCAAATTTGGTCAAAACCCTAAAATATCCCACCCACTAAATTTTTAAAACATTTGGAGGATATTTCCATTTATAAAAATTTTAAAACAATTTTACTTTCAAAATACCATTTCATGCATTTCAAATTTTCATTTAAAACCAAAAATACAAATTTTGCAAAGAATTTATTTTATCAATAATTTTCAAAAGTGAAATTAAAAACACATTTTAATTAATTAATTAATTTATTTTAATTTAACTCTAACTATCCAAACAAGATTTTTACTTTTATTATAATTAAATCTTAATATATAATAACATGCCAAAACAACTATCTCATTTAATATATCACCATTAATCTAATTAATTAATAAACTCAATCTAATTTTATTAATTAAATCAAATCAATCAATAAAATACATAACGTTTCAACATTGCAACTAAATACATTTAATCATCAATTTAACTATGCAAGCCATTTAATAACCCCTTTAATAAGAAATTAAATAAATACTCAAGGTGAAATGGACCAAATTAAAACAACTAACCCGACAACAACCCGATGACACACTATGACTAGGGTGACGACTTGGCACGAAAAACCTAGTTACTATCTCCCAATCGATTTTAGTCGGTCAATGGACACGCTCAAACCCATGAACCAGGTGGAGTCAATGTCATGTACTTGTCAACCTACAAACAAAGATTGCATTGAACATGCATATATATAATATGATCAAACACACCATGAAGAGGAAATCTGATAATCGTAGGGCACTCGCAAGCGAGTGATACAATCCCGTCCCCTTCACCAATACATAATTACTAACTGATGATTCTAACATCAATAATATGATTAACATCATAAAACATCGTTAAATCAAATGTCTTCTAAATTAATCCAAAACATGCTATAAGGATAACATCAAAATGAAATAACATCACATCAAAATATAACATTCACATCATTTAACAAATTGTGAACAAAAGTAACCAAGTTCCAAAGTCACAGCATAAACAGAAAACAACATAACAAGGAAGCACATTGCCGATCCAAAGATTCAAAATGGAGGGGTGTTACATCCTCCCCCCTAGGGTTAGGCTTACTCCTGGAAGCTTGCAAACACTCCTAATACAAACTCCATAAAATCACACATAATCAATGGTTCAAAACTTGAACCACTCCATACCTCAACATAAAAACAACAACAACCCATGCTATAATCAACCCAACTAAGCACACTATTAATCTATTCAAATCAACTTGGTGAAGAATCCAACCACCAAATCTCCAAAACACATAACCATGCATTAACATACATAGTACACATATGCACCAATACACATCACTAAGATTCATCACAAGGCCATACATCGTGCAATATCATTACAATGTTTACTCAAGACAAGGTATGCAACATTATCACTTCAATATTCATTTAATATTTTGCATTTTGAATCCAAGTACAATAATTTTACATCAACATGATTTCTTAAGACTCAACACTAAAGTTGGGGACTATAGGCCTCACCAACAAGATGTACCTATTATGCAATTATCATTATCATGCAATGGTTTCACTAATCCCTTTTCTCTAAACTTTTACTTACTGCAAAACAATTTTTTCTATTCATATTATACATTTTTCATAATTATGAATGCAACTTTGGGACTTAGGTCCTTTACCCAAGGTTTGATCTAATAAATCAACCTTTAGGAATACATAAGCATTTTCTCATAATATACAACATACCATGGGTTTCAATACCCCACACACTTAAGGATAGGCATCTTTGTTAAACCAATGGGAAGAGAGAGAAGAAAAGAGATATTTAAAGTTCTAACATAGGCACAAATGCATTCATGGTTTCATCATCACACAATCACATTCACACAATTGCATCAACCATATGAGAGTATGCACAAATCTCTATGAACTAACAACATGATCATTCATTTTCTATTATCATATTTCATAATTTTTATACAATATAACATGCAAAAGTAACTCCAAACCCACATAGGGTCAATCAGGAAATCACTTGCACAAAAAGGTAACGCACAAGAAGACATGCAAAGTGTAAATAACAACAAAACTAGTTGTCATCCACCACACACAACACACCAAATTCACACACTACACAATTGTCCATAATGCATTCTTCCAGTAGGAAGGATATCGGTGCATTGTACACTACACCGAGGATCCTATCATTTCCACTAGTTTCCTACACCATTGGACCTACACCACATAACAACTTCTGGGTAGAAAAGTGAGATCAACCCAAAAGGAAAACATAACTACCGAATAGAGTGTCTAGGCCAACACCATGGCTCATAGTGCCCAGAGTATAGACCTACACAACTAACAGTTTAATGGGTCCACACTATCCCAAAGTGCCCAGTGTTTAAACCTAGGCTCTGATACCATGTGTAACACCCTGCCATGCAACCCTAGGGGAAGTTCCAATTTACTACACAAACGAACAATTTTTTTATTTTTATTTTTTAAATAAGAACAATAATATGCAAGTTCACTAACCATTGCCAGCCAATCCCCTAAGGTTACGAGACCGAGTTACTTAAACCTAAACAAGAAACATGAATTATAACCATAACACTTAATTACTTAACAATTAAGTTCACATACATTCAATACATAATAATCTACCTCAACGAATAAGAAATACCACTTGATTTCAAATAACAATTAATTTACAAAAGGATTACAATGCTCATTCCCCAAATGAGATCAATCCAATAAATATGATTACATATTACAAACTCCACCTCGATAACAAATGAGGGGTAATAAAACACAAGATGAACTAAATGAACTAAATAAGGAATGAAATTGGATCCCACAAGCTCTCCAACTAGAAATCTCATCCACATGAACAAGAAGCCAACCCAACGGATTAAGGTGCATGTTCCACCCAACCATGTGATACTCGAAGGTTCACCCCCTGTGCTAGGAGATAGTAACCAAGAATTCCTAAACAAGATCATCTACCTCTAGACATAGGTTAAAACATAACTGAACTAAAAGGATACAAGTACAACATCACTTAACACAAAGGTTACAATGCTTCCAGAGTACAAGGTTCATTTATGTAGTACAACATATTGACATCTGGTTGACATAGTGAGAGTGACACACGACATTTTCTATGAGTTACCCTGGCTCAACTATCTAAGGCAACTAAACCCACATCTTGGGTTATCTAGGCTCAACTCTGCTAGCCGTCGGACCCTCATACCAACTACGCTTCTAGTCTCATCTCAAACCTTAAAAGCAAATGAGTTATGAGAGAGGCATTAATTATCTTAATTAGTTTGAGAGTTTTTCTTTAATTCTTTTTAAGTTATCACTTACTTAAACCCTAAGTGCATTACCCTGGTGCCCCTTTGTGTGTCGGACCCCCACATAGAACCACTCTCCTATTGACAACACATACGGTACAAAGACCACAACCCAATGGGTAATTGGATAAGACAACCTCTCCAAACCAAGGAGGCAAAAAATAAAGGAAACTCACTCCAAACACAGGAGGAAACAAAAGTACAAAACCCTCTCCAAACACTGGAGGCTACAAAGGTCAAAACCCTCTCCAAACATTGGAGGAAACAACGGTCAAACCCTCTCCAAACACTGGAGGCTACAAAGGTCAAAACCCTCTCCAAACATTGAAGGAAACAAAGGTCAAACCCTCTCCAAACACTAGAGGAAATGATACAAAATTACTTCTTCCCAAGGAGGCACAACCACATAACCCTCTCCTAATCCCAAGGAGGCACAAAACTCAAGACAATCCAAAGGTTGACTATCATCACGACAACCCATACAATTAAATAAAACCCTATCTGGAAGACTTTAAAACATTTACTCTATTTCTACGAACCTTGAGAAAGAATAAATCGACACTAAAAGGAACTTCAAGCATTAAATAAGCTAAAGTTAGGATTTCCTAAATCCAGTCAATCTCAATTTTCATTACTTGCACTTATCCAATCAAATACATCAAATTCATTTCACGACATTGAAGTATTAAGAAAGAGCAATCCTTTACTCTAAGTTTCATAATTATATTCCATAATCAAAAAAATTTAATAAATAAAGTCATTTGATTAAAATAAATCAATCATTAACTCTAATTTTCACAATTATATTCATAATCAAAACATTTTAATAAATAAAACATTTAGTTAAAATCAATTAATCTTTATTTCAACATAGAATAAATTAACCAACTAAATTTTATTTAATTAAAAGAATCAACCTTAGTTCTGACTTCGAATACATTATTCAGCTAAAAAGTCATCTATGCAAGGATACAAATATATACAAAACATATACACATAAAATATATATTTAATCTAAATACTGTTATATGCATCTATATTTAAATAACTAATTTCCATTGAAATAACCCACATTAAATACAACTAAATAATCTATTTAAAAACATATATAAAATATACATATATACATTATATATATATATATACATATACACATAAAATGCATATGATATATATACATAAATATATATATATATAATATATAAATAAATTATTATTTAAATAATAAATATTATTGAAATATTAAAATAATATTATATATATATACATATAACATATATATTATATAGATAATATATATGTATTATTATATAATATAAATAATATTAAAATAGGGCGGGGGCCCTAGCTCGGTTGGCTAAGTAATTCCGTTGCGGCTCTGCTGGTCACGAGTTCTAGTCTCCCCCCGTCCCGTGGTACCGGAGGGCATGTCGCGCCAGTGCCGCCGGTCACGTTAAAAAGTTTACGAGGCGCACTACAGTTTATAGGGGGTCGTGCTACCCGATTCTTGCAGTCTAAAAAAAATAAAAATAAAATTAAAATAATATTTAAAAACAAAAGAACGAATTTAAATTACACTTTAAATAATATTTAAACATGGGTTAACCCTAAGGAAGGGCACGCAGGCCCTAACCACCAATGGTGGCCTGTGTGCTAAGCACACAGTCTGCCTCCCTTTGGGGGGCGCGGCCTGTGTGCTACGCACAGAATCCGCCTCCCACAGGGGGCGCGACCTATGTGCTAAGCACACAGTCGCCTCCCCTGGCGGCGACAACGGTGGGGATGGCTCCCCTAACTCCCCACCACAACAAAATAAAATAAAAATTTAATTTATTTACATTTTAAAATATAAAAATAAACTCCCCACAAAAAAAATAGATAGAGAACTTCACTCTGTCAAAGAAAACTAGGGTGATTTACGAGAAAAATAAATAAATGAAAACCTAGTATATTTATAGATATACTTATGTGTCTTATTATGCAAATGCCCAACAAAATCTTGCAACAAAGCAATGAATTCATCAACATAACAACAGGGTTTAAATTCTAGTTTTGACAACGAATCTCTTTTGGTTTTCTTTCTATTTTTCCATTCTTTGATTCTTGTTTTTGTTTTCTTTTCCAGAATTTCGACAAGGTTTGCAAGTTTGAAACAATTTCTCATGGGTTTTATTGAATTTAAACAATATTTCAAATATTTCCAAATAGCATAATAAGGATTTAAACTCTTTTCAAATGAAACAAAAACAAAAACAAAGAAGAACTTGATTTTTCCTGCAAAGCTTGAAGCCTTCAACAATGGTGGTTCCAATCTCTTCTCCAACTCCAAATCCAGCCACAACCAAAACTCTCCACCAAAAATCAAAACTCCCAAAATATGAAATGGAAAATGCTAAAATAGAGCTTTCCCCAAATTTGGTCAAAACCCTAAAATATCCCACCCACTAAATTTTTAAAACATTTGGAGGATATTTCCATTTTTAAAAATTTTAAAACAATTTACTTTCAAAATCCCATTTCATGCATTTCAAATTTTCATTTAAAACCAAAAATACAAATTTTGCAAAGAATTTACTTTATCAATAATTTTCAAAAGTGAAATTAAAAACACATTTTAATTAATTAATTAATTTATTTTAATTTAACTCTAACTATCCAAACAAGATTTTTACTTTTATTATAATTAAATCTTAATATACAATAATGCCAAAACAGCTATCTCATTTAATATATCACCATTAATCGAATTAATCAATAAACTCAATCTAATTTTATTAATTAAATCAAATCAATCAATAAAATACATAACGTTTCAACATTGCAACTAAAAACATTTAATCATCAATTTAACTACGCAAGCCATTTAATAACCCCTTTAATAAGAAATTAAATAAATACTCAAGGTGAACTGGACCAAATTAAAACAACTAACCTGACAACAACCTGATGACACACTATGACTAGGGTGACGACTTGGCATAGAAAACCTAGCTACTATCTCCCAATCAATTTTCGTCGGTTAATGGACACGCTCAAACCTGTGAACCAGGTGGCGTCAATGTCATGTACCTATCAACCTGTGAACAAAGAGTACATCGAACATGCATATATATATAATATGATCAAACACACTATGAAGAGGAAATATCAGAATCGTAGGGCACTTGCAAGCGAGTGATACAATCCCGTCCCCTTCACCAATACACAATTACTAATTGACGATTCTAACATCAATAATATGATCAACAGCATAAAACATCATTAAATCAAATATCTTCTAAGTTAATCCAAAACATGCTATAAGGATAACATCAGAATGAAATAACATCACATCAAAATATAACATTCACATTGGTTAACAATTTGCGAACAAAAGTAACCAAGTTCCAAAGTCACAGCATAAATAGAAAACAACATAACAAGGAAGCACACTATCGATCCAAAGATTCAAAATGGAGGGGTGTTACAGAAGGGGACTCACCAATGATAACTTCCAATTCTTTCTTACCAGAGGATGAACCCACTTCAAATTGACTAGGTACTTACATATCGAAGCATAGATTTGTCTTTAGGGATGTGAAATATGTTCTGCAAACACTTACATTATCTACCAATGATTCAAAGTATTTGTAAACTTGTTTTGCAATAGGAATACTAGATTCCCACTCAACATTTTCTCTTCCCAGTAGGGAGTTCAAAAAGTAAAAATTCAAACACATGAAAAAAGATCTAAATCGAAAAGGATAACCCTCAACCAACAAATTTTTTGGCATTCTTAGTTAGGTTTTCAAGTAATAGGCTACACAAATCAAACTGCTTATTTTCCTTAACCATCATGTGTGCAAGATAGACAACAATAGTTGATGTCGAGCCTTCATAATTTTTGAAATAGATTTTATAAGAAATGTCATACACAACATACCTTACATTGTAATTTGCAACAGTTTTTATCAACAGAGATTGAGGGTCTTTATCTATGCCAGCAAGTTCCCCCACATCTTTGTATTTCATGGTTTTCTTCCCAGGGAGATCCCCAATACTGCATAAACTAGTAATCACTTTGATCACATCTTTCATGATTAGGTAGGGTTTTTCCAACATAATATTTCCATTCTTGAATTGACTTAACAAGAACAAGATGAATTCTTTGTCTACAAACTAGGGAAATTCTCCCGATAAATCCATACCTAGGGTTTTTATGCTTTGTAACTCATTTTCCTTTAGCCCTAGTTCCATTTCCTTCATCTTTCTATGATCAAATTCTTCCAATTCAACTGCTTTCAACTTTAGTGTAATGTTGCCACATGATCCTCTATCCATTGTTGTGCTTACCTTTTCTTGAATTCGTTATTGTTTAGTTGAAACTTCTTCCTTTTCCCTTCTTCCCCTTTGTTAACTGAGAAATAATTCCTAAGTATCCATAATAATTTCTTCAAATTTCTTCAAAATTACTTTAGATCACTTTGAGATCACTCCAAAATGCCTTTCAGAATCTTCAAGTTATAAAGTTTTAAAAAAGACTTACAAATTTTACCTTATACACCATCAGTTTGCCCTAATTCACATTAATTGTGTCAAACTTCAAAAAGCTGCTAAAACCATTCTTCTCAAGACAAAAAACCATAATTCAATCCACAAATTAGCATGCCAACATTTTTTCTTCCAATTTATTTTCCAAAACCTCTCTTTATTCATTCTTCACAATACATCCTTGTGCCAACCTCTGACACACCATTCATCTAGGGGGTTTTTATAGATTTTTGATAATTCTCTCCCTAAGATCATGCTTGGTCTAATTCCTAAAGGAATTTTCCATACCAAATGAGGGCACAGACACATGAACAATTTTAGGTTCTTCTTCTTTCTTCCTCCATATCTTATTCATCTCTTGCTTCATCTCTTCTTTGTCGAATTTCTTTACCGGTTCATTCTTCTCTACCGGAGCAGACCACTTCCCCTTCTTACTTCTGCAAACCTTTGAGATATGTCAAGGTTTGTTACAATTATAGCAGACAACACTATTCTGATTAGTCTAACCTCTATTACTTCTCGATCTACATTGATTTACTTTCTATCCAATTTTTTTGCAGCTATAGTAGTAGTTATTAAAGGATTGATTCATTTTGCCTCCGTTAAACCTATTCATCATCACTTGACTGGACATTCTTACCTGAGATTTTCATTTAATGGATTTATGTCCAAATTTCTTGCATGATCTAAATATTGTCTAGAGAAAGAACTAGGAAATTGATTCATCCCACTCCTACATTTTGTTTCCTTGAGACCATATTTATTACAGAAAAAAAAAAAATCTTTGAAAGATGAATACCTTTGTGCATTAAGTTGTCTCATAGGCGGTCTCTTTGCAAAATTTATTGAATTTCTTTTTTTCTTCCCTTTGTCTTAAGTATTTTTATTGTCCTTTTAACTTTCACCTATTTCATTTCCCAAGCCACCTTTTTATTTACTTGGTTTCTATCCAGCAAGTAGTTCTTCAAGCTTGTCAGAGCTAGATCTAAATTTTTTCTCACAGATTTTTTCTTTCTCTAGTTCTACTTTCAAGTTTACTACCTCTTTTTCAAGTCCAGTGCATTTATCAGACTTGTTCTACACCATTGTATTCATAAATTCTTCAATTCTATTCTTTTCTTCTACAAGCACTTTCAGTTTGATGATCTCTTGGATCTCTTGTTTCTTTCCTTGAATTTCTTCAATTGTTCTTTCAGTTTCTAGATACATTCATTAGCCTCATCTATATTTTCTCTCAAGTCTCTTTTTTCATTTTCTACCTTATCAAGATCTTCAAGTGCAGTCTGGAGTTCTTTTGTATCATCCATTTGATCAACCTTCAAGATCTTCCTCAAGTAGTTAAGTTGTACACCAAGGAACCAAAGCTATGATACCAATTGTTAAAAGGTGTAGGACACCTGAGAGGGGGGGGGTGAATCAGTTGTCCCCAAAATTAAACTCAAAGCATCAACACTTATCAATTTCACAATCACACTATTGTGTTATTAAGTATGGACATGAAATGTAGATAACAAGAAGAAAAATCAATTTAATGAACACCTGATTTTATGTGGAAAACCCAACAAGGGAAAAACCACGATGAGGATTAACTCACAATATAAAGTGATACAAAAACCAAATAGGGTATGTGTAGGATCGTCATGGAAAAAACAAACCCTTAAGTGGCGATGAAATTCAAAAAAATTAGAGTTAGGAAACTTGACATAAAAATTTGAATAAGTTATCTATATTATTTCAAAAATATGTAAGAATAGAATCTGTAGAAAATTGAATGTAGTTTCGAAACTACTAGGGTTTTTTTTAAAGTCTATTTGGTGAAAATTTGAAATTTCAATATAGTAGTACTTAAATTTTAGGAAAAATAAGAAGTAGGTGTCTATCGACCACCCTAACCACAATAAAATGATAATTATTTTTTATAATATTTTAGATATAAGTAGAGGACTCATGTCACGATGTGATGCATATTTTTTTGTAATTTTTTTCTAACTAAATAATTAATTATGAATTTTTATTACAACTTTCAAAAAAAGAAAAACTCGTATGTCTGACCACCTTAACTTGGTCAAAACTTCATGAAATTCATTTTTTGTTTGTTTTAATCCTATAGTATGTGAAGCATAGAATGTGATGCATGTTTCAAATTCAAAAATGTGATATTGTTTGAAAGCTATAGATGTTTTCCAATCAGCCTATCAATCGGGACTTTAGTTGTAATTCAAATAGAAAATGAATAATAATTATTTATTAAATTCAAAGTAAAGCATACTTTATATTGGTGGAAATTTGAGAATCTCCTTTAAAAACCCTTTTCGTTTCATCAATTTTGCTTTAAAAAAAAGTCATCAGCCATATACCCTACACATACCCATCATATCACCACTTTTTGGCCCATCATGATCCTGCACATACCCAAGAAGTAAGGCTCACTCCTAAGGGCTCATTTCCTTGAATAGGACTCATTGTCTAGATACAAAATCTCACTCCTTACACAAGGAGGCTCACTTCCTACAAAATATTACAAAACAAAATTGGCTTCACAGAAAAAAATGAACTGAGGAGAGTGCACCTAACAAGTGTTGATACAGTTCTAGTGATGCTCAATAGATAGACTTAATGCACTTCATCATCTTCAAACATTTCACATTCATAGCTTCACAATCACTACCACTGCTTCATTGATCAATCTTCAAACCTATCCAATATATATACTCGATCCATCTGTAAGCATTAATTAGGTCGACCTAATTAGATGCATTCCTTGTTTACCAAAAATACCAACCATCGACCTCAAGTATTTGCAAAATATTTCCATCCAATAAATCAAAATGTGTAGCATACTTTATCGTGTCGGCATAGAACTAAGATAGGTCACACACATATTTGCATAAAAAAATAAAATTGAGTCACCATATCACAACTTATTAATGAAGTTGGCTAGAAATAGACTTAATTGCCAAATGTAATCAACAGAATAATGTCAATACACCATACGAGCACTGGAGCACGAGAGATTCTGAACATACATGCTTTCAACACTCATAAATTGTTTCGCAAAACTGCAAGTAGCAGCTATCAACCATGGAGGATTATAGACCAAAATACCAGAGGGTGTAGCTTGTATACCGGTTTAGATACTAGACCAAAATAGAAAATCAAGCATTGATTTAGACTTGTAGTCACAACCTGAATAACATGGTGACATCAATGACAACACAAAACTACATAGTTAGCCATTCTTCTTCATTCCTCCAAAAAATTAAAAATGTGATTTCCCCAACGGTTAGCTGCTCTTGTTTGTGGGTAATGAATATGTAGTAATGGAGCAACTGCAACCATCTACCAGGATCAATCCAAGATAATTGTAGATCATATTTTTGCTTCTCCCAAGTATAATTTATTGCTAAGTAGCACCATTGATGTCTTGATATGTTGCAGAGAATGAAATAGAAAAAGAGAGCTTGCTCTCTATATCAAATGAGTGTGAAAGTTTATGTGGTGACTTTCAACTAGAAGAGAGCAGCAATGATGAGTCTAATGATGATTTCCAGTTTGACAGCGTGGGATATGAATCTAATAGTTTTTGTAGCACTAGGGAAGAAGATGTGTCTACTGTGGGTGATGAAAAAGAGGTTGTTTTCTTGTTTTATTTCTCACCTTCTTTTGCCACTAGTTTTGGTTTTGAAGTTTCCACTGAATTTCTTCATGAGGATAGCATAGATATAGTTGTATGTGAAGATGAAAATGAAAAGATGAATGTTGCTATAGCTAATGATGTTATTTATGATGACTCTGCACCTGAGGAGTATGATTGTATAAATCATATGGATTCATATGAGGATTTTTTTTGGGGGGTTGCAGTTCATAGTCTTGCTCATGATTTGTGAACTTGAAGTTTGTCATGGTAGAGCAATGTTGTTGAGGAAAGTTCCCTTGATGTGTGTCATAGTTCATATTTTTTTACACATTTTCCTTAGTAGATTGTGAAAGGGATGAAAAAGAGAGGAAATATGAAGAGTATAGCTCTTCACATGACATGCCTTAAGGTTCTAATGGATGTGTTGATGAGGTTTGCATCAACATTGAGGAATCAAAGCATGTTCCTTGTAGTTTTGATGAGCATCAACAAGGTGGTAATTTTTTGGCTGCTCATGTCCCTTGTGTGCCTAAACTTCAAAGTTTTGAGTTTGACTTGTCTGATGATGAGATTCCCTCTACATGTCAAAATGATGAGATGGAACATTTTTCCATTCCATGTGAGTTTGAGGATTTTTATTTATGCCTTGTTTCATGTGAAGTGATTAGTAGGTGTGAAGAGATATATATTTTATATGGTGTTGATCAATGTTCCTAGTTTTGTCACCAAATAAAGAATCAAATAATCCAATGGGAAGTAATGAGGTGGCCTATATGATGTGGTTACCCTGTAACAAAAGAGAAAAAAATGGAGCAAGCTCTCACTTGTTCAAGGGTAATCAAATATTTTTTTTGTAGGAAAAAGGCTACTTGTGTTGCTATGGTGTGACAAAAACAATTACTGGTTAAGGGAGATCGACTCTTTTAAAATATTAGTGATTGACAGGGGTAAATGTTAACTCCCCTTTTTCATTTGGTGGCTTGGGGCTATCAAATGAGGTTTTTTGATTGGGTTAAATTTGTTTCCCAATGCCTTCTTGGTCTACTTATCTAGAGACCTAAATTATTGCTCTGATTTGTCAAGAAGACGTCCCCAACTGGAGCCATTGGTGGTACCTATAAAATTTGTTGCTATTTTGATAAAATTTGTTGCTATTTTGTCAAAATTTTGTGTCTCTTTAGGGCTAGGGTTCTCTTTTCATGCATTAGGGTTTTGTCTTAGGGCTTAAAACCCCTCAAGCCTTTATTATTTGTCAAAGCCCTTCCTAGGCCATAGTTTTGCTCTTTTTTTTCATTAGCTTTTTGCACTCACTTAGCCTTGCCCGTTTAAGTTATGACTTTATGTCGTAATTTCCCATCCTCCTTGCATGACCCCATTTGTATTATTTGAACCCTTTCCTATGCTAAGTGAGATAAAAAAAAATTTATGACTTATAGTCTTAAGTCTTTTGTCCTAAGGTTCTCAATCTTGTTGACCTAGTCGGGTCCCTTTTTATGACTAACCATTGTGTATGTGTAGATTTGTTAACCATTGGATTGGGAGATTTGATCTTAGTCGTTCCCCGCACACCCCATAGGAATAAAATATTCATTTTAGTAAAGTCACGAGGTTAGCAGGATTCTACTGCATGGCATATGCATGGTGTGGGGCCCACAATTTATAGAGGCCTAGAGAGTGTTGTGGTGGGCCCTATGATCAAATGGTAGATATTAGGGTGAAAATCATGGCTAAATATTGGCCACTCCATGCACACCTTGTGTGAATAAAACATTGTTTTCCAAAGTGTTGCAGGGTTAGCAAGCTGGTGATGCATGTCCCTAGTGGGACCAGTGGTGGCGGTTGTTGTGTTAGTGAATGTTGATGTCACAGTGATGGTTGGAAGGGATCAATGGTGGTGGTTTAAATGATTGAATGGTGCTTGTTCTTTCTGTTGAGGCTTTTGGTTGATTTTTGTTAAGTCCCATATGGTCATCGGAAAGTAGTGGAGATTCATCCATGTGGATGCCTTGTGACTGTCGATGAAGTGGTGGGGCTTGATGTGTGGTGGAGATGGTGGATGATGACAAAGGATGATAGGTGGCACTACCCAATTTGTGTGATTGGATGACTCACTTCATTTTTGTGAGTCTTGCGATGATGTTTATAGTGATGGTCATGTGGCCTTGATTTAAAGTGTTTTGATCTAACAGTGGGGTTTTACAGTTATGGCCAGTGATTGATAGGTGTTGGATCTTGGAACGAGTAAGATAAAATGATGGCCATAATTTAAAATGTGATGTCCCCAATAGTTAGTTGCTCTTGTTCGTGGGTAATGAATATGTAGTAATGGCATAAGTACAACTAGCTACTAGGATCAATCTGGGACAATTGTAGATCAATTTTTTTCTTCTCCCAAGTAGAATTTATTATTGAGCGCCACCATTGATGTCTTGATGTGTTTCAGAGAATGCAATCGATGTCAGGGTATGTTCTTCCTGATTGTGATCATCAATTTCCTAGGAGTAGCATGCCTACATTCATAAACGACTCTATTGGAGTGTGCTCAAGGTTTCAGGGGCCTTTATTGTTGGTTGTTGCTTTGTTTTTAGGGGGAATTATTCATGTTTGTAATCTGATCAGATTTAATCCTTTGTGTAACTTTGATTAAGTTAAGGTTAGGATTTGAATTTAAAATTTGAGTTATTCCTATACTATAAAGGAATTTTTTGTTGTTTTTGTACTATTCAGGCTTCTACTTTCCAACCTAAGTGGTCTAGTGTAGTGTTTCCCTACTAGATTCTATTTCTATGCTTTCTATAATTCTTTGCTTTGAGTCAAGCCAAATAGGGTAAGTCCTTTGAAGATAGATAGGCAATGTAATGAGCTATACTCTATAATAACAACAGATGATCACCATACAACATTTGTATTATGCTTCATTATATATGTCAATCTGTACATTCTCCAAATATTTTATCCATTATCTTTTGAATCAATATAATCGAGGGTTGTGTTCATGCTTGAAACACACTAGCTATTTGAGTTATATTTTTATGTTTTCCTATAATTCAAGGAGTCGTGTAATTGCTTGCATAGAGATAATGAGGGTATTGTAGTGCAGTGTGGATAACTAAGTAACATGTTGATTGTCCTTTTGTTTGTTTCATGCTGCAAAGTAGCAGGGTTATTAGAAGCCATGGTTGGTCTATTATAGGAGTTTCTTTCATTTCTGACTCCGTGTAGATTAGGAACTGGTGAAGGAGATTCACAAAGTATGAAGCTGGGGTAGAATAAAAAAATTTCAATTCAAAAACATTTTTTTCTTTCTTAGTTTGGATTTTCTTTCATGTTTTTCTTTCCATACTACCACAAGCCATTGTTAGTAGTGAAGGTTGTGTAGATGATTTATACATGGGTGATCCCATAATAGTGGTTTACAATTTTTGGCCAAACTGGACACTGAAATTATTGTTTTTAACTAAATCTTCACATTCGGGCACCTATGGTGGCTAAACTGTGAGGAATTTGAAGATGGTGCAAACTAGAGTATCATCAAATTTTGTCTGTAGATTCTAAAAATATTTTTTTCAAAATTTTTGGAATCAAATTGCACTCCCTTTTCCATCTCCCACGAAAATAGATTTTTTTTCTGAAAACAACATTTTTAAAAAGTGGCCTTTGTATAGCATAACTTTTTTTCCATGAAGGATAAAATTCTAATTCTTTCAAATTTAGATTTGTAACTCTGATATCTAGTGCTTCCACTTGGTTAGATAGTTTTTATTGAATATTTTTTCCTTAATCAAGTTTCAAAGTTGAAAGAATTACAATTCAGACACCTGTATAATGTAAATTTTTTGTATATGTCAAAATTTAATTTAATTTTTTGTTGGATCAAGGACTTTAATATCTGGTGCACTCTTATTTTTATTTTATTTTTGATAATCTACTATTTTTCCACATGTGAAGAACAAAGAAATTCATTTTAGATGAAAAGCCTATGTTTAATAAAACTTAAAAAGCAAATACATAACAAAACCAAAACATATTAAAATTATATTCATTGGATAGCTTGTTTTGAGGAATACCATAATCATTTGAAATAAATTTTAAATGAATTCATTTGATCCCCAAAAATGTAAATCAAAAGTGATTTTTATCAAACATTTTGATAGGTGTAAAGGAGACATTTATAGGTATGGTTTAAAACTAGCGAGGTTCTATCCAAGGGAGTTTGATCTAAGGTGATTTGATCAAACCCTCTTCAATTGGAATCCTTAAAATGGAACTTTTTAAGGATTAAATCATTATATTTTCTAAAAATATGTGATTTCAGCTAAAATTCGTTCCTCTCAGGAATTGTAAACCACTATTATGACAGCACCACCCATTTAAGGCCTTCCACCATTGTAGTGTAATGATCTACCTTAATGTATAGGGATACCCACCTCGGTCCTGCAAAGCCTAAAGTATAGAAAAGAGGCTTTCCAATTAGTCATCTTATTTTCATTAGCCACTGACCTAGGGTCTCTAAGTACAAGGAGTAGCTACCCTTTAGGAGATGCTAGACCATTAGCTGATACCTCCAATAGTATCAAAGCTAGTCCTCATACATACAGAGGAAAAAGCATGGATTGGAGGAAGTTTGCACCAAGACCTATGGCAGTGTGTGTAAACAAATCACTAAACATGAGGCAGTTTACATATGAAGAACTTGTGGATTTGAAGATTTTTGTTGAAGCTTTATGAGGCCTTGAAAATTCCAAAAAAGAATTTAAAGAATTTTGTCATAGTTGTGTATGTGGGTGAATAGGAAGGAGAAAATATTTCTGAAGTATCTGAAGTATGCTTTGAGGATAGCATGAAGGAAGATGGTGAGATTCTAGTGGAGGATGAGAAGAAAAAGAAAGTGCAGTAATCAAAGAGGAAAATGATCTATAGAATTGGATGACTGTCCTTTCAAGGACTTGAAAGTATTATAAATTGAAGGTGAAGATGAGAGTGAATGATAAATAGATAGGGTAGTAGATAGTGGTGAGAAGAAGTTTGTAGAAAAAGAGGTAGTACTAAATATTTTTCATTTTTATAATGAAGATGAGAGTGTATTTTGCGTAGATGAAAAAGTTGTAGAAGTTGAGGATGGTGCAGTTAAAAAAAATTATGCAGTGATATATGAGGATCTAATGTTCAATGGGGAACTTGATGAAGACCAAGAGTTTCTTGAGGAAGAGATTGCAGAGATAGAGAAGTTGTTTAGTGCAACAACAGTGATAATAGTGTTCAATGATGAGGAAGAAGATGTTGTGACAAGAATTCATCAAGGTAAAATATGAGTTTGATGATTTTTCTAATGTTTAATTTTTAAAGTACTTTCACTATGACATGAAAAGAGAGTTAATGAAGAAAAAATATTGTGAAGATGTGGAGTGGTATATAGATGTATACTTACAGGTAAAGGCTATAGAGGAAGCTATAGGAGGAACTTGGTGGAGGTGTTTGATTTGTGATGAGTTGAATCCCATGATGAAGGAAAGGAGGGAGAAGAGATGTGGTGAAGGAGGATGGTTCACGGTGGGCATGAGTCTACAAGATCAAGGAATAAGGAAGTGCACACTTGGTGGCGGGAGATGACAAGTATCTCAGCTAAGTGCAAGAAGAGTTGGAGGAAGAAATTATTCTATCTAATTTAGTGATTGATTTTACTAAAAATTTATTGTAATCCAAAAGGGTGGTACTACCACTAAGCTCCATTTTGTGAATCCATATTCACAAAATTTTTCCTACCTTGGGTGTCTGATGTTGGAGCGTTCAAGCTGTAAGGCAATCTTGGATCACCAAAAAAATTCAATTTTTTTTGGAATTTACATTTTAATTTTATGTTGTTGGGTTAATTTGAATAAATTTGGAATAATTTAATTTAAAATAAATTCCGATTTTGTTATCCAATTTGGCAAGTGGAGTAGTGGGAGTGTAGTTGTAATTTTAGGAAAATCTAAAAAATTAGACTTTGGCATTGGGTTTGTGGTGAGCTGCAAACAAGCATGAAAAATAATTTATTAATTTTTTACTTGTGGAAACAACTCATTATGAGGAGGTTGTCATGGATTTTCCAATGGGAAGGAAAATATATCAATTTTTTGGTTCTTGGAGGGAATATGAGTTGGAAAATGTATTTAAAAGTGCCCTAAAATCTAGGAATGAACTCCAATTTTGGAAATTTTGGTGCAAGTGGGTTTGAGAAAGAATTTTTCTATATTATTAAATATTTTTGGCATGAATTTTTGGGAGGTTTCTTCCCAAATTGGCCATGATTGCTTATTGTGAACTTTTTGGAGCTTGTTTTTGAAGATTACAAGCAATTTTAACTATGTTTTGGTAGAAATTCTTAGCTAGAATTGGAAGGTTGTTGTTGTCGGTGTAGCATCTTCTTAGAGAGGATATGGGGAGTGATTTTTTGCTGGTTTGATGGTACTATTATAGAAAAATGGATCATCAAATCCATTGTTAAATATTGATTCAATGGAAGATTAGAGATTGGAAGCTATAGGTTGAAGATTGGAGGTTGTAGTTGAAAGGAGGGAATTTTTTCGTTGTTATCTTTATTAATTTTAAATATTAAATCAAGTTGTAAATTGTTTTAAGTTGTTTTACATTAGTCCTAGGGACTGTAAAAATGATATAATCAAAAATTTGAAAGTTATGTATGTTGGCATATGGCTTGTTTGATGGCATGTGGCTTCTAGTGTTGTCATTGATGGCAACCTAAGTGATCCCTCAAGTCCACAGATCAAAATTTGCTCATACTGGCAAAAAATGTAGAGAATAGTGTTTTAACTATAGAAAGCAAAAATAACAAGGTATTCAGTCAATTAATTAATTTGTATGCTTCATTGGATCATCATTTTGTGTTGTGGATCCCTAGATAGTTTGTTAAGCATGTATGTTACCTTATTGGTAAGTTTTTTGATGTTGCATTAATCGGTGTACGAGCTTGGAGATTCGATAGGATGTTTTTCTATTTATTTGCTCATTGTGGCCGACTTAGTGAATGTCACATGTCGCGGATGTATAAGGAGTAATTGTTTAATTTTTTCTTATGTTGGTTATTTTTTTTTGGGTCCTAGCTATGTCTTAGTCAACTTTGATGGGTCCACATTAAATTTAATTTGTGATTTGAGCCGACCATTGAAGGATATTTCATGTTTTGTTAAAGTCAACTTGGAGTAATTAAATTTTTTGTAGCGAGTATATATATGAGATCAGTAAGTCATTTTGAAGAGTGTGTGTTCGAAAAGAGTAGAATAGATGTATGTGTGAATATTAGAAGGGTGATTGAGTGAGTTATGCACAGTTTCACTTGTGGATTAACATTTTGTGGAAGTGAGTTATAGCAGAGTAGAGTGAAGTCCAAAAGGAGTTAGCAGATCTAGAATTTGATTTATGAGCTTAACCAGAACTGTATTTTGGCATATGTGGATGTTATCCCCTTAGTTCAACCTTTTTGTTGTAACTCAAACATTTTGTAAGGTAGTGAGCCTTCCTGTAAGTAGTGTGCTTCTTGAGCAGTGAGCTCTAGTTAGTGTGCCTAAATGCATGTGCATTCCCTTTTATTCATAATTTTAACAGAGTATAATTGTGGACTAATCTCCACCATGGTTTTTCCCTTAATAGGGTTTTCACGTAAAAATGTTGGTGTTATGGTGCTTTGATTCTCTTATTCATGTGCTTGCATCTTTATTTTTGTTTATGTGCTATAAATGGTTTATGATCAAAATTAAAGTTTAAATCTTGTTGAACATTATTTCACCCCCCTCTCTTAGTGTTCCTTGAGTCCAAAAATTGGTAGCAGAGCACAGTTCCCCTGTAGAATTTTAATAGCTTGAGGTGGATCTTAGATTGCAATGGACTCTGGTGGTCTTCAACAACAACTTATGGTGGCACTTGATGATCTTGATCAGTCTAAAGTAGAAGTCATGGAATTAAAATCAAATCTTGTGGATGCTGAGAAATTAATTCAATCATTGAAAGATAAAATCAATGAGTCAAGAGGAAAGAGGAAGGAACTTTGTGATCAACTAAAACAAAAAGAAAATAAAAGCTTGGAAGATGTTCACCTGAATCAGACTCTAAAAGAGATAACCGAAGAATGTGACAAACTTGCTAGGAATAATTCTACTCTAAAGCTTGAGATGGAATATGTGGAAATGAAGCTAACTAAGGAGATTAAAGAAAGGAATAAGAATGAGGAGAATTTGGCCCAGTCTTTAAATGAAAAATCTAAAGAGTGCAACAAAGTAAATAGTGGATTCATTCAGCTAGAAATTGAGCTACAACAATCTAGAAATAATGAATAATAGCTTGAAAGACAGATACTTATTCTCAGAGATGAACTCACTACTGCAAATGAGTACAAGGAGAAGTTTAGGACTAGATCTGCTAAGCTTGATGAGCTGACTAAATGACAAAAGGATGTAAATGATAAGCAAGGTCTTGGATATGAGAAGGAAGAAATCTCTAGATCTGAACATAAGGATTCGAAACAAAGAAATAAAATGAACAAAGGTAGAAGGTATCTGGTAAGACAACCCAATGCTAAAAAAATTAATGGTTATTGCTTTTCTTGCAATAAATTTGGTCATATGGCTTCTTAGTGTAGAAGTAAAATAAATTCAAGTAGTCCATCATTTCCCAGTCAGTGTTTTAGTTGTAATAAGTTTGGTCATAAGTCAATTGAATGTAGAAATATGTCTGTCAGTGTAAGGAATGTTAAATGCTACACCTGTGGAAGATTTGGGAATGTTGCTAATCTATGTACAACAAAGGGAAATAAATCAAATGAATAGTCTAGAAAAAGAAATCTAGTGTGTTACAATTGAAACAGATTTGGTCACATTGCAAGATTTTGCAGGAACAAAAACATGGATAGAAGAGGTTCGGTATAAAAAGGAAGAATTTCATAGAAAGATGATAAAAGAAAAGGGAAAGTCACTATGGAAGAAATAAGAGATTAGATGAAGAAGACATGGGTAAAGAAGATTTAATTTGATGAAGGAAATAAGTCAGTACCAGAAGCAGCCTCTGGTAACTCCTCTCGAAATTGATCTTAGGCCATTGGCCTAGGGGGAGTCTTTTATGAAAAATCCTTTGTCCCTGTTGGTAGCTGGCACCAAAATAAAGGAAATTGTTAGTAGCTGTGATAAAAGTTCGCAAATGCATCAGTGATCACTAATGCAGAAACATGAGAAGTAGAAGGTCTGAAGACAAATTTTTATTTTGTTGTCTTAGAAAATAGAGTACCCAGAACTCCTAGGGAAAAATATTTAATGCACAAAAAAGTTTAGGTGCGCAAAGTTATAAAAGGGTATTTGGAATCCTCATTTGTCACCTTGCATTGAAGAAGAACAGAAGGAGATCCTCTATAGCAAAATTTCAAAGGAGTAAAGCAAATTCAGTGGTGAATTCATTAGGTATTTCAGTTGCTTGTAGAATTTTGAATTTTGTACTCAATAGAAAAACTTGTATTAAGAAAAACTTGTTTTGTATGGAAAGAAAAATGAAGCAAATCAAGGGAATGGTGAATTTGGATGAGTATAGTAGTGGAAAGATTAGGGCTATTAGAATTTTTTTCCAGCCGATGAGTTGAAGTGGCTTGAAGGTGTGAAACATAAAAGTTTGGAAATTTGGAATGAGTTTCCTTATTTCGTTAATGCAGAAGTGGTCAAGTTTATCATGAGTAGATTGAATGACGACATTCTAACCTTGGATAAACCCTATCTTATTTCAAATGATGTGATTAGAAATTTAATTATTCTATGCAATGTTGGGGATATTCTGAAAAAGAAGTCGATTCAGAACAAGGAAGTTGAAACCCTAACTAGAGTGACATGAGATCAGAGGACTCTAGTAATTGCAATGATCAAAGATCCAATAACAGGTACATTGTACATGTGAATTCATACAAATTTTTCTTCAAAAATAGGGAAGGTGCAACTTTGACAGGTGCAATTTATATCACTCACAAAATGATAATGGAAGATGAATACTTTGATCTGTGTGGATTGTTGAAGGATCAGTTAATGGAAAATGTGCAATTGATAAAAGAAGCAAATTACCCCTTCAGGTTTGGTACTTTGATCATATGTATCATGATGTATTTTCTAAATTGCTTGCCTCAGAATGATAATGTGGTATGGAAGGAAAGTAAATCGGTTTGTAAGAATTTTTTTGAACATTCTAATGCTTTGGGAAATTATGAGCAAGTATATGCAAATTTATTTAGAGAATTTCTAGGGAAGTTTGGAGAAGTTAACATTCCTCTTCTGGTAAAGATGCTTGAAGTTGGATCTTCTTCTGGTGAAGTGTTGGGGAAGAAGAAGAGGGCACAAGAAATTGTTGTGTACACCCCTCTGACACATAAGTCCCCAAGAATTGAAGGAAAAGGTAAAAAATAGTTAATTGTAGATATATTAGATAAGGAATCTAATGAGTACACTCCTAGGGATGAACTAGAATCAGTTGAACCAGATGTGTTGATGGCAGAAGGAAGTGAAGAATATGATTCCTTATTCAAAGCTAAGATATTGTAGCTTGTTCAAGAAAAAGATGGGATGAATAAAATCACTAGCTTATGGTTGGAGAGACCCTCATATGAGTAGGACCTAATTGAGAACACATTGAGTTCTTACTTTGTGCATAATAACATTTGTTTGGAGATTTTGTACAATATTTTTCTAGAAGAATTAATTGAATGAATCAAGGAAGCTATGGTATCTAAGTCCCCGGACAGGAAAGAGGAAGAAGTAATTCTACATCTAAAGGAGTAGTTTAGGTTGTCCCTTACCAAACTGAAAAAGAAAATGAATAAGTTGAGGAAATACATTAATTTAGCTAATAGCATCTACTACTATTGTCTTCAGTGGCCTCATGTTGTTGGGAGGTATGAGGAAAAGCTAGAGAAGATTGAAGCCAAGTTGATCAAAATTGGTCAAGATTACAATATGTTTTAGGACTAGGATGGAGCAGTCAATAAAAAGATTCAGGAATTGCAGTCTAGGCATCCAAAAATCCACTTGGCTAGAAACAATCTTGTGGACACCTTTTGGAAAGTCAAGGATTTGACTGAATGCAGGTTGGAGCAGCTAATTGAGGTTTTGAGGAAAGGAGAAAAAATAGAAGAAGCAATTACAATCCTGGAATCCCTCATTCAAATTATTAACAAGACATCTGAGAATAATTGCATGATCTTAATCATTGGGATTTTTGTAGAAGCATGGAAGAAATTTCTTCTGAGTATGAAAGATAAGTACAAGTTAATTTTCTAACTTAAGTAGTAGTTGTACTTCAAATTTTGAATTTTTGAGAGGGTGAGAGAGATTAGTGAAGAATATATTTGTCATTGATGTCAAAGGGGGAGGAGAGCAGTGAAAAATGCTTTATCATTCTAAGAGGGAGTTTGATTTTTAAAATTTTGAATTCTAACAATTAGTCATTTTCCAGTAAGTGTTGCCATTAATGCCAAAGGGGAAGATTGTTGGCATATGGATTGTTTGATGGCATATGGCTTCTAGTGTTTTCATTTATGGAAACCTAAGTCATCCCTCTGGTCCACATATCAGAATTTTCTCATACCATTAGAAAAAATAGAGAATAGTGTTCTACTAATAGAAAGCAGAAAGAACAAGGTATCCAATCAATTAGTCGATTTGTATGCTTCACAGGATCATCATTTTGTGTTGTAGATCCCCAGGATATTTTTTTAAGCATGTGTGTTACTCTATTGGTAAGTTTTTTGATGTTGCATTAATTGGTGTATGAGCTTGAAGATCCAACAAGATGTTTTTTTGTTTATTTGCTTATTGTGGCCGACTTAGTGAATGTCGCATGTCACAGATGTATAAGGAGTAATTTTTTAATTATTTCTTGTGTTGGTTATTTTGTTTTGGGTTATAGCTATGTCTTAGCTGACTTTGATGGGTGTGCATTAAATTTAATTTGTGATTTGAGCCAACCATTGAAGGATATTTCATGTTTTGTTAAAGCTGACTTGGAGTAATTGAAATTTTGGTAGTGGGTATATATATGAAATCGGTAATTCATTTTGAAGAGTGTGTGTGCAAAAAGAGTAGAGCAGATGTATGTCTGAATATTAGAAGGGTGATTGAGTAAGTTATGTACCACTTTTGGATTAATATTTTGTGGAAGCGAGTTAGAGCATAGAAAAGTGAAGTCTGGAAGGAGTCAACAGATCCAGAATCTGATTTATGAGCTTAACCAGAATTGTATTTTGGCATATGTAGATGCTATCCTCTCATTTCAACTTTTTGTTGTAACTCAAACATTTTGTAAGGAAATGAGCCTTCTTGTAAGCAGTGTGCTTTTTGAGCAGTGAGCTCTAGGTAGTGTTCCTGAATGCATGTGCATTCCCTTTTATTCATACTTTCAACAGAGTATAATTGTGGACTAATCTCCACCATGGTTTTCCCCTTACTAGGGTTTCCACGTAAAAGTATTGGTGTTATGGTGCTTTGATTATCTTGTTCATGTGCTTGCATCTTTATTTTTGTTTGTGTTGTAAATGTTTTATGATCATAATTAAAGTTTAAATCTTGCTTAAAAATGATTCACCCCCCCTCTTAGTGTTTCCTAATTCCAACAATGTAATCCTTCCTACAAATTTTAAACATAATACATTGATTCTAGTTTGCAAATTTTGCATTCAATATTTGTTGTTTTAGATGGTCTGTGCATATATGCATTGAGATTTTAGTTTTTATTTTACATTTTATTAAGGGGTAGTTTTCTCCACTTCATCAAACTAGCACTAACTAAATGAATCCCTTCCAAATTATTATAAATTACTTTAAATATGATTATCTACCTCCCAAAAAGGTTTCTATTGACCTTAAGGGCTTACAAACCCAAATGAATGATCAAGCATGCAAGCCATCCTCAAAAAATGAAACATAATTCTTTGTGAAATGAAATGGATTATGGATCTCTAAGAATGAACCCCTTGGACCCAAAATACTTGTATGATGCTATATTAAGTTTTGCACTCTCAAGAATAGGTTCACACTATGAATCCTAGACCCGGTCAACACCAAATGCTCAAGCTATGAATTATAGTTAAACTTTGAGAGTGATAACTTTTAGTGGAATAATGAAAATTATCTGAAATATGAATATTATGTAGATGACCTCATGTAGATGCTATATCATACTATGTGAATTGAGAAATCATAATGCGGTGAAATACAAAATGAATTTTTGAAATTTCTCTAAGGTGAAATGCAAGAAAAGAAATGTTTTTGGTTGATATAGGATTGCTTTACAACTACAGATGCTCCTACATCAAACACCCAAGGTTGGAAGAAAAGTGAGTCCCTTACTTTCTAGGGGATAGAGGAAAACCAGAACAATTTACCTCTACCTAATAAATTCATGGTGAATCCCGCACTGGTCTTCCTTTCCACTTTACTTAATATTCCTTGTGTTGCTTGTTCCTAGTGATCATTCTAGTTCTAGAATCCAAAATTTTCTCAATATTCTCCCATGGATGATGTGGTAATTGCTTCTTGAAATTTACTTTTGTTGAAAATAGGTGATGGGTGAGTGCAGGATCTAGGGGTCTAAAAAGTGGTGATATGACAAAAAAGTGCCTATCAACTTTTTTTATGTAAATTTGATGAAATGAAAAGGGTTTATTGAGAAAAGTTTCAACTTTTAAAAAATATAAGATATGCCTTATTTGAAATTAAATAGATAATTATTATTGATTTTCTACATACATTCTCACTAAAGTCCTGATTAGTAGGCTAATTGAAAAATATATGTAATTCTTAAAAAAATTCATTTTTTTTTAATCCCAAAAAATGTAGCACATTTTATGCTTTCCATACTATAAGATAAAAGAAAAAGAAAATTTGAATTTCATAAATTTTTGACAAAGTTATGGTGGTCAGACAAACAAGTTTTAATATTTTTAAAAAATTATTATAAAAAATTCATACCTGATTATTTACTTGCAAAAAAATTACAAAAAAATTGTGGCACATCTGGGCATGTGTCCTCTACTTATATTGGAAGTTTCAAAAAAAAAAAATTCTTGTACTTTGGTTGGTCAGACATACACATGCTTTTTTTTTTGTTGAAAGTTTAGTACTACTGCATTGAAATTTTAAATTTTCACCAAATAGATTTAATTTTTTCCAAAAAAGGAATACTATCTTATAAAATACATTCAATTGATACAAATTTTTGTTGCTACATATTTTCAAATTATGTTATTATCTTATTCAAATTTTTATTTCAAGTTTACTAACTCTATTTTTTAAAATTGTATTGCCACTTAAGGTCCTTGTTTGGAGCCCCATGATCCTGCAATGACCCTAATATGCCAAGTGTCTTCGATAACTCCACTTCATATGCACTTCCTGAATCAAACTTCCTAAGAATCTTACATGCTCCAAATGCCCTCATATTCAGCTTCTTGTATGTTCCAACTAGAAATCTTTCTTTCCTGAGATATACCATCCATCTCCAACAAGAAATTCCTCATGTCTCATTTTCTCTTCTACCTTCTCCTTATACTTAATGCTCATGTCCTCCAAGTGCTTATGGTCTTGATTATTCAATATCTCCATGAATCTAGAAAACTCTTCTACTTTTGCACTCTACTTGCTCTCCATACTAATATCTCCTAGCTTTGTAACTCCTTCGGGATGCACTCTAGTTCAAATCTCAAATGATGTCTTCCTTGTACTTGTGAGATGAGGAAATGTCGGTGAGGGTCGATTACACTTGATTCATGATGAATCAAAGCATAAATTTTTCAAACATACCTACATCTACAAATAAGATCATTCAAATTGGAAATCTAAACTAAGCATTTTATTGAAATTGAAAGCTACAAACTAAGAAAACAGTTAAATTCCTAATCTAACCCATTTGAAACTTATCCTATTTTAGAATTGGTGTTGTGTTGATGTGAAATGTTGACCCTTTCCCAATCCCATGATCAGTGAGCCTCTTTCAGTCGATTCTATGGAAGAGAATCGATGAAACCATTGTGATTGATGTATGAAAACCTAGGTTAGGCTAAAAATGAACATGATGCAAGCTAAGTTGCCATGATTTTATGCTATAAATGCACTGATTATACTATTACTAAACTAGTCTAAGCTAATTCTAAGCTAAAAGATAAAAACCCTAATTTATAAACAAGCTAAGATGGATGCATGGAAGTGATTAATGGATGCTCTAATCTATTATGCAATTAAAATTAACTATGATAAGCTAAAGAATGAGTAAATATGAGTGTGAGTGCATATGAGATTCAACAACATAAGTTTACATTTGAAAGATGGATGTATGTGTTTCAACAACATAAGTTTTCTATAAAAATGATGGATTCATTTTTCTCCAAATAGTGACCTATTTATAGGAGAGCAAGTGAGGAATCAAGGTTTGAGATTAAAAAATTAATCAACAATCCAAGATGAAGGAGATGAGAGGAATGGATCATCTATTCTCATCAATGAATGAGAATGCATGATGAGATTTTAATCAAGTGTTCACACTTTCCTCAAACGCACATAGGTTAAAGGTGACATGTTCAATAGGTGGAAGGTTAAAACTTGCTTAAGAAGCCAAGTGAAAATATCCCTTTTTCAAATGATCTAATCATGCAATTTAGTTTAATTGCTAATTAAACAAGATCTAGTCATGCAATTAAGGGGAATGGAAGAATTAAATTGCTTATTCATTAAACTAAATTGTTTAATGAATGGGGGAGAGGTGAAATGATATTTAATTAAAAAACTTAGGGTTATTTAATTAAATAAGATGACTTAGGGAATTCAATTAAATATTTTGATTTATTTAATTTAATGAGATGAAATGTTAGCGTGAAGGGGGATGAATTAACCATATTAAATGAATTAGGTTAATAGATGTAAATGATGAAATTAATTAAATAGTTAGGCTAATTTAATTAATTAAGCAAAAAGAAGATGGGTTTAAAGAGGAAATGATGTTAGTTAGCCAATGTGATCCATTGGGAAATTTTTTCAGTGTCTATAGTATTAAAGTTTATTTAATTATTATATGGAAACTCTCCTTGTGGTAGAACTATATCCCAATGTCATGCTTTCTCATCAACCAAAAATCTTAACAAGTTACCTATACTTTTGTTTACCACTTTTGTTTGTCCATCTGTTTGTGGGTGATAAGTTGAAATGATCTTTATATCTATCTTCATCTTCTTCCATAATCTCCTCCAAATGTATCGAATAAACTTAGTATCCCTATCTAAAACTATAATCTTAGGTAGTCCATTGAATCTCATAATATTCTTGAAAAAAGATTAGCAACATGCACAACATCATTAGTCTTCTTAC
This sequence comes from Sequoia sempervirens, assembly GCA_007258455.2. Classification (NCBI taxonomy): domain Eukaryota; kingdom Viridiplantae; phylum Streptophyta; class Pinopsida; order Cupressales; family Cupressaceae; genus Sequoia; species Sequoia sempervirens. The sequence goes on from VDFB02049217.1 coordinate 147,952,096, forward strand.
AAGGAATAGAATATGCCATCTTATAAAATATGTCCACTACTACCATTATGGAATCATATCCTCTCTATGTTCTTGACATAAATAATATGAAATCCATGATTATTTCCCCCCAAGGTCTCTCTAGTATTGTAAAAAAAAATTACAATCCAATATTCTAATTACTTCGTTTTGTAACTTGACAAATTTTGCAATTCTGAACATACTTCTTGACATCTTCATATATATGTCATGGCCAAAAATAATTTTCACTCACCAATGCTACTATCTTTCCCACTCTAGAATGTCCTAGTCATCCATTATGCTTCTCCTTAGTCAATTTTTTCCTCATCAAGAGCTCCTCGGAATACACAGCTGAATTCCTCTAAATAACATATCTTCCTAAATAAAATAATCCAACCATTGGCTCTGGTCTATCGCAACTAGTTCCTTGCATGAATTCCATGCTTTAGAAAAATTGAGGTCATCATCATACATATGCTTCAGTTCTTCAAAATCCAATACTTCTATCCTCGTCTTTATCAATAAATTTCTTCTTCTACTCAATGCATCTGCGACTTTGTTTGACTTGCCACTCCTATTCTTCAACAAAAATATATAACTCTACAAGAACTCAACCCATCTCATATGTCTTTGATTCAACATTCTCTATTAGTTCAAATACTGTAATGCTTGATGATCAATATACAACACAAACTCCTAAGGAAATAAGTATTGTCACCACTTCTTTAAGGGTTGAAATATGGCATAGAATTCTTGATCATAAATTGAATATCTTCTTCGAGAATCATTCAAATTTTCACTAAGATAGGCTATGGGTCTTCCTTCTTGACTCAACACTACTCCTATTACATTTCCACTCGCATCACAATCAACTTGAAATATTTTGTCAAAATTAGGTAATCCTAACATTGGTTTATTTATCACCTTTTTCTTTAACAATTAGAAACTTTTTTGTGCTTTGGATGTCCACTTAAATTTTTTCCTATCTTCTTTCATTATCTTAGTCATAGGCGTAAAAATGATATTAAAACTTCTAATAAACTTCCAATAGAAACTATCTAATCCATGAAATGATCTTACCTTCCTAATGTTTATCAATGTAGGAAACTAAACTAAAATTTTCATATGATGTAGATGATATCAGGTAGCTATTATATCCTACTCCGCGAGATGAGAAATTATAATGTGGTGAAATGTAGAATGAACTCCTGAAATTGGTAGAGACTAAAATGCAAGAAAATAATTGTTTTTGATTGATACAAGATTGCTTTACAATTAGAGATGCTCCTACATCAAACACCCAAGGTTGGAAGAAAAGTGAGTCCCTCACTTTCCAGAGGCTAGAGGAAACCCAAAGAGGTCTACCTCTACCTAATAAATCCATGACGAATCTTCCACTAGTTTTCCTTTCCACTTTACCATATATTCCTTGTACTACTTGTTCCTTCTACTCCTTCCAATTCTAGTTTCAAATATTTTCTCAATCTCCTCTAGTGGTTGATTTGGTAATTACTCATTCAAATATAATGTTGTGTTACCTCCACATGGTTTTTCTTCATGATATTCATGTATGTGTGAAATATTTAAAATAGGTGATATACCAAGTGTCTCCAGTAACTCCACTTCATATGCACTTCTTGAATCAAACTTCCTAAGAATCTTACATTTTCCAAAGTTCCCCATCTTCAAATATTATATGTTTCAATTAGAAACCTTTCTAAGTCTTAAGATATACCATGACTTCATCTCCAACAAAAAAATCATGATGTCTCCTTTTATCATCTGCCTTCCTCTTATACTTATTGTTCATGTCCTCCAAGTGATTCTAATCTTGATCATGCAATGTCTCCATGAATCTAGCAAACTCTTCTACTTCGGCACTCTTCTTATTCTCCATATTGATGTCTCTTAGCTTTGTAACTCCTTTGGGTTGTACTCTAGTTACAATCTCATGTGGCGTCTTCCTTTTACTCAGTTTTATTGAATTATTGTATGTAAAATATTCTTGTGATAGAACTATATCTAAATGTCATGCTTTCTCACAACCAAACATCTCAACAAGTTAAGGGTATGTGCAGGATCATCATGGAAAAAATAGGCCCTTTAGTGGCAAAAAAATTAGAAAAATCAGAGTTAGGCAACTTGACGTAAAAATTTGAATAAGTTATCTATATTATTTCAAAAATATGTAAGAATAGAATATGTAGCAAATTGAATGTAGTTTCTAAACTACTATGTTTTAAAAAAAAAATCTATTTGGTGAAAATTTGAAATTTCAATGCAGTGGTACTTAAATTTCAGGGAAAATTTAAGAAGTAGGTGTCTATTTGACCACCCTAACCAGAATAAAATGATAATAATTTTTTATAAGATTTTAGATATAAATAGAGGACTCATGCCCCGATGTGATGCATATTTTTTGGGAATTTTTTTCTAAGTAATTAATTATGATTTTTTTATTACAACTTTTTAAAAAATATAAAAACTTGTATGTCTGACCACCTTAACTTGGTCAAAACTTCATGAAATTCATTTTTTCTTTTTTTAATCCTATAGTATGTGAAGCATAGAATGTGACACATGTTTTGGATTCAAAAACTGTGAGATTGTTTGAAAGCTATAGATGTTTTTCAATTAGTCTATCAATCAGGACTTTAGTTGTAATTTGAATAGAAAATGAATAATAATTACTTATTAAATTCAAAGTAAAGAATAATTTATATTGGTGGAAAGCTAAGAATCTCCTTTAAAAACCCTTTTTGTTTCATCAATTTTGGGTAAAAAAAAGTCATTAGCCACATACCCATCATATTGCCACTTTTTGGTCCAACATGATCCTACACATACCCTTAAATAAAATTTTGTTTACAACGTCTATTTGTCCATCTATTTGTAGGTGATATGTTAAACTGAACTTTAGATCTATTTTCATCTTCTTCCACAATGTCCTCCAAATGTATCTAATGAACTTAATATCACTATCTAAAACTATAATCTTAGGTAATCCATGCAATCTCACAATCTCCTTGAAAAATAGATGAACAACATGCAAAACATCATTATTATTCTTGCAAGGAATGAAATATGCCATATGAGAAAATTTCTCCACTACTACCATTATAGAATCATATCCTCTCTATGTTCTCAACAATCCTAAAATGAAACCATGCTTATGTCCTCTCAAGGTCTCTCTGGTACTGTTAAAAAATTGTACAATCCAATATTCTAACTACTTCCTTTTATAACTTGATTTTTTTTGTAATTTTGAACATAATTCCTTACATCCTTATATATCTATGGCCAAAAGTAATGTTCACTCACCAAAGCTACTATCTTTCCCACTCCAAAATGTCCTACTAGTCCTCAACTATGCTTCTACTTAATCAATTTTTACGTCATTGAGCTCCTCGAAATACACAACTAACTTCCTTTGAATAGCATATCTTCCTAAATGAAATAATCCAATCACTGGCTCTAGTCTGTCACTACTAATTCCTAACATGACTTTCATGCTTTAGAAAAAATTTGGGTCATCCTCATACATATGATTCAGTCCTTCAAAACTGAATGCTCTATTGGAAAATTCCATCTTCTACATAATGCATCTACAACTTTGTTTGACTTGCCACTCCTATGCTTCAACACAAATTTTCAACTCTAGAAGAACTCAGATTGTCTCATATTTCTTTGATTTAACTTTCCCTAACTGATCAAATACTGTAAATCTTGATGATCAATATAAAACAAAAACTCATAAGGCAACAAGATAAGTATCCACTTCTTCAAAGCTTGAACTATGGCATCAAATTCTTAATCATAAACTGAATATCTTCTTCTAGAATCATTCAAATTCTCATTGAAATATGCTATGGTTCTTCCTTCTTGACTTAGTACTGCTCCTATTGCATTTCCACTAGCATCACAATCAACTTGAAATACTTTTTCAAAATCAGGTAATGCTAACAGTGGTTGCTCTATCACATTTTGCTTCAAAAATTTAAAACATCTTGGGCCTCTCTATGTCCACTTAAAGTATTTCCTATCTTCTCTCATTGTCTCTATCATGGGTGTAAAATTTATATGAAAGCTTTTGATAAAATTCTAATAGAAACTAGTCAATCCATGAAATGATCTTACATCTCCAATGTTTATGGGTGTCGGAAAATAAAAAATTTCTCTAACCTTCTCAAGGTCCATCTTCAATAATTTAATAGAAATGAGAAAACCCAAGTACACAAATTTTGTCTTCATGAAACTACACTTATTGGCATTAATCAACAACTTCTCTTCTCGCAGCCTCTACAATAATTGTTTGATATCCCACAAATTATCTTCTCTAGTTTTACTAAAAAAATATAATATCATATAAGTAAACAATTATTGAAGTACCCAAAAAATTCCTCAATAGTTCATTCATAAAACTCATGAAAGTGCCAGGTGCATTGGTCAATTAAAAAGGAATAACTAACCACTCATATAATCCTTCATTATTCTTAAATGTAGTCTTTAATTCATCTCCTTCTCTAATCATGATTTGATGATATCCACTCTTTAGAACAATCTTTGTGAAATACTTTGTTCCACTCAAACAATCCATAATGTAATATCCTTGGAAATAGAAATATATACTTGATAGTAATCCTATTGATTGATCTTGAATCACACATTCTCCTCTCTACATATTTCTTTGGTTCAAGTAGAATGAGTACAACACACGAGCTTAAGATTTTTTTTGAGCAAACATTTCTTCAAAAATTCTTTCATTTGTTGATTCAATTTTGCATTCTATCAGTGTCATTCTATGTGTTTCCCAATTTGGAAAACTTTCTCCATGTATTAGATCTTTTTTATGATTGATTTTCTTGATTGGTGGTATACCATCTAGTACATTCTTTGATATGATGTCTTCATACTCTGTCAACAGTTCTACTACTTCTATCTACAATGGAATAACATCATTTGTTGTCTTTGGACTACCATCCTTATTTGGAATCAATGTAGGATACATGTTCTCATGTCTCAATCCATCCAAAAACTTCCTTTCATCTACCAAACATACCTTGGAAGTTCTAAAAACTTCACTTTTTTCCTCTTCCTCCAAAAGTATCAACTTAATTCTCTTTCCATTTGAAGTCATAGTATAGGTATTCCTTCTTCCATCATGAATTGCTTTCCTATCATATTCCCATTGTCTTTCCAATAGTAAATGAAATGCATCTATAGGAAAAATATCACACAATACTTCATCCTTATATGATCCAATATGTAATTTCATCAAACATTGTCTGTTTAGCAATATCTTGTGCTCATTTTGAATCCATGCTATCATATAAGGGTTTGGATGTTTCAACCTTTTCAAATTCAACTTTCTTACCATCTCCTCTGAAACTAGATTATCAGTTCTACCACTATCAATGAGAACTTTACATACCTTTCCATTGGAATTTCATCCTATTATGAACAAACTCTTCCTTTGCAATGGTTCCTCAATCACTTCTTCAAGCATCAAAGATCTCCTCACTACCAATAATTCAACTTTCTCAATTTTCCCAATGGAATTAGGTGATTCAATCAGTTCACAATACATATAAGGTGCTCTTTTGGTATGCTTAGTTTTCTTTCAAGTACTTCCTTGATGACATTCAAATGTTATATGCTTTTCACCTCCATACATGAAGTAGGTCCCTTTCAATGGTCTCTTCTTAGATCTTCCTTCATCTCTCATATATCCATCATGATGCTATGAGTTATGACCTCCTTTGTCACAATGGTAGTAGTTTCTATCTTCTCTCCCTAAGATATGAATTCAAGTCCTTTTCTTCCCTAAGGTAGGGTTTTCATATTTTTTTTGATCTAATCCTTTGGAATCTTCCTCTTGTACTTCTCTACCTTTGTTCTAACTCCTTGTGCAATTGATCCTCTACTTTTAGTGCAAATTGGTATGCTCCTTCAACTGATGTCATCTTCACTAGGCTCAGTTCTTCTTGAATTTTTGTTCTTAGTCCATTGATGTACCTCACAACCTTTTCTTTGCTTGCTTCACTATATCTAGTTTTGATGATCACCTTGTCAAAATATTTAGTATAGTCTTTCATATATCTCTCCTTTTGTCTCAAGTTTGCAATATTTTCAACAATTCAAGATCATAATCAGTAGGTAGAACTTGATTCTTCAATTTTTTCACCATTCTAGCCTATTTTATGATATATCCTTTCCTCTTCTATTCTGATCCAATTGAAATCCTTTCCACTTTAATGAAGCATGACCTTTCAACTTAGTTTTCACAAATATGACTCTTTTTAGGTCTTCAATTTATTCATATTGAAAGTTTTCCTCCATTTCATTGATCCAGAAAATTAATTCTTCAAGGTTTAAATTTCCCAAATAATTTTAAATTTCACCCCTAGGTCACTTACCAAATTTGGAAATAGCTTTGAACATTTTCATTTGATTTTATTATTCTTCTTCTTCTTCAAGGGCTTCTTCATTTTGGTTCATGGTATGATCTAGCTCATCATTTCTTTCATCATCATGTCTAGGGTTTAAACCTCACCTTTGATCCTCTTCGACAACATCTAATTAGACTCACATTTCTTGCATCATCTCTAATATATCATCCATTATTCTAGTAATATTCACCAGAGAAGGAAAACTCTTTGGAAGCATCTCTCCCTTGTATCCAATACAACTACCTTAATTTGACGGTTTGGATATAAGAGTTTTAATTGCCTAACAATCGACAATTAATTGAAAATGCATGTAGTCTACCTCATTTCCTTGATATATTTACCAAAAATAATGCCTTCAAGATTCAAAAACTTTCTATGATACCACTTGGTGTGGTCATGGGTGGAGTTTCCAAAAGGGACAGTCCAACTATGCAGCTTAGAGTCAACACAACAAAAATTGGACAAGAAAATATTCTACAAATATAGATCTTTATTGAATTGGAAGTTTCACATGCATCATATGCCTCATGGGTGAATAATTAGGGCTCAAATGCCTATTGCAAGGGAATACACTAGTACAATTGGACAAAGGCCTTATTACAATCCCCTAAGGGGTTGATTGAAAAATTTATCTACCCAACTCCCTCTAATTAAATTACTCCCTTCTAAATGATTACAAATGACCATAAATATGATTCTCCAACTACAACAAAGGTCTATGTTGACCTCCGGGTTTTATAAACCCTAATCAATGATCAAGTGTGTAGGTTGGCCTCAAACCATGAAACATAATTCTTTGTTAAATGAAATAGATTACGAATATCCAAGAAAGATCCCGTTAGACCCAAAATTCTTAGATCATGCTCCATTAAGCTCTGCATGCTCTAGAATAGGTCTGCATTATAAATTCTAGACTAGGTCAACCCCAAATGGTCAAGCTATAAATTACAATGAAATTCTAGGAGCAATAAGTTTTAGTGGATGAATGCAAATGATATGAAATCTGGATTTGATTTAGTTGAGATCGTTTAAATGCTATATCTTGCTCCACAAGATGAGAAATAATAATATAGTGAAATTTTGAATGAACTTCTAAAGCTACTATAGATTGAAATGCAAGAAAAGAAATGTTTTTGGTTGATACAAGATTGCTTTACAACCAGGGATGCTCTTACATCAGAAATAGAAATCTACACTGACACTTAGCTCTATTTAAAATTTTGGTTTTCAATGTTGAAGTTTCAATTGCACATCATGTTCAACAATGAGAATCAAGATCCTAAAAGTATTTCTACACATATATAAGTATGATAAACTTGTATTTTGAAACTAAAGTCCAGTCTTTTAAAAGTCGTGGTTGTAATTTAGTCCCTCAATACTTCATCTCTATGTAGTTTTGTCCTGTACTAATAAGAAATTTTTTATTAGTTTTCTTCTCAATTTTTTGTGTGTCTAAAATAAAGAGTGTTCAGAAAAAAATTAGGTTTGTTGTTTTATAAAAAAGTAAACAAATTTCATGATAAAACATGAACCTCTTTTGTTGAAGTACAAAGATGGAAGACACTCCACACATGAATGCAAGTACCAAATGATAGTGTATAGTTTATTAATGTAAATATTGATGCAAGAGTACAAATAATGCATTGTGATGTGATCTTGAAATGAGACTTTTGAAATTATCTACTAGTGATCTATAACTTTTGGTTAAATATAAATTTTTAGATACTAAATTATAATTATTTGATCTATATATTTACAAGTAATAAACAATATAGATAAGAATGGAACAAAAATGACTAAAAAAAATAAAATTGTTTAGATGATCATGTCGATAAAATACATATACACTTCTATAAAATCTAAACTATTGAAATAATTAAATACATATACACTACTATTAAATATAAATTATTGAAATAATTAAATGAAAATTGATTGACATTATTTTAAAAATAAAAATTAAACATTAAAGACTAATAAATATTTTTATCCTCTACAACTATGAAGACAAAATCCACCATTTTGTGAAGAATAAATCATGTAAATGATGTGTATGTTCTCTCTTACTATTGTATCCTCATCATATCTCTTCAAAAGTAGTCATAATATTATTGTAACAATTTTTCACTGGTAATTTTAAATAAATTAAAATTAAAAAAAAAAATCTCTTCCTAAAGAAATAGGTTTTTTAAAGTAAAAATGTTAATTTTTAATTATTATTAAAAAATTATTTTATCATTATATTTTAAGTTGTATGATGATTGGTTGTAATTTTTCATTTGTGATTGTAAACTTTAATTAATGTACAAAAAAAGTAACTATTGTTACAACTTTGAAGATTGATAGTACATTTTGGTAGGATGGTGGTGTATGTTTCATGGGTGACATAACACTGATTAATGAAGTGTTTTAGTTTCAAGGTGTCTTAATGACATTTTTACATAAAGTTGGAAAACTCTCATCAATTTAAATATTCAAAATAGTTGTGTGTGCATGTGGCATTAAAATGGGCCTTGTGTTTGAAGTGGTTGTCATTGATGTCAACACTTGGTGAATTATTTGTGGTTTTCATTAATGTCAGCACTTGATAAGTATGGGAGATTGTTGGCAATGATTGTTATTAATGTCAACACTTTTTTCATCATTTGTGTCAACACTTGGTGAGTATGTTTATTGTCAAAACTTAAGGAGAAGTTCGCTGCAATTTTTGTATTTTTGGTATTTGTTGTCATTGTCGATAACATTTAATTTGGGTTGTTATTGATGTATGGTGGTGTTGTTGAAGTCCATGGTTGGATTTCATGCCTTGTTTGGTGATAAGTAAATTTGTATAGTGTATTGTTGTTGTCAATAGAATTGATTTCATAAATATATATTAATATGAAGATTAGAAGCATTAAGATGAGGATTAGAAGTAATCTTGATTTTGGAGAGATTTTGTTGATGGTCTTCAATATGTTGTGTTTTATCTCCTATTTTTCTTGATAATTTCTATGTTGATGAAATAAATTTATGTCCTCTGCAAGTTATTGAATTGTTCTACTTCAAGAAGTTGTGTGGAAGACTGTTTTGAAGAATGCTTTGTATTTTTCTATTGTTGAAGATATTTCTTTTTGGTTTGAGATTTAGTGTTTTTTTTGGTTGATGTTGCACTCCTATCTTTTTAGATCACCAATGTTGTTGAGGAGGTTTCTGTAATTTGCAAAAGGTTGGCATTGTTGGGTATGTGTACGATCATGATGGGCCAAAAAGTGGTAATATGATGGGTATGTGGCTGATGACTTCTTTTTTACCCAAAATTGATGAAAAGAAAAGGGTTTTTAAAGGAGTTTCTCAACTTTCCACCAATATAAATTATGCTTTACTTTGAATTTATAAGTAATTATTATTCACTTTCTATTCAAATTACGACTAAAGTCCTAATTGATACACTAATTGAAAAACATCTATATCTTTCAAATGGTATCACATTTTTTGAATCCAAAACATGTGTCACATTCTATGCTTCACATACTATAGGATTGAAAAAAGAAAAAATAAATTTCATGAAGTTTTGACAAAGTTAAGGTGGTCAGACATACATGTTTTTTATATTTTTTAAAAGTTGTAATAAAAAATTCATAATTAATTATTTACTTGGAAAAAAATTACAAAAAAATATGCATCACATCGAGACATGAGTCCTCTACTTATATATAAAATCTTATAAAAAATAATTATCATTTTATTGTGGTTAGGGTGGTTAGATAGACACCTACTTCTTATTTTTTCCCTGAAATTTAAGTACTATTGCATTGAAATTTCAAATTTTCACCAAATAGATTTCTTTCTTTTTTAAATAAACCTAGTAGTTTAGAAACTACATTCAATTTTCTACAGATTCTATTCTTACATATTTTTGAAAAAATATAGATAACTTATTCAAACTTTTATGTCAAGTTGCCTAAATTTGATTTTTCTAATTTTTTTGCCACTTAAGGGCCTATTTTTTCCATGATGATCCTGCACATACACTGTTGTTTTTCTAAACTAGTTTGATAAATGCTCAACATTCCTGCACATTGATGTCTCTAGTCCTACAACCTGGTGAATATATTTTCAATTTATGTGGAATGTCTCATTTACAATTTCATGTGTTAACTGGTCTACAAAATGTGTTGTTATTCCTATGTCTCATGTTTGTGCATTATGTGTTTTTGGGTTAAAGTATTTTGTCCCTATATGGTCTACGGTGGTTGTTTGTGACATGAAAATGTAAAATAAGTTTCTTGAAGTGTTGTTGGATGCTCAAGGAACATCCCTATGTGATCCACACATTGTTATTTGACCTCTTTGGTGTTGCATTGTGTTTGAGTTGGCTTTCTAGGGAATTTATGGATATCTGGCCAACAGGGCTTGTTGCCTTACTTGTGTTATGTGCTTGGGGGTATACGTTAGAAAGTGAAGTTGTGTTAAGTTAGATTTGGGTTAATTGAATTAGAAGTATGTTTTTTGGAAGACTAGTTATGTGCTTCATGTTTCATCTACATGTTTCCTTGTTGTCGACTTGGGTTGATGCACCAATGTGTGAATTATTTTGGATCAAAATGAAAGATGTAATGAGGTGTTGCACAAGAGGATTCCATTTCACCAATAGATCGACCTACTAATTCCTGATACAACTACTAGATTTATACAAGATCCACAAGAGGCGGTTAAGCCATGTCACAAACCCAAGTGTTGCACTGAACAACACAAGGAGACCAAGGATGAAACTATTGCAACAATCCCCTAATGTAAGAAATGGGTTCAAACCTATGACCTCAGCTTTGAAACCAATTGTTTCACAAGCGGCTATCATTGCACCAAAAGATCGACCTATCAATTCTCTATACAATTGTCATATTTATACAAAATCCAAGATCCATAAGAGGTGGTTAAGCCATGTTATGAACCCAAGCACTGCATTGCACAGATTTTCCCTCATTTGGTTTTCCACATAAATCTGGTGTTATCTTGTGGATGTGTGATGAGGGCTTGTAGAGACCTCATTTATCTTACAAGTTTGATACTTGATACTTTTACATTTTGGCTTAAAAAATTATCATGTTATCTTTTATATACTTCATTTATGAGCTTAATTATGCATGAAGCTTAGAATTTGAATGCTTTTATATAAATTTTTATTTTCTTTGAATGAATGGTTGAATGAAATTTAATGTTGTGATTGTTTCATTATTGTGTATATTTAACTCATGACTAAAAGAGAATTTATTGATCAGATGAAGTGCTAACCATTTTTGTATTCAAATGAAGTTTGTAGATAATATATCATGACTCAACATCTTCAACCAAGTGACTTGTCAGCTAAACAATAGTTCCAGCCAAACATGCATTTCACCTATGTAGTTCTTTTTGACATCAAATGAATATGATTACATGATGTTTATGATTATTCGATCCAAGCACTCCAAAATTTCTTTAGTAATCTAGATTTAGCTAGATTTCTCCCTTTTCAAATAAGAGAGGATATATATATATCAGGTCTCAGGATAGTTAAAAGGTAAATGTATTAGTTTCTAATTTTAAGTAGATTTCGTTTCCCAATTCCTATTTAAACATTTTGTACTTCATCACTATTTTGGAAAATTCAATGGAAATAAAAAAGAAGTTGATTTATTTCTATTGTTAGATCCCTCCATAGGTAGAGCAAGGCTTGCTCTTCTAAAGGAAGGTGATCTTGTTAGTTATTATTTCATCTTCATTCTTGTTTTAAGTTGAATTCTTTCATCAGTATAATGTTAGAGCAAATCTTAAATCTAGGACTAGATTATTGTAGTCATTGTTCCATTACTATGTTGATTAATTAGAATCATTTTTGTTTCAATTTAGTTTACTTTCTATTTAATTAGATCGAAGATAAAATAGTTAATCATTGATGAGTAGTTATGTTCTTAATGGAATATGCACATAGAAGCTATTATTACTTGTCAGATTTGATGTATGAGGAATGGAGTAGTTTTCTTTTGAATTAGGAACACATAGATAACTAGATTTCAATTCTATTGGTTGGGTAGATTTTTAATTCAAGCAAAGGTTAGATTCTCATTTTTCTACAAGATAGATTAAGTTTAATCATCCCTTCCTCATGATCTGATTTAGCTTGGAATATGACTTACCTCTACACATGTTCTGTTATGAAATGAATTGTTTTCATTTAGAAGCTTTTATAATAAGTTTATTAAGAAAGAGGTTAGAACAATAGCTTAGAGTTACTTCTTCTAAAGAAGGAAAAACCTCAAACCACTCCTAGTAAAGCAGACCAAACAACAAAAACCCCCAAAACTAATCCAACTCTTACTACAGACAACTTTAAACACTCTTGGGTTGACAATTAAAGATTAAATGATTAGGCAATTTTGACAATGACCCCTATCCATCATTTTTGGTGTCATTGATGGGGAATGATTTGGCCTTAAAATAAAATTCAAGCCTTAAGTGTTGGTAAGAATCTCTTTGTTTGTTGGTGAACATGAAAAGAGATTAATTTACAAGATTCATAAGAAGAAATCTAGTACCTTCTCTAGAAGGATCTCAAGCACACACTACGAGTTCATCATTATACACTCAAACAATCTTCAACCACATAGAAAAAATGGAGGACGAAGGAGAAGGGGAAAGGGAAGAAAGGTTCCTAACAAAGCATTCACTTTCCCTATTTCCATTAATAAGTGTAGACACATAAATTATATTGATTGATCTCGTGCACTTGATCCTAATTTACTAATATCAGTTCTCTCTGAATCACTCCTTTACTATCCATTTAATTGAATAACCCTTATTTAATTAAATTCATCATTATCCTCTATTAATTAAATAAATCAATTTTATTTGATTAAATCATTATCTTCTATTAATTAAATAGATCATTTTATTTAATTAATCGTAATGTTCCTCTTTTAATTAAATAAATCACTTTATTTGATTAAATCATATTTTATCTCCTTTAAATTAAATAAACTAACCTTTATTTGATTTAAGTCTAGTATCATCCCTCTTTAATTAAATGAATTAAACTTTATTTAATTAAATATAATATTCATATTCCTCTCATTTTGATTTAAATAAATCCAAAATCTAAGTCAAAGTGTTAAATCAGACTAATCTCCATCAAAGTTAATTAAATCCTAATTAATCCTAACACTAATCACTCAAATCCTCTAGATTTTGAAACTTGTGTAAGCAAATCAATTTAATTGATTTATTAGATTCCTCTATTTCATTATAAAAAGGCATCAAGTTGGAATATTCCTCCAATTTGAAAATTCCCTCCCAAAAGGACTTGTCCATCCAACAAGGCATTAAAGGCCTCTTGCATGTCTTTTTTGTTGAGCCAAGTGGCAATAACTCTTCTTTCATCTCCCTCCAACATGTCACTTCTCCAATTTTAAATATTCACTTAATAACATTTATTTCCACATTCATCAAAATGTGCTCCAGCGCTCTCCATTCACATCTTGACAAGTGGCATTTTTCTATTGGATCATGTTTAGTCACACATTCATCCTTTTGGCTCATTCTTCCATCCTTCTCTCCTATAAATAGAGAGCTCTTTTACGAATTTTGGATCCACAACTTATGTAAAGTGATTATCTTCATGTTTTGAGCAATTTCGTCCATTCTCATTCAAGTTTCATAGTTTTCATCAATTTCATAGCTAGGTTATGGAAAAATTTCATCAAGGAGCACACAATCTTCATCAAAGTTGGTGCAGGGGCACCGTATCACCTAGTTACAAATTCATGTATTTAGTAGTTCAATGCTTTCTTATATTAAAATGATTCAATACATTTCATTTTTAAGCCTAAAAAGGCAATAATATAAGATTATATGTAACCGAGTCATGAAGGTAGAGTCACAAAGTTTCAAGTTTATGAGTATGTAAAGTTGTGGTTGATTTGGTTTAGCTGAGAATATGGTTTCATGTGAAATGGTAAACAAGTTAGGATTGAAAAGAATTCCTCATGAATTTCCTTATGAAATATCATGGTTCAATGATGATCAAAATTTACTGGTGAATGAAAAGGCTATTGTGGATTTTCAAATTGGTGGTTATCATGATAGTGTTGAGTGTGATGTTCTTCCAATGAACTGTTGTCACATACTCCTTGGAAGACCATGGCAGTATGATAGGTGTGCCATGTATGATGGGAGAGAAAATCAGTATACAGTCATGAAGGATGGTCACAAGTTTGTTTTGGCTCCACTAGTAGAGGATGAGAAAGGAAAATCCAAAATGATCATGTGTGGGAACAAGGAACCCCTGAATTGTGGGAAAGAAATCAAATACTCTAATGTCATGAATAGGTATAGGTCTGATAATGCAAGATCAATAGATGTGATTGCAAAAATAGAAGTAAAATGTGATGTGAAAGGGAGTACACAAGAAGGTGTGTTAGTTGGGACCATTGAATGTCTTATACCTATAGATATGGGTGTGAAAAAAGTAAGGATTACAGATACATTGATATAGATAACCTTGTTAAAATAGTGAAGAAGCATGGTGGCAATGTGTTGGAATTGAAGACAGGGGTAAAAACACAGGGTGCATTGCAGGGTAGAACTCAACAAGGAGTTGAGGCTAAGACAAAAGGATTTTATGGTAAACATAGTACTAACATTTTTTTATCTATAGTTATAGAGTAGATGGAAATAGTTAGAAGAACATTGGCAGGTCCTAATGGATAGATGAAGGTACAAACAAGTGTTAACAAAGTTAGAGAAGTAGGGAAGAGTAGAAAGGTGGAACAATATGGAGCAAAAAATAGTATGGGACAGTGGCAATGGCTTGTAAGTCAATGGAGTTTCAATCTAGCTTGGACTTATCGGTACCATCCACAATTCATGTGGCATGAATTCTTCTTAGGGGGAGTGTATGGTGCAGGGGCACCATATCACCTAGTTACAAATTCATGTGTTTAGTATTTCAATGCTTTATTATATTAAAATGAGTCAATACATTTCATTTGTAAGCCCAAAAAGGCAATAATATAAGATTATATGTAATGGAGTCATGAAGGTAGAATCACAAAAGTTTCAAGTTTATGAGTTGCATTAAGCAACATACTTGTAATCTCAATGGTTACATGCTTTTAAAAGGTGGTTGTTTAGTAGTTAAGGGTGTTGGTTGGATTGAGAGGGTTGAAAGTTGTTATAAAATCCTTGGGGAAGCCTGAGCAAAGGTTGTTGAAGCCAAGAGAATACAATAAGCTTGAAGATTTTTTTTTTTATTGTTATTTTTCACTATATTTTCAGTATTTCCTAACTGTGTGCAAGCCGTACATGCTTCCAATGTATTTATTTATTATTTGAATATGTAGTTAGATGTTGTAACTTGCATTTGGTGTTGTGACATGGAATTGTTTAAACTCTTAAGGCTTTGAATCTTCAAAAAATCTCATACCGGGTTTTCAACTGTCCCAAGGGTTTTGAAGCCATTATAATCCCTTAGACATCATCCCACCTACTTTATTTGATTGTAACTTGGTGGTATGATGCATTTTTATGTAGGGAATGAGACTTTAGAGGTAGGTGGCATGTAGGAATGGTTTCTTGGCTTGAAGCATGGAAGGAAGGGATAGAAATGTGTGATTCTTCTTCTAACAATGATTGTTCAGACCTAAGAATTGAAGAGACAACATTGCCAAAGGCATTATGAGTGTTATAAGAGAATGAGAGGACCTATTTAGAGATTTTTGAGTAGTTGGTTTAATTAGGAGTGGCTAGGAATGTGGAAATACAATAAGGGAGTCCTAAAACCCTAGTTCTTTAGGCGAAAAGGAGGGCTTTGTCATTAGGGTTCTATTTGAGCATGTATGGTCCTAAGACCCAGAAAATAATTTGGTTTGAAACAAAAGTAAATATTTTTTTTGGGTTTGGAAGTCTGGTGTCAGGATCTAAGGGTGGTATCTTTGGAAAAGTGGCCTAATTAGAGGCCTAAAAATGTGAAAAGTCTACGTTTGAGGCATTTGGCCCAAAAGAGTTACACTTGGTTCTCTGATATGTTGAATAACCCTGAAATGGGTACTTGGATCCAAGTTTTTTTTCTCAGGTGTTTTGGAAAAGTTTGCTCAAAATCTTGAAACATAGGTTTTCCACTACTATAAGGAAATCTAGTGACCACAGGTGAGTTTTGCGGATTTTGTTGAATCTGACTTAGAGAATGAATTCAAATGGTTAAATTTTTATCATATGCATGTTGAGGGGCTTTGTCAAGGCCTAGGTAAAGATTTGTAGTTATTTTGCAAGATTGAAGGGTTGAGACCCTTGAGGGTGAGTTGATGCCTAACGAGTTGAAAATTTGGTAAAGGAGAGTTCTTTATTTTAAGATTGATATTTCATTGTTGAGATTGATCTTCACCTTGGCTCTGCATCAAAAGCTCATCAAATTTCATGAATAAATTAGGAAAGGGCTACTTTCCACATCAAAGTAGCACCAATTCCCCCATGGGATGCTGGTTTGGATATTTTGAATAAGATTTCAATAACTTTTCATTTGATATTTTGTATTTGTTTTCTTGTTCATTACATTTTAAATGAATCTCATGGGGAATGTTAGTTTAGATTTTTTTATTGACTAACATTGTGTTGTTTGTTTATGTTGGAGCAAGTCTAGATCAAGAATTCACATTTTGGCACTAGGAGGGCATAAATCTCAAAATTAACATGTTTTTTTGGCCATTTCTATCATTTTTTATGTTTTTTTGTCTTTCTAGGTCAAATAGTGTCATTGGAGGAAATAGCGACGCATTTGTGGTCTCTATTTTTCCATAGAGCGATGCTTGTTTCACCTAATTGCCACTCAAATCCTCAAACAATCTCTCTATCATTCCAACGTCACTGTTTGCACCCAAATAGCATCATTGCATTTGTGTTTCAAAGGGCGACACGTTTGCTTTCTTTCTTTTTCACTCAATCGTAAAATGGTCGTGTCTTGGTCATATTTTTGTCTTTTTAAGAGCTTTTTTTTTAAATGGGGTAGAATTTCATAAGCTATCCAATGGTGTAGGTTTTCCTCAACTTTGATAGATTTAAAATTTTCAAATTTTCACCTAATGTCAAATCACAATGAAACTTGGTCTAAATTTTAGAGGTTTTATGCTTAATCATTTATCTAACCCTCATATCTTCTTGTTTCTTGATTTCATCTAACATTTGGAGCTTGGATTGTAGATTTTAAAGGAATGGGGAGCATGGAAGTGAAAGAAAAATCATTATCACATGATTGTAACAAGTGTTTTTAAACAATTGGGGAGCAATTATAATCCAATTCTTAAGGCTTTGATATCTTCAAGTTTTAGGACTTAACTAAATTTCTTTTGGATTTTAAAAAGAAAAATAAAAGGGTTAAAAAGAACCTTATAGACTCACTAGATTTGGTTTTGGGTTTTAAGAATTGAACAAAACAACTTCAAACATTTTATTTGGTCCTATAAAAAGAATCCATTACTACTTTTGGGGTCTAAATTGAACATGTGCTTATCTTGTTTTGTAATCTTTTCTACAAACTAATATTATTTAAAGGCATATGCAATTATCTTGTGCTTCATGGTGATCTTGAGAATCAAAAGTATTTTGGTGATATTAGGTTGTCTAAAAGATTGCCTCCACACTTCCATTTGTGCTTTTAAAATTGAACAAAATCTTGCGAGTGTGAGTAAGTATATTTCTTGTGTTCTCTCTTTGTTCACACAACCAAAGATTGATTGAACTAGGGATGTACTTACTCACTTTTGTTTACCTTTATAGGGCCTTCCTTGGTGGGAAAAAGTACTCACCCCAAGGGAACGACCCAAGCAGTAATGAGCATAAGCCAAGCTCTTCCAAACCACTATATAAATTTGTGGTTGTGATGGAAATCATAAACATTGGGAAGCGGTGTATGATAACTCTCCTCTAGTATCTTTATGATGCATAAAGCCCTTGTTCTAAGGGTTGGGAGATCTCTCACAAGGAGTTTATCTTTGCACCCCTTAAACTAGATGCCCTTACTATGAACCTTTGTTTAGAATCCAAAATCTCAATATTTGTTGGCATGAGGATGTTGGACCTCTAGAGCTATCCCACATACTTGTGGTTATTTATAGAGATGAAAAGTTTGTCATGGGAGATTCATGAGAATTGAAGCTTGGCTGACCCATAGAAGTGAGTGTCATGGAGGGGAGCCAGTGTGGTCAAGCTTCTAGTCATCCACTCTAAATAAGAGCAGCTAGATTTATCCAAGTGGGAATTCAACAAATATTTTCTTTTCCATCTTAGGATTGTGAAATTTTGAGATAGTTATACACATTGTTTGGATTCAAAATCTTAAAAAAAAACATTCAACAAGGACATCAAATTTCAAACCCTTTAGTAGAAGCAAATACCTTTGAAAGAATCCAAGTGCTACTACTTGTCTCTTGGGATTTCATCCTTAGAGGCTTCTAAGTATTTGGGACCATTTCTTAATTTTATCTCTAAAGTCAACATTAAGGAAACTATGGCTTTGACTTCTTGATTCTCACACAATGGACCTTGTGGAATGAAAGAAGGGCCTGGCATAGACATTTAGTTTGAAACTTAAGCAAGACAATTAGATGTGGTAAAAGCAATTCATTAACCAAGATTAAATTAATTGAACCCCACACATGTGCTTGTTATCTTTTGTCTTATGATCTTCCAAGAAAAACATTGGTCTTTTGGTTTGAACTACTCATAGGGTAAAGCATGTTCTTCACTATCTTGGTATTGTAAACAAGGTTCTCCTTAGGTTCATTTAGGATCAAAATCAACATTTTCATCCATCCTCAAACATCAATCAAATCCCATAACATAAACAACTTTTGAACAATTGGAAAAATCATTCATACAAGACTCTTGGAAAATCCTTTAAATCAAATCAAAATCATCTTGTTTGACTAGGTGCGTGTAGATGAATCCTTTTCCATATACTTAGTTAAATTATCACCTTGTGGACAAGTTTATTCCAAGACAACATCTAACCTCTTGGAGTTTATGAGCTCATTATCAAATCCAAATCAAATAAAAAATAAAAAATCCAAAAGTCCTAAAGTCTAGTATTCCTCCAAGGTTCCTAAAAGTTCAACACCCATATCATTCACCCCTTTTATCTTTCATCTCATCATTGGTCCTAAATTACTTAGAGGTTAATAAGGTCGAAAAACAAGAAGAACATGGAATATAAACTTTATTCATACATCATGACTGGTCTAAATAAACCAAACTATCAAAGCCTTACAATGCCAATTGATTATCAAAACTCACATTTTTGCAATCCATACATGGCATCAAGTAAAAGCACAAAGTTGTGTCACACTTTTAGCCAACTTATCGGCATAATTGAATTTAAGTATTTCTAACTAAAAATCAATTTTGGCCAAACATATGATCTAGTAAGATTCATTCTAGCTAAGTTAGATACTTCCACAACTTTTTTAACTAAAATTATTGGCTAAAAATATATGGAGCACCACTTTGAGTCCAAGTTACCAAAAAAATAAAATTATTTGAAAAACTTGAATTTTCAATAACTCTTGCTAATGTAAATAACATTTTTTTTTAAATATAAAAATACCCTTTTGTAGATCCATAAGTGTAGTTTTCAAAAATATATTTATTTTAATAGTTTAATTATTATTTAAAAAAATTATTTTTTACTTTTATTAAAAGTAGGTTATTAGCATAAAATATTAGGTTGACTACCATGCCAACGAAAAATACTAAAACTTATTAAACACAATTGAAAAAAATATGATGCAGTAGATAAAATAATCTATTTCAAGATGGTATAATTTTTTTTCCATTTTAGATAAAAATTTAATATTAAAGTTGACGTCCAATGGAAACAACTATTTTTCAATTCACGCACATTTTGATATTTATTTAAAAATATATATTTATCAAAATTGGAAAAAAAAAAATCCATGCACTAAAGTTTCAAGTTATAAATACACAAAAAAATTTGAAAGAAAAAAAATAAAATTTGGGTGATCCCACAATACTGGTTTACAATTTTTGGCCAAACTCGACATTGAAATATTTTTTTCTAACTAAATCTTCACTTTCAGGCACCTATAGCGGCTAAATTGTGAAGAATTTGAAGATGATGCAAACTACTGATTTGTCACATTTTGTCTTTAGATTCTAAATATATTTTTTTCAAAATTTTTGGAATCAAATTGCACTTATTTTTCCATCTCCTTTGAAAACTAGTTTTTATTTAGTAAATAACATTTTTGATGAGTGACACTCACCGTATAACGCATAACTTTTTTTCCATGAAGGATAAAATTCTAATTCTTTCGAATTAGATTTGTAACTATGATATCTAGTGCTTCTAGTTGTTTAGCTAGTGTTTTATTGAATATTTTTTCCTTTATCAAGTTTCAAAGTCAAACCAATTACAAGTAAGATGTAGGTGCACCATATAATGCATAACTTTTTTTGTGTGTATCGAAATTCAATTTATTTATTTTTGTCAGATCAAGGACTTCAATATCTAGTGCACTCATATTTTTCAATTTTCTTTTGATAATTTGCTATTTTTCCACATGTGCAAAACAAAGAGATTGCTTTTTGGTGAAAAACATATGTTTAATAAAATTGAAGAAACAAATACATAATAAAAACAAAAAATATTAAAATTATATTCATTGGATAGCTTGTTTTGAGGACTACCATTATCTAGTTGGGTCTGTGAAGTCTCCTCCATTTTCATCCTCAACCCAAGCTTCGAAGTGCAAAATTTTGGACTTTTTTGGTGCCAGGGGGTGAGAAGGTGGGAAAAGGGGGGTTTGAGCGAACCCCTAGGGGTTCGCTCGAACTAAGGTTCATTTGAACCCCCTTTCAAAAATTATTTTCTTTGTGTTTTTTTGTAGGAATGGTGGGACCTAACATTTAATTGGTTCGCTCGAACCAAATGGTTCATTTGAACCCCAAAAACCATTTTTTTTTGCATGGGGTCATTTTTTGCAACTTTTCCTTCCTCACTTGAATTGTAAACCACTTTTGTGAGTTTACCCATTTACTATAAAAATGTTGACGTTGCATGCAACTTCATTTTTCAGCATTTTATCAACAACTAAATTATAGTGTTAATTTATTAAAAACTAGTGTAAAATTATTATTTTTATTTTAAAAAAAAAATACAAACATAAAATATACTAAAAATACATATTTTACTAGTTTACATCATTTCAAAATTCAAAACACATATGTCACCTTTTATTGATTCAAGTTTAAAATTTGGATCAGTGTTGGTTGTTTTCTTTATAAAGTATGACACAACTTTGTGCTTTTACCCCATCATTATCTTCTACAAACCTCAGTGGTAAAAAAAATGTGAGTATGCCCAATCTAAATTTTCGAACACCTTTTCCTATGGTAGATTTAAATCAATGTCCAGACCTAAAAATATATCAATCAAAAAATCAATGCATGAGTCTTCAACAAAAAAACATTATCCCACTGAATCCATACATGCCAAATGTGAATATACCAAGTAAAAGTTTACCAATCCTGAACATTTCAAATCCACACTTGGTAAACTTTGGGATAGATATGTTTGTGAATCATACCAATGTTGTTCAAAGTCCAAACAATATGTTAACAACTCCATGTATTTATCCAAGTCAAGGTAACACCATGCAAAATTAAAGTTACCTAAATCAAGGCAATGTGATTCCTAACCACAATAGTGATCAATTTCAACCTATAATGCCAAATCCGAACATCATCCCAAATCAAAACATTGTCCAAAATTAATTTGTCCATGATCCCATGCAAACACCACAAGTAGACATTCCAAATATGCTTGAACAAAAACAAGATGAAAATTTGTGAGATCAAATTGCTTCACTTGCCAAAATAATTGACTCATTGCGCCAAGAGACATCACCCCAAAAACAATACACTCTTACATTGGTTAAACCATGTCATCAAAGAATTGAGTTGTTCCCACAACCACATCAAGAACAATATCTCCAATGTCAAGAGGTTGGATATCAAGATCAACAACATCAAAAACAAACCCAACCTCCACATCTCAAAGATCAATCACCACATCTCAAAGATCAATCGACACATCTCCAAAATCAATCACCACAAGGTCAATTTAAAGTACAAATCTCACAAGGTAACAAAGGAAAATACACACTTGGGGAACCAATCGAATCGATCATGCAACAGTTGGTACAAGAAAATCTCATCAAAATCCCCATTTATGAAAATTATCAAGAGCCTCAAGTTAAACCACCAGGGTATAATGAGAAGCGCCTTTGTGATTTTCAAAAAATAAAGGGACACACAACATCAAATTGTAGTTGACTCAAAAATATTATCAAAGACCTTATTGATCAAAAAATAAAGCTATTGAGAACAATGATCAGGATTCAACCACTAGTGATAGCATTGACAATCTCTCCACCACAATTGTTGAAAGCAATGATCAAGATCTATCCATCAATGAGCACCTTAAAGATGTTTCTACATCTAAATGTCAACTCAACATACATCAAGAGTCACATTTCGATCATGATAAAAACCCCCTGACAATTTTTAACAATGAATTATTTCAAGGAGTGTTAACATTATTTGATCCTATAATCAACGATCCTTCCACTAATGATCATTTTCACAATACCTCTACCTCATCCAATGAGTTTGAGAACATATCTCATGAATTCATTCCAAAGCATGATCAACATCTTTCACCAAAGTCTATCAATGGTCCTTTCCAAGACATATTGACATCCTTTGACCTCATGGTTGTAGATATTGAAGGAATCTTCAACTCAACATTTGATCCAAGTCCACTCAAAGATTAAGAGGATATTGAGCCACTTCCCATGCCTAATGATGATATCCAAGAATCCTTTATAAGTAATCCATCCTTTGAAATTGACCCATGTCAAGAACTTGATCCAAAGCATGTCAAAAGTAATCCAAAATTGATCAAGATCAAGAATTCGTATCTCCAAGATACTTTAATGATCTAATGAACACTCTCTTATCTATACAAGATGTCAAAAATGATGATCATATCCATATAGCACGTATTCCTCCATCTACACATGAGATGCTTACTCCTAATGAACATGTAGATGATCTTCATTCAAAACAAGATTCTTATACTCTTGATATCATTACCAAGGAACAAGAGTCTCCTATTCTTAACATTTGTACACATGATCAAGATATAGAAAAATATAGAGATATATCAAAAATGGGTCATGAAGAAGGCTTCTATAGAAGTTGTGAATTAGAAACATCATATGAAGGAATATCAAAAATGAATCATGAGGAAGACTTCTACATGGACAGTGAATTATCAACACCCCTTGAAGAAGCATTAAAATTTGATATTCCACAAGATCAAGGGTATGTGTAGGATCATCATGGAAAAATAGGTCCTTAAGTGGTGAAAAATTTAGGAAAATCAGAGTAAGGCAACTTGATGCAAAAATTTGAATAAGTTATCTATATTACTTCAAAAATATGTAAGAATAGTATATGTAGCAAATTGAATGTAGTTTCTAAACTACAAGGTTTATTTAAAAAAAAATCTATATGGTGAAAATTTAAAATTTCAATGTAGTAGTACTTAAATTTTAGGGAAAAAATAAGAAGTAGGTGTCTGTCTGACCACCCTAACCACAATAAAATGATAATATTTTTTTTATAAGATTTTAGATATAAGTAGAGGACTCATGTCTGGATGTGATGCATATTTTTTGTAATTTTTTTACAAGTATTGATAGGATTTTCTAGTGTAGTTGTTCAAGTTAGGGTATTATCCAATTGAGAGGAACTGCATTCCACCCATGGAATCTCCAAGTATGCTTTCCTATCAAACTATGGGAGTGTCCTTTCAAAATTTATCTGTTTCAAGAATCTTTGAAGGCTATGTTTAAAATTGATGTTGGTAGAATTGAAGATTCAATTCACAGAGTGTTGGGGGTGGATGTTACCTATCTGAGGGCTCAACATTTTCTCTTTCCATCCTAAGTGATTTCAATTTTCTTATCTAATGCTATGGATCTGATTCAGTCATTGACATAACTTGAGGATTTGGCAAGAAAATATGTGAATTTCCAATATATCTTGGACAACTCTGTTCTTAAGGTAGTGCAAGGTTATAATATATTTAGTGGAGATGGATACATTGGTGGTTTGTTTCCTAGGGATTTTTTGCAGCAATGACAAGAGTTTGAAGAAGTGTATGAAGCTATCAAACTGGCCTTGCAGTTTCAAAATGATAACATTTTCCTACGGGCTCTATGGAAGCATCGTTGTTGCATATGCTCTGTTATAGAGGTGGACATAAGGGAAAAATTCTATGCTCTAAAATTTTTAAGGGTGCATAGTCCTCCATTTCTAGCTTCTGGTATACATTTGGACTTATAGCTTAGGGTTCCCTCACCAGTTCAAGATTGTCATCAAGTTCATCATGATTGCCATGTTTGTGCTCCAAACAGTGTTCCTATTTGCTCACCAAGCAATGGCCTAGCTCATTTCTCCTATGTGAATATGTTAATGCCTTGTCCTATGCAACATATGACCTTCTCCATAGGTCATCGAAGCTTGTTTGAAAGAGGTTTTCAACTGACTAAGAGGCTGGAAATTGAAGATGAAAATTCAGTCCATGGAGATTTTATGGAAGAATAGTGTGTTTTTTCTGAAGTTTTTTGGGTTTTTCTCCTTGAAGATTTAGGTATTAGCTGCTCGGAGGTTATAAGGGTGGTGTTAATTTGTGGTTTCTACATAATTGAAGCTGAACTTTGATATATTATCAGCTTCTAGGGATGTTATAAGGGTGTTGTAAAGGGTTTGAAGAAGTATTTTTCTGCACACTTGAAGTTGAATTTTGATATTTTATCAGATTCTTTTCATATATTTTCAGATCTGGAACTTTCTTCATCCATCTAAATCATATTTTATAATATATATATATAGGCTTTCAATCCTTTTTCTTAAAAAAAAAAAATTATGAATTTTTATTACAACTTAAAAAAAATATAAAAACTTGTATGTATGGCCACCTTAACTTGGTCAAAACTTCATGATATTCATTTTTTTTAATCTTATAGTATGAAAAACATAGAATGTGACACATGCTTTGGATTCAAAAAATGTGATACCATTTGAAACCTATAAATATTTTCAATTAGCCTATCAATCAGGACTTTAGTCGTAATTCAAATAGAAAATGAATACTAATTATTTATTAAATTGAAAGTAAAGCATAATTTATATTGGTGGAAAGTTGAGAATGTCCTTTAAAAACCATTTTCATTTCATCAATTTTGGGTAAAATAAATTCATCAGCCACATACCCTACACATACCCATCATATCACCACTTTTTGGCCCATCATGATCATGCACATACCCTCAAGCCAAAGATATGAATCAGAAAGTTATCCCACTTATGGAGGGTCCTATCACTTATAAACTTGGATCACTTAACATTTTTAGGGAAATATATCTTATCAATGAAGAAGCTATCACCTTTGAAGATCCATGACAAAGCAGAGAAGGAGTAGCACCTTGTTCCCAAGGTAAGTCATATCCTATTGCAAATAAAATGTTTCAACAGATGAATTATCAAGGTAGAGGATTAGGCCTACATGAACAAGGTATCCTAGAACTAGTGTAGATTATTGGAAATCCTAAGAATCAAGGTCTTGGTTATTCAGTACTGAGGGCAACTTTATCTAGTGCAAGAATCAACATAGGGAGCATGAAGAATCCTTATGATGAAACTAATGGTAATACTACAACTAGCCACATCATGAATCTTCATCCACCCATCACCCCATCCATAAATTGGGACCAACATCAAAAGAAGGATATGAATCAAAGCAAGAAGAACATCATCAAAGGAAAATAAGTTGAGAAACATAATGGACAAATCAAATACACATGGATACCAATGAATACAAAGAAAGATTGTCCCTATCAAACTCCATTAGTCAAATAAACTATGGGGAAAAGTAAAAAAAGGTAAAAGTATCCATCAAAGATGTCCACAAAGGAAAAATCAAGCTTCTCAAGCAACATACAAAGTATATCAAGAAGTTGGTCCGACTTCCACACACACTTTTGTATCCATCCATTATTTATCATCTTCCCAAGTTTGGAGAGTGAAAGGTTCCAAACTATCAATCAATCCATCTATTCCTAAACACACAACTCCATCCACACCTCCATGCATGATATCCAATTCTCACATTGACCATGTATTGGTAGCCACCCTTCATCATAAGGATTCAGAAGGGATTCTATTGCGATGTGTGCATAAAGACAAAGTTAACTCTAGTATAAACAAAGTAGATTAGGAATCTCAAAAGTTGCATTCAGGTGCATGTATCTTAGAAAAGCAATTTATTCAAGAAGGATATCGATGAAATAGTATGAAAAAATCATCTACATCAACACCACTAGGTGGTTCAACATGAGCTTAAAATCTTCCAAAAAAACAAAAAAAAAAAAAATATCAAAAAAAAAAAAAAATCAGAAAAAGGATTGAAAACAGTAAAGAAAAAAATCTTGTAGTGAAAACCACTATGGTGATGCTTTGGACATGTACCATGATGAAAACCTAGCAAACAAGTGTCATGTGTAGAATCAAGCATTTACATGCACTAATTCAAGTGAAAGCATTTCATCCCATCCATAATAAGTCCAACATTCCATCCATCTCATCCATAATAAATCCATTCATCCATGAACCATTTAGCCAATCCATTTTCATCCATCTACATCCATGTCCAAATTATCTTGATCTTGGTAAAATTTTGGTGTACACTTTACACTTGGTTATGGTAAACATCTTGACATAAGTCATTTTCATTGATCCTATCCTACACAACATTATTTGAGCCATGAAGCACTATCCAAATGAGCATCTTGTGTTTGAACACCTTATCTTATTGCCAAATAATCCAAATCCCTTCATACACACAACTATTTAAGGATCCACCCACATGGCATTCCATACATTTCTAGGAACTAAAGGCAGACATTTACATCTTGCTTCGGGAATAAATCTTGATCTATATCTTCCAACTTATGTGATTTGAACATCGGCAAACATGGCATCACCTTGGTCAAAGCATTTGTGAGCCAAAATCCAAATCACTAGCCCATGACACATTTTGATGAGAAGATGTTCCTTATCAAGATTTATCTTTCATTGAACATCAACCCAAACAATCAATATCAGTTGCATCTAATGTGTGCTTCAACATCACATCAAATCATTCCAAACCAACTTTTGTTCCAAACCAAGCTTCATCAATCTTGATCAATCAAATCCAATCAATCCATCATCTCGAGATATCCTTTTCAATCCTTGTGTTTCTTAACACTATCCTTACATTGTTTTGTATCCTCAACAATATTATCATCATCAATCCCTCATCATCTTGGGATATCCATCCTAATCCTCAGGTTGCTTAACACTATCCTTGCATTGTTGTTTATCCTCAACAATGTTATCATCATCAATCCATTAATCTAATCAATCAATTGTAGCTTAGTTTTCAACAAAATCTCAAAATAGGGCACTGATATCATCACACACATCCATATCCAAATTGTCAAAATCATCCAAAAATCCAAAACATCCAAAACATATCAAAATCCCAAAATAGGTTAAAAAGTCAAAAAAAAAGTCAAAAACATGCTATCCAAACTACATCATCTCTGAGCTTAAACGTAGGCAAGGCTAATCTTTGATTAGCCCCTGGGACACAAAAAAACCAAAAAAAATCAAAAAACACAAAATCCAAAAACATTTGTAAATCTCATAAAACACAAAAAACATTGGAAAATTTAAAAATCAAAGCATTTGTTAAACATCTTGAAAAATAAAAAAATAGCCTCAAAACCTTTCAAAAACATCAAAAACATCCAAATATTTGAAAAAATCCATCCATCCCATCTCCCTCTCACCTGAAATAAACACCCACTCATAATAAATCATCATCACACTCAAACTTTGGTGAAACAATTAGAGATAAGTCTAGCAGATTAAAAGTGGAAACTCAAACATCAAGATCTCAAGTCTGGGTCATTAGGTAAACAAGTTGGTTAACTCTTGATACTAATAGCCTATCATCTAGTCAATCTCAAAATCATCAAATAATATCATGTCGTAGGATGCATCCTTCCTACAGTGGACATCAACATCAGGCATCACTATAGTTTAGTCTTGGCTAGAGGTATGAAGAACATTGGCTTGTTTGTTTACTTGATTTTTTTTCTTGTCAACTTATCTTATTGTGCTCATTCCAGTAACCTCTCAATGATGTCCAAACAAAGGGATTTAGAGAGAAAGGAATGGGGCAACAATCATTATCTTTTATCTATTATGCTTGTTGGATATTATTGTAATATAAACTTGGAGAATACTTGATTTATGAGGTATGGATGGAAGGTGTTTTGAATAGCTTGTTGACTATTACATTGTTAGGTTTTGTGTTTCCATTTTTGGTCTAAGATGTTTGAAACATCTAAAGTACATCCTAATAAGGTTTTTGTATTTCAGGTGTGAACAAGGATACTCCTATCTGATTGTCGAGTCAAAGTCCATCACACTAGGTGCAACACCATCCTAGTTCTTTCTACCTTGATGCACTGTGCCTATGTGTGTTATCAAACATAAGGTAAGTAGCCCTTTTAAAATCCCAATTCCTAATAAGCAAATCATCATCATCATCATCATCTCTAATAAAGTCTCATAAATCATGGACTTGTTGGATCCTATTTTCATCATCTCATTTCTTCTATCCTCTTTTCACACTAACATAATATCATGTCCATCATCCATCCACAAACCATTAGCATACACACATCTCATAATCATAGCATATCATATCATCCATCTCACATGCATTGCATTATAATTTAAGTTGTTTAAGATAATATAGATTGGTTATTCTAAGCATCTTAAAACCTTCTCATTTGCATCATCATCATAACCATCCATGCATCCATCTTGAACCTCTTTTTCATGACATCGACCCTCAAATCGAACTTTTCACTCTATCTCCTGAGGGGGCAGTGTACCAATATACTTCTTTCCACTAGGGCATCCAAAAAAATCAGAATTTTTTTTAATTTTGATCTCGGAAAGATTATTCTTTGAACAAACGCACCAAGTACATTGATTGATATTGTGCACCTAATCTTGATTTACTAACATTAGTTCTCTCTGAATCACTCCTTTACTAACCATTGAATTGAATAACCCTTATTTAATTAAATAAATCAATTTTATTTGATTAAATCATTATCTATTGTTAATTAAATAGATCATTTTATTTAAATAATCATAATATTCCTCTTTTAATTAAATAAATCACTTTATTTGATTAAATCATATTTGATCTCCTTTAAATTAAATAAACTAACCTTTATTTCATTTAAGTCTAACATCATCCCTCTATAATTAAATAATTCAAACTTTATTTAATTAAATCTAATATTCATATTCTTCTCATTTTGATTTTAATAAATCCAAAATATAAGTCAAAGTGTCAAATCAGACTAATCTCCATCAAAGTTAATTAAATCCTGATTAATCCTAACACTAATCACTCAAATTCTCTAGATTTTACAACTTGTGCAAATAAAACAATTTAATTGATTTATTAGATTCCTCTATTTCATTAAAAAAAGGCATCAAGTTGGAATATTCCTCCAATTTGAAAATTGCCTCCCAAAAGGACTTGTCCATCCAACAAGGCATTAAAGGCCTCTTACATGTCCTTTTTCTTGAGCCAAGTGGCATTAACTCTTCTTTCATTTCCCTCCAACATGTCACTTCTCCAATTTCAAATATCCACCTACTAGCATTTATTTGCACATTCATCAAAATGTCCTCCACCTCTCTCCATTCACATCTTGACAAGTGTCATTTTGCTATTGGCTCATGTTTAGTCATATGTTCATCCTTTTGGCTCATTCATCCATCCTTCTCTCCTATAAATGGAGAGCTCTTTTACTAATTTTGGATCCACAACTTATGCAAAGTCATTATCTTCATGTTTTGAACAATTTCATCCATTCTCATCCAAGTTTCATAGTTCTCATCAATTTCATAGCTAGGTTATGGAAATTTTTCATCAAGGAGCACACAATCTTCATCAAAATTTATCAAATTTCATCAATAAATTGGGAAAGGGCTACTTTCTATGTCAAATTAGCACCAATTCCCCTGTGGGATGTTGGTTTGGATGTTTTGAATAAGATTTCAATAAGATTTCATTTGATAATATGTATTTGTTTTCTTGTTCATTACATTTTAAATGAATTTCATGGGGAATGCTATTTTATATTTGTTTATTGACTAACATTGTGTTGTTTGTCTATGTTGGAGTAGGTTTAGAACAAGCATTGACAATAAGCAGGCTAATGAACCACCTACGAAAAAAATTTCAACCTCTGTTTTACCTACATTTTGTGGGAAAGCTTTGGAGGACCTTGACCAATTCCTTTTTGAATTCAAAGTATTGTGTCAGAATTATGATTACACATCTAATAATCAAAAGTTAAAACTATTTATGTCCACTCTGAAGGAATCAACCTTATGTTCGTTCATGGGGTTGAATGCTAATTCCATTAACACTTGGGAAGAAATGGAAATACTTTTTTTGTACAAATACTAGGATTATTGTCAGGTTAGAGATAGGAAAGAGGAATTCTTTAAAATGAAACAGTTAGAAGAAGAGAGTTTAGAAGATTATGTCGATAGATACCAATTTTTTTTGAAAAGATGTGGGAATCATGGGTTGTGTTAGCTCTCAAAAATGCAGGCTGAATGCCTCAAGAGGCTGCCAATCTCTGGATACACTTTAGGGTAATAGACAAGGCCAAGAGAACTCAACCTTCTACTCTTTAGGTGCTGCTAAACCCAGGCGGGTGTACCTTTTGAATTGAGCAGACTTATTCTATGATTATCCTTCTGAAATGCTTTGTCCACAATGGCAGATGATAGTGAACAAAATGAAATCAAACTTGATAGAAATCTTTTGATCTAAATCCTAAAATGCTCAGATATAAGAGATTGAATGAATTCAAATAATGAAATTGCAAAGACCAGTGCCTTGTTGGGTATGCAGAGTTAAATGAAATAGAAGTGGGCAACTTATTCTGGTAGAAAATCAAATTGCAGGCATATGATTTGTTCATAACTTGTATAAACAATGCAAGATTACAACTACTAAGCTCTTCTTTAATAATCCAGATGAATCTTCCTGATTACTATGATCAATGAAAAGGATTTAATCTCTACTTGAGAGAACTAGTTAATTAATCACACAAATACAACAAATGTGCATTGAAAAACTAAACATTTAAACTTGTTATGCCAATTTAAACAACCAGAAAGAATCAAAATCGAGACAGCTTCAGCAATACTTTTCAATAAACTCAACAGACAATTGATACCAAAAATAACCTGCCACACCAGCTGATTCCCATTGAATTCACCATTTTAAAACATGCACATAGTCTCCGATAAGAGAAAATTATTCTACTGTAGCCATTCCTAATCTACTATATGTGATCTAAAATCTCATGATGTTCAAATACAATCCAGGTGCACATTTATACCCAGCATTAAGAAAATAAAACATTTGAAATATCATGTCGGCCCTCCATAGAATTTAGGCCCCAAAATATGTTGGCCCGCAACAGTCATCCAAATAGATTCATGTCGGCCATAGTGATGTATTTCTGTTATTCATTACTGAACAGTTGCCAAGATAGTCATGAAAGTATGCCGAAGGAAAAATAATGTAAATCATTATCTGCCCATGTTAACTGTTCCTCGTGCATCACCGTAACCACCAACTTGCTATGTCGAAGTTAAGAAGTATCACTTTTGTTCCCCTTATGTTTTGCTATAGCCTTTTTCCATCGGTGAGAAGTCATATAGATAACAAAATGATTTATTGAAATGCACTTTACCCCCTATATGTCGCTGTAACAACCCGTTAGTCATATTGAAGCCACATAGTATTCCTTTGTTCCCACTCTTGCTTCTCTATAACACATAGGTATCGAGGAGACCATATACCGAGATCAATATGTCAGGCCAAAACACATTCTCCTTTGTTTCACAATCGCTGTGACAAGGCAACACTTACTCCGAAAACCATTTCTCATCCGCTTTTGCCAAGACAATGTAGTCTCGGGGAGAGGTTACATAGATCGTTCCAAGTTTCACTGAGAGCCTCCCACTTAACCTCATGTCAATGTGACCTAAAGATTCTTTTGCCGATGAGTTCCCATCATGAATGTTGCCATAACCTTCAATCATCGGGGAGACCTCTAGTAGATTGAAGTATGCTATACCGAAGCACACCAAACACCGTATGTCACCAAGAGAAAGTAGATATTACATTGAAAGCCATCTTCCACATGTCTTCACCAAGACACTTCAAACTCAGGGAGACGTTACATAGAATTCTCCTTGTTACACTGAAAAGGCCCCATGCACACTATTTTCCAAGACACTGTAGATTTCTCACCGACAGAGTCCTTATGCGCGATGTATATCGCTATAGTGTGCAACTGTCGAGGAGACCTCCTCTAGACATCACTTTGTTTCACCGAAAGGATCCAATCGTCCCCGCATCATTGAGATAAAAGAAAACCTTTGCTGAAAGCATCCTCAGAGAAAATCCAAGTGTAAGATTGGCGAGACCAAAGGTCACTCGCCGAGACCTTACGACGATCACCCCAACCTATACCGATATGCATCCAAACTTGCCGGTCGGTGTGACAAAATGAAATCACCAAGACACTGCATCAATACTGCCAAGCTCTCACCGAAGACTACCATAATGCACCTATTGCTAAGATATCAATGTTTCGGTAAGACATTAGCCCGACCGCCAAGACATATGTTGATAGAAGCCTCTGTAGTCACCGAAACAACATGGATGTTATGCCGATAGCCAACCATAGACAAACGCCTGTCACCATGACAATGAGAAAGTCCTACCGATCACCTGCAACAGACAAATGTTAAAAAAAAGGCAATATGGGTTGGGGATATAGTCACAAACCTATGCCGATAGGCACCAGAATGTACAAAATGCATGACTTGATGGAACATATGATGCAACATGGTAAAATATGGGCATAAAGTGCTTAAGAGGGCACATATTTTGAAAATTATGAATGAAATCATATGTAAAAACACCAAATTTTTATAGTTCTAATAGGTTGGATGAAGAAATTAGTAAGTATATTTTCCTAAAAGGAATTGATGATTATTCAAGAGATTCCTTGAACTTGATAGGAAAAGGAGACATCAATAAATTCACTTTTGAAGAAATAGTTGAGATTTGTAGGAACTATTCAAGAACAAGACCAAGTTCAAGGAAGAAGAATAGGGGTTCCTCTGTTGATGTTTCCAAGGTCATGGAGGAAATAGAAAATTTAAAAATTGATATCCTTCTCCACCTTAGTTCTCAACCTGACAAAAGAATAGTAGAACCACTAGCTATATATTATCCTAAATGTAGAGATAAACATCCATTAAGGGAATTTCCTCTCAATCAGGTAGATTTGTGTGATGTTTGTGAGAAGAAGCAACGTACTGGTAAATTTAATCCCCTAGAGATTAAAAACCATTTAAAGAAACCTTCTCAATATTAACCTATGGAAGAACTCAACTACATAGGACAAAGGTAGTTTAACCCTACTTTTAGAGGGTAGTCTAATCCTAGAAATAATTCCAATTGGGGTTTGAATCAATGGAATCCTTCTGGTTAGTGGAATCCACAGTCTCATTGGAATTCCCAACAAATTCCAACTCCACCTATGGAAACATCTTGGGGACTTCCTTGGGGACAACCTGAATGGACTAATTCTCAATGGAACCAGCCGCAATGGAAACCTAATCAATATCAATGGTAGCGCAATCAACCTCAATGGAAACCTAACCAAGGTAATAATCCTCAATGGAAAAATTAGGGACCAAAAAGACCTTGGAATCAAAATCAATCACTTTTACCTAGTCCCACACAACCTTCAAATTTTGAAACAGTAAACCAACCTCAAATTCTAGCTCATCCAATCCCCAATCCAAAAACCATTAAACCTCAGCATCTAGCTTACAACACTGATCCTAATATAGTTGGCTTAAATTCTATTGATTTGAATGATATTCAGTTGAGGAATCGATTAGTAAAACCTAATTTGATTAAAGATGAAAAACAATAGGATTTGATGAAGGATACATTGCAAAGGAATGAATATATCTCTTCTAATAAACAAGCACCATTCCCTACATGACTTCAACAAGAATCTAAGGTTGTGAAGCAAGCTAAAGAGAAATAGGATGATTTGGTAGATTCCAAAATTATCAAATAAATTTAGAAGATTAACATTGAAATTCCACTCTTGAAAGCTATCCGTGATATTCTAAAAATTAACCAGGTAGTGAAGTCTTTGTGTTTTAAAACACCTGGAAGGAAAAAGAAGTTACCTCCCACAATTCAAATTGGAGGAAAACTATCTGATGCTTTGTCAGGGAAATTAATTCCTCAGGAATATGGTGACCTAGGAAGTCCAATGATTACCCTTAACATTAATGGCATTAAACTTACAAATGTCCTTATTGACCTAGGGGTTGTCATTAATGTTATTACAACTGATACAACTAAAAAATTGGGAATCAAAATATGTTGAACCAACAACCATAGTTTAACAACTAGTAGATCAATCAATTGCAAAACCAGAAGGGATCCTCGAGGATATCATTATTACCATCAATACATGGGAATATCCTACTGATTTCCTTGTCTTGAAAAGTAGGAAGAGAAAGATAGGCTATCTAATAATTTTGGGGAGAGCTTGGTTGGAAACAACTACTGCGCTTATTGATTGTAGGTCTTGAATCATGACCATCTCTAATGGAATCAAATAGAAATAATTATCCATTTACTCACCAACAAAAGCCTCTTTATGATGTGAAAACTAGAGCTAGATTGATGGTTTTAATTTAGAAGATGATAAGGTCCAAGAACTTGCAATGGTAGCATTGACAGAGCATGTGGAAAAGTATCAAGAATCTATGGATGAGGAGGGAAACCTTGAAATTCATGATGTTATTGATATTCAATATTGTTTCCCTTTAATTGTTGTCATGAATTTTGATTCAAATCATAACCAATTACTCCATCAACTTTTGACACATCCCTGCCATTTAGATAGTTTCATTAGAGACCCCTTTATTCTTCAAAACAAGACTAATAAAACCTTAGTACAAGAAGATAGAAACTTACTCAAATTAATGGGTCCTTATCAACTAAGCATGAAGATGATCTAAAATATATTTTAGAAAAGAATACTGGAGCATTTTCTTGGGATTATAAGGACATGAGAGGGATCCATCATGATATCAGTTTACACCACATTTACACTGAGGATGGTAAGCCTGTAGGAAAAGCTTAGAAAAGAATTAATCCTACACTAAGAGATTTTTTGAAGCTTGAATTGGGATTCATTTATCCTATATTAGACAGTCTATGGGTTTCTCCACTAGTCATAGTGCCTAAGAAAAATGGTAAATGGATGGTATGTGTGGATTATAGAGAGTTGAACAATAATACTAAGAGAGACTATTTTCCACTGCCTTTTATAGATCAAGTATTGGATAACTTATCAGGCAGTAGTTACTTTTCTTTTCTTGATGGTTTTAGTGGATATAACCAAATTCAGGTAGCTTTGGAAGATTAGGATAAAACAACATTTACTTGCCAATGGGGTACCTATGCTTATAGAGTCTTTCCTTTTGGAATATGTAATGCACATGCAACTTTTCAATGTGTTGTTCTTGCCATTTTTGTAGATTTAACATGTGTAGAGACATATATGGATGATTTTAAAGTCCATGGTAAAAATTATGAAAAATCTTTGAATAATCTAAATAAATTTTTGAATAGGTGCAAAGAGAATATGTTTTCATTTAACCATGAGAAAAGTCTATTAATGATGACTAAAGGAATTGTGTTAGTACATCATGTGTCAAAAGAGGGAATCAAGGTAGAACCTAAGAAAATTGAGGTTATTTTGCAAATACCAATACCTCAAAATTAGACCAAGGTGAGAATTTTTTCAGGACATGATGGCTATTATAGGTTTATAGAAGGGTTTAGTAAGATTGCAGGTCCCCTGTTTAATTAATTAAAAAATGATTTAGAATTTCTTTGGACTTCAATGTGTGAACAATACTTTGATGATATAAAACGAGCCTTAACAACCTCACTTGTCATAGTTGGGCTAGTCTAGGGTGAGCCTTATCATATAAATGTAGATGCATCAAATTTTGCAATTGAAGCAGTTCTTGGATAGAAGGTTGAATCAGGAGTGATGCATGCCATTTATTATGTAAGTAAAAATCTTAATCCAGCTAAGTAGAATTACACCACTATTGAAAAAGAATTTTTAGCAGTCATGTATGCCATTAATAAATTTAAACATTATATTACTGGTTATAAAAAAATTGTACATACAAATCATGCAACCATTTGATACCTAATGAATAAAGTTGTGGTGGGATGACATATCATTCGATGGTTATTGTTATTAAAAGAATTTGATATAACAATAGTTGATCAACTAGGTAAAGATAATGTAGTGGCTGACTTTTTGTCCATAATGGTTTTACAGGAAAATAATGAACCAGTGGAAGATGCATTTCTTGATGAACACCTATTTTCCATATTTGTTCAATCGCCTTGGTTTGTTGATATTGCTAATTATTTAGTAACAAGGAGATGTCTTTGTTTTTCATCTAAGAAACAAAAAAACTAATTAGAGAAAGTTCCATATTTGAGTGGATTAATGGTTTGATGTTTAAAATATGTCCAATTCATGTTATGAGAAGATGTGTACTAGAAATAGATGTTTATTATATCTTGAAGGTATGGCATGATGAACCAGGTGCAGGGCATTGTTCCACAATGAGAACAATACATAAGATTCTTGGAGTAGGCTATTTCTGGCTAACAATGAATAAGGATGCAACTCACTACATCAGGCATTGTAACCAGTGTTAGAAAAAGGGAAGGCCTACACGTTGTACAGAAATGGCACTTCAAACACAAGTTTCCTTGGAACCATTTGAGAAATGAGGAATCAATTTTCTTGGCCCCATAGATCCACCATCAAAAGGAAATCATTATATCCTTGTGTGTACTGATTATGTCACTAAATGGGTAGAGGCCAAAGTGTTGCAAATTGCTAAAGAAGATAGAGTTGTAGATTTCTTATATAAAAACATTCTATAGAGATGTGGGGCACCTAGAACACTTGTATCAGATTAAGTACTACAATTTATGTCTTTAAAACTTTAGGAATTTCTTTAGAGATATCAAGTTCATTATAGAAAGTCATCACCATACCATCCTCAAGCAAATGGGTAGGTGTAGATGACTAATAGAGAACTGGAAAATGTACTCACAAAGACAGTTTCATCTAGAAAGACTCATTGGTTTAATAGATTGGCAGAAGCTATTTGGGAATATAACACAACTTGGAAAACAACCATAGGGTTTTCTCCATATGAGTTAGTTTATTGGAAGATGCCTATTCTTTCTATAGAATTTAAACTTGAAACACTTAAAGAAAAACTTTAAATGTGGGTATAAACTTGATTGAAGCACAAAAAAATAGAGTGTTGTAGTTTAATAGGTTTGATGAAATGAGGATAAAAGCCTTGCATCAAAAAATGATCATTCAAAATCAAAGGAAATAGTGGCATGATAAGAATATCTATAGTAAACAATTTACTATAGGAGATTGGCATTACTATTTGATTCATGGTTTCAAGAATTAAAAGGGAAGTTGCATACTTGACGGCTTGGACAATGTGAGATTAAACAAGTTTTTGATAATGGGGATGTCTAAATAACACCTATTGATGGAGAAAGAAAGAAAATGTTGGTAAATGGACATAGTCTCAGGATTTATCATAAACCAACATCAAAAGAAGAGTTTACAACTGAACTTCAATCAACGATAGAACATTTTACCAAGGAATATTTTTCTTCTTTAGGTGAAATGTCTTGTCCTTAATGATTTTCATTTTTCCATGAATAAAGAAGGTAAATTGAAAATTAGAAATGGTGATTTACCTTCTGAATAAATAAAGTAAATTGAAAAAAAAATGGCAATTTACTTTAAAAAAATAAAAAATTCTAATCTTCTTATCTCTTGTAGGTATAGATCTGGATAGATTTTGATGGCTCCTCACAAGACCAAAAATATCCTGATGGCTCCTAATCAAATTGAAAATAAATTCCTTGATGAAAGTTGTGATTAAATGTTCAAATTCATTTAGCTCCTGATGTCTCCTAATTACTCCTGATCGGTTGTTCTCAGTATTCAAAGAATACCTTGAGAGGAAGACTTTTGATAGCTATGAGTTGTTAATTATAGTTGATAAAATTCATGAAAATTCAAGAGCAGAGGAATTAATACATCACTAGAAGCTTTCAGCTTCAGTTTTTTGCTAACTTGTTTGCTCACTATGCAATTATAGGTTCATTTGATATTTTGGATTTTCATGGTTTGACATCAGAACATGTGGAGAAAAGTGGGCTCCCAAAAGGGTTGATCTCAACATGCTGATTGGTTTTGAAGATAGCAAAGATTATTCCATTTGCCTCTACCATCAAAGTACACCATTTGTCAACATTGATGTCATTTCACACCATTGAGAGGTAGGAATTTATATGATGTATTTATTTTCAAATTTTCAAATGCATTAAATTATGTGTCATAAAGTTGGTATAGAGGTCATGCCATCATGTTTAATGGCAAATGTAATTTATCAATCATTTAAAAATGAAGTGGAATTACATCCTCGGTTTTCAAGTAATGATTATGAAGTGATGGTAAAAGGAAAAAGTAATTTGTACGAGAAGATCAATGAATGGACTTCTGCCACCTTTCAACAATAAATTTTAAAATCATTTCATTGGTGAGAAGTTTCAAGCATGTGAAGTGTACTTTGGAGTAACTATATGTATTATGATAGATAAAGGGAATTTAATGTCCAAGTATAGAACCAATGATGAGTTATTTCATATTCATTTGAAAAGAAAGGAAACTCATCATCATTTCTACATATCGCCATTTTTGTATATCTCCTAACAAAATTGTTCTAGAATTTTTTAAGCTTTTAGTCTATAAAGATGGGTTACAAACAGATGGATGATCCAAAGGAGGCCATTATAGACAATGAAAGTAGAAGGTGGTTGTAGTAAGTGGTTTGGTTAAACCTCATTCTTAAGTATGAAGGTTATGTGTGGGATGTAATTCAAGAATTTGTCAGAAATTTCCACATAAAATTCATAGTGGTAAGAGGGAAAATTATTGAGATGTCTACAACTGTCATTAGTGCATTATCTGGAGTCCCTGCTGAAGAAGAAATTGTGAGGTGGGGTCAACACAATTTAAAGGAAATTCTAGATATGTTGCATGTTGAGCCAAAGTTGTTACCCACTTTCCAAATTCACAAAGGGAAGAATAAGGGAATTGATAGAGGAAGCCTCCAGGAACCCTGGTCATCAATTGTCCTTTGTCTAATGAAGTACTTGACCTATGAAGGTAGTTTCCTATAGTTTTGGGACCAGCTCTTGGGATGTTAATTCATGTTCATTATGGGGAGGGTAAGCCTGAGGCAAGATTCAATCTACCCACATTTTTCTTTTCCCAAATTAGTGATATGGAAATGAAGTCTAAGGAAAAGGAAAGTAGAATTACACACCATAAATTAATGCATTTAATTTTAAAACACCATTTTATGCAAAAATAAAATGGTGAGGAGAGATGGAGATAGTTCTTGTTACATATTGAGGGTAAGAATACTAGAAAATACAAAACCACTATAAGAAAAACTCTAAAAGTAGAAAAGAAAGAAAGCTCAAAGAAAGTTAGAGCTAAACCTATATGGAAGTATCAAAAACAAAACTTTGAGGAAGCAAAAACTTCAAGAAAAATAATAGTAAGAGAAATGGAAACCTCAGGAAAACATAAACTT
Source organism: Sequoia sempervirens (assembly GCA_007258455.2). NCBI lineage: Eukaryota > Viridiplantae > Streptophyta > Pinopsida > Cupressales > Cupressaceae > Sequoia > Sequoia sempervirens. The sequence goes on from VDFB02049217.1 coordinate 147,992,649, forward strand.
GAAGGAGAAAGTAGTAAAAAGAGAAAGGGGATTGAAAAGAAAGAAAAACTGAAAATGAGGAAACAAGATGAAAAACATGAAAAAAAAGAGAAGAAAATGAAGTTAAAGAGAGGATGAAAGGAGAAAGATCAAAATTCTCCTCCTATAATTTAGATTGAAGAATCAAATACAAAAGAACCTACAAAAGGAGAGAAAGGTTCTCAGTCTCCAAAAACCCCTATTAAAGAAACTTTTATGCCAAAGCCTACATCTCAAGAAGAAGACAACTTTATTGCTTAAGGGTCTCTTGTTGAACCCTTTGTTGTCTCATCTACTAAAGGTGAAAAGAATTTTTGCATCCTTTATCTCTAATATTTAATGAAATTTTTGTTTTACCAAAATACCAATTATTTGATGAGGCCCAAATTCATAATGTTACCATTGGTTCTTCAGCTCAGTTTAGGGAACAAATAGAGGAATTATTTATCCATAGAGATGGAGAGCAACACTTGGAACAATAAGAAATGGATAATAATTTAAATCAGAGGAGAGAAGAAGAAAAACAAGTTCAACTTGTACTTAGATTATCTAGATTCAAAAGGGAGATACAAGAATATAAAGAATAGAATATGCTATTAGAAATGAAGTTGAAACATAAAAAATGAAGAAATTTCAAAGTCTGAAATAGAGGTAGAGAGATTGAAGTCACAATTGCAATAGGATATGAACTAGTTGCTAACACAACTGGAAAGTTTCAAAGCAACCTTACAAAAATTAAATGAACATTGTGCACAAAAAAGATGATGAAATTCAAAAGTTGAAGGAAGAGATAGATAAAAGGCAACAAGTATCTCCTGAGAGAGAAGAACCAGAATGAATAATATCCTCATCTTCTAGGTTACTTGGTTTACCTCCACCAGAGGAAAGGCCACAAGAAAAGTAAATAGGAATGAGGCATCTTTCCCTCACAGCTATGAAATACAAAAAAAAGAACATACAACTTTAGAATGAGATTGAAAAAGTTACCAAAGAGAGAGATGAAATAGAGAAGAGCATGGTTGAAGTAGTTGATAAAGCTTTTTGCACTAGTAACCACTAGAAAACCCTCAGGAATGTATTATTTTTTTCTTAGAGATTTTTTTTTTAAAGTGGAAGTTAATTCAACTTGTATTAAAGAGTCCCACTAATTTTAGAACAGATAATGATTTTCTTTAATCTTATTTCAAGAGTCATCCAAGTATTTAGAACCAAATGTGTGATTTTTATCAGCATGTTTTTATTATGGGGGATATAAATGATTCTCTCTTTAATATTTATGTTGGGGAGCTTCAAATTAGATCATTTGTCTCCTTACTACAAAGTCAAGTTGAATGATAGAAAGGAATGGGATAATATAGGGAGGCACAAAAAGAGTGTGGTATGCCCATGAGGGGAGAAAGACCTAATGTCATTGAATACATTGCAAAATTTAGATTAGTTGCCAAACTTAATGATGTTGCTCCAATTTATGTCTCTAACTTGTTAAAAAGTATTGCATGTTTCAAGGATGTCGAAGGTAAGTTTCCTCTAGTAACTCATTAAGCATGCATTGAAAGGTACAACTCCATTCCTAAACAATTGAGGAGAAGAGAACCTATTAGCCCTAATATTATTAGGTGGAGTTTGACTAGAGTTAGAGATGTCATCAATCTGATAAAGAACAACAAAAATTTTGTCCTAGAATGAGGTTCTGAATTCCCATCATAATCATGCCTACTCTAAATATAAATGCACCAGAGAACATCCCAAAAGAAGTATTAAAATCATGGTATGAAAAACTTGAACAAAATCATGGGTTTACAAATAAACACAGGAAATTAGAAAGATACAAAGGAGGATTCTTTGATTGTGCATTATGGATTGAAACTCTCAATAAATACATACCTAATATAATCAATGTGTAACCATGAAGGAATGGTTCAAGAATAGGAGGGGGAGAATGATGAGGGATTGCAGAGACCTCATTTATCTTATAAGTTTGATACTTGATACTTTACATTTTGGCTTAAAAACTGATGATGTTATCTTCTATATACTTCATTTATGAACTTAATTATGCATGGAGATTAGAATTTTAATTCTTTTATATAAATGCTTATTTTCTTTGAATGGGTGATTGAATGGCATTTAATATTGTGATTGTTTCGTTGTTGTGTATATTTAACTCAAGACTAGAAGAGAATTTATTGATGAAATGATGTGCTAGCTATTTTTCTATTCAAATGAAATTAGCGGCTAATCTATCATGACTTTGCATCTTTGACCAAGTGACTTGTTAGCTAAACATCAGTTCAAGCCAGACATACATTCCACTTCTGTAGTTCATTTCAACATCAATTGAAGATCATTACAAGATTTACATGATTATTCTCAAAGTGCTCCAAAATGTCTTTAATAATTTGTAGTTAGCTAGATTTCTCACTTTTCAAGTAAGAGAGGATATATATATCCAGTCTCAAGATAGTTAGAAGGTTAATGTATTAGTTTCTCATTTCAAGTAGATTTCGTTTCTCAATTCCTAGTTGAAAATTTTGTACTTTGCCCCTATTTGGAAAAATTTGATGCAAATAAAATGAAGAAGTTCCTCTATTTTTGTTATTAGATCCCTCTAGTGGCAGAGAAAGACCAACTCTTTTGAAGGAAGGTGATCTTATTAGTTATTATTTCATCTTCATTCTTTTTTAAAGTTGAATTCTTCATTAGTATAATGTTAGAGTAAATCTTAAATCTAGGTTTGCATTGTTGTAATCATTGTTCCATTATTGTGTTGATTAATTATAATCCTTTTTGTTTCAATTTAGTTTACTTTCTAGTTAATTAGATCAAAGATAAAATAGTTAATCATTGATGAGTAGTTATGTTCTTAAAGGAATATGCACAAAGAAGGGATTACTTTCCAAATTGGATGTATGAGGAATGGAGTAATTTTCTTTTGAATTAGGAACAAGGAGATAACTAGATTTCAATTCTATTGATAAGCTATATATTGAATTTTCTCAAGAAAAGGTTAGATTCTCATTTTTCTGCAAGATAGATTAAGTTTGATCATCCATGTTCCTCATGATCTAATTCAGCTTTGGAATACGACTTACCTCTACACATGTTCTATTCAGGAATGAATTGTTTTCATTTAGAATCTTTTAAAATAAGTTGAGTAAGAAAGAGATTAGAAGAATAGCGTAGAGTTACTTTTGATAAAGAAGGAACAACCTTGAACCACTCTTGAAAAATTGAACCAAACAAAAGAAACCCCCCAAAACCAATCCAACTCTTACCGCAAACAACTTTAGACACTCTTGGGTTGACAATTAAAGATTAAATGATTAGGAAATTGTGACAACAATGATCCCTATCCATCAATGTATGTTCTATGTTGTATCTTTCATTGTTAAGGGTTGTTTAATTAATTAAGGGATTAAACTATTATATCCTTCATTGTTGTTGACTTGCTTAAGGGTTTTTTTAAGAAGGTTGATTTGTGTTCAAATAGCTTTAGATAAGGAGGGGTTTAATTTTTGGAGATACTGATTCACCCCCTCTTAGTATCATGTGTGCCCAAAAATTTGTATCAGAGCCAAATTCCTCTGAAGAAGCTTCACAAGTTGCGGCAAAGATCTGAGATGACACATGATGGTTCATACAAGGGTCATAGGTTTGAAGGGACTAATTATGTATTTTGGAAATTGAGAATGGAATGCCACCTAGAATCTCTAGGTTTGGTGTTTGGAAATTAGTCAAGGATGGTTATGTTTCTCCTGCTACCCCTCCAATAGATCCAACCTAAGTCAAGCTATATGAGTGCAATGCTAAGGCTATGAATTCTCTCTTGTGTGCATTAGCTGATTTATAACTTTTGAAGGTAATGAATTGTAGCTCCACTAAGGATGTCTAGGGAAAAATTAGTAATATCTATGGGGGAGATATATTTCACACTCTGAGGATGATTGAGGATGATGATATTGTAAGTTGTATTCTCTTTGTGCATGAAGTTTTTTTTGGGATCACTGATCATAGTGGAGAAGTAAAAGAAAATTTGATTTTGAAGAAGATTCTATGATCTCTCCCTAAATACTATTTTTTATAAGGTGTGCGCTATTGAAGATTCTAAAGATTTGGATTAGTATTTTGTAGATGAAATATATGGTGGTTTAACTACCTCTGAAACAAGATAATCTAATAGAGATATCCCAAAGAAGAAAGTTGCTTTCAAAGCCAACAAAATGATTGAAGATAAATCTGCTGATTAAAATGATGACTTTGATGAGGTTGAAGGTAATTCTTAAAGATTAAAGAAAGGAACTAGAAAATACAAAGGTAAGTTACCTTTCAAGTGTTTCGATTATGGGAGGATTGGTCATTTTGCATGTAAATGTCCTTATAAAGAACTATAAGTTTGTAACAAAAGTGATAAGGTTAAAATATGTCTCTATTCTTAAAAAAGAAACTACTCCTTAGAAGATGAGGATAATGACTCATGTGATGAAACCTTTTGTTAGAAACACAAGGTTATACAACTAAGAGGGGGGTGAATCAATTGTCTAGAAATTTAAACTTATTAAAGTTATTAACCTTGATCTCATATATGATAAATAACCATGAAAGCATAAACCATCAACACATCAGAAATACACATAAACCAAGATTTTTTTGTGTGGAAACCCTATTAGGTGAAAAACCACGGTGGAGGTCAGTCCACAAGATTATACCCTATTAAAAGTATAAAGAAAATAAATGGGGAATGCACATGCATTCAAGCACACTGCCTAGAGCTCACTGCTCAAATACAGAAAGGCTTACTACCCAAAAGAAGACACATTGTCTTACAGAAACATTTGGATTACATCTACAAGATTTTGAACTAGGAAAATAGCATCTACTAATGCCTGATTACAGTTCCGGTTAAGCACATGAACAATTTTCAAACTTTTCTCACTCTTCTTCACACTCTGCTTCTTCCTTCGAATGATTTAGAGATTATTCACACACATGACCCACACAATTCACTTGAAAATCACATTCAAATGATAAAAAGATCACTTATATATATATCTGTAACTAAGAATAACATCATCTACATGTCAACTTCAATAAAATAATAAAACATATACAAATTGTTGGTCCAAAAAAATAAATAATTTTCAATGTGAATTGACCAAAGTTAGCCACAACATAATGAAGACCCAAAACAAAATCCTCGAACATGAAACACCTAAAAAAATTATTCCTTGAAGATCCACAACATGCTACAACACTTTGTTGGCCAAGAATATGAAAAAATGAACACGCAAGAGAAAATCTTTAATAGCAAGCACAAAAATCAATACAAACATGTAACACAGATAGAGAACAATCTAGAAACATCCACAAACATCATGAATCACCATAGAAATATCCACAACAACTAAAATTACTAGAATCACATCATCTTCATTTAGGAACACCAATTGAAGAAACAAAATGACTAACATAACATAATTGCTCATAACTCGATCAAATCTTCATAAGGATCTCTGAAACTTAACATAGATATAGTAGATATACTTGACAACAAACCCTTTTAATCCATAGCTTCTGATCATCAACATACTATGGTAACCAACAAACTAAACTTCACTTCACCACTAACAACCTACAACTTATTTTATTATAGTATTCTCAATATCCTTGACATATATAGCCTTGAAGACATTAGTGCCAATAGTGTTAACATCAGTGACAACCACATATCAGTAACATCCAACAATCTCCCCCTTTAGCATTGATGGCAACACATGATTTGAAAAACACCATCAACGCAACTATCTTTAGCACTTACTTCCCCTTAGGTTCTAACACTTTTCTCCTTAACTCTTTCACATGAATTTTCTCCCCACATGACTCTTCTCCCCAGATAATTAATAGTTTTTCACATGACTCTTCTCCCCATTTGACATTAACAAAAAATATCTCTTTTCTCCACACAAGCTCTGAACCACATATCTAAACATTTTACTACTCCCCCTGAGTAGCAGCCACCACAACATCAATCTAGATCAAGATATGACTATGAAATACACAGATTGATGCAAGCCAATGCATCTTAGTTCTAATTAGGAGGGGTAATCAGCCCTAGCTTCCCTCTAAGATACTCAAAGTATCCTTAGGCAATGATTTGGTTAAGATATCTGTAATTTGTTCCTTAGTAGCCACATATTCTAATCTGACTTCCTTTTCACTCACCTTCTCTCTCAAAAAGTGAAACTTGATAGATATATGCTTGGTCTTTGAATGCAACACTAGATTCCCAGAAATGTTAATTGCACTTGAATTATCGCAGAATATAGCAATAGGTTCAATATACGCAACTCTGATATCTTTCAACATCTACTTCATCCATAGTACTTGAGTACAATTACTAGCAACAACAATGTATTTTGCCTTTTTAGTAGATAAAGAAATGGCATTTTTCTTATTACTTAACCATGAAATCAACTTCTTACCCAAGAAAAATGCACCACCACTAGTTCTCTTTCTATCATTCACATCATCTACCCAGTCAACATCAGTAAAATTACTCAAAGTAAGATCATCATCTTTAGGATACCACAACCCAAAATCAATTGTCCCCTTCAAGTATCTGAAAATCCTCTTCATAGCAGTTACATGAGATTCCTTAGGATTAGCTTGAAATCTTGCAACAATGCATACAACACTCATGATATCTGGTATAGTTTGATTCAATTAGAGAAATCCACCAATCATCAATTTGTATCTAGTCTGATTTCCTTTCAGAGAATCATCATCTTGTGTCAACTTGCATCCTGTCACAATTGGTGTACCAAATGGCTTTGCATTTTCCATACCAAACATTTTTAGAAATTATTTCACATAGTTGGAATGAGATATAAAGATCCCTTTATCTAGTTGAGTAATTTTCTCCCAAAAAAAATTCACCTCACCAATCATAGACATCTCAAACTCATTCTACATCTCATCAACAAACTTCATGCACAAACTATCATCTCCAAAAATGATATCAACAACAAAGACTTCAACAATTAAATCTTTATCATCATCAATCTTGAAATACAGATGACTATCAGCAGTACCTTTATTAAATCCAAGCTTCAACAAATACTTTCCCAATCCGGCATACCATGCTCTTGGGGCTTACTTAAGTCCATACAATGCTTTCTTCAACCACCAAAGCATATCTCCCTAATTGGTCAATTGAAATCCATTAGGTTGCTCAACATACACTTCTTCCAATTTTCCATTTAGAAATGTTGACTTGACATCCATCTAATAAACCTTGTAGTTTTTGTAAGCAACATAAGCAAGAAATAGTCTATAGCTTCAATCCTAGCAACAAGAGAAAGAGTTTCTTCAAAGTCAATTCCTTCCATCTGAGAATATCCTTTTCACACAAGTCTTGCTCTATTTCTAACAACTTCACCTTCCTCATTCAATTTGTTAATAAAGACCCATTTAGTTCCAATTACACTTTTGTCCTTAGGTCTAGGAACAAGAATCCATGTATTATTCTTCTCAATTTGTTGTAGTTCTTCTTTCATTGATTCCACCCAATGTTCATCTTTGCATGCTTAATTGACACTATTAGGCCCAATCTTTGAAATCAAATAGTATTCTTCTGCAATTTATCTCCTAGTCTAAACACCTTTGTTCTTATCACCTATAATCCGATCTTCTGAATGATTTAGTCTTGCATACCTTGGAGTCTTAGGATGTTCTTGAAATTCTAGCTCTTGTGATCTCTCTTCTGTGCTTTCACTAGTTCCTTCCTCTTGGTTTTCTTTATTCACCAGAATGATCTAAACTTGATTATGAGTCTAAACTTTCTTTCCTGTGAGTGAAATCTTATTCTAATCATCTGAATCATATCTATAGGTTCTAGATGGTCTAGCTATATATTCATCAACATTGACATTTTCACTTTCAACTAATTTCCTCAATCTCTTATTGTAGCACCAGTAGGCCTTGCTTTTATTAGAATAACCAAGAAAGATTCCTTTATCATTTCTCGTATTAAACATTCCTATATCTTCATCTCTTTTGATATAGCATTTACTCCCAAAGATTTTGAAATATCTAATAGTAGGCTTCTAACCAGACCATATCTCAAAAGGGGTCTTACCAGTATCACCTTTGACTTGCACCCAGTTGAGGGTGTAAAGAACAGTACTCGTAGCTTCTCTCCAGTAGATATGCAGAACATTTCCTTCCAGCATCATAATCCTAGCAACATCTTGAATTGTCTTGTACTTCCTTTCCACAACTCCATTTTGCTGAGGGGTCCGCAGGGTAGATAATTGTCTCTTTCTTCCATGCGCTTCACAAAAAGAATTAAACTCATGGGAAGTGAACTCACTACCTCTATCTGATCTCAAACATTTAATCTTTAGACCTGTCTCTGTCTCAACCATAGCCTTAAAAATATTGAATTTCTCTAGAGCTTCATATTTTTCCCTTAAGAAAGTAACCCACATCAATCTAGAGTAATCATCAATAAGTAACATGAAGTACCTATCTCCTTATAAAATTTTTATTTTAGAAGGACCACACAAATCAGTATGAACAAGCTCCAACACTTTATTTGAACAATGTTGTTTGCTCTAAAATGAAATTCTAGTTTTCTTCCCTAATTGACAATCCCTGCATATGTTATTAGTAGGCTTTACCAACTTAGGAAGATCTCTCACATCCTGAGTAGAACTTATCTTGATAATATTTTCAAAGTTTACATGACACAATCTCATATGTCACAACCAACTTTCATCAACTTGAGCAATTAGACAACTTTTAGTAGCAGTACTTAGGTGAAAGATATTACCTTTTGTTTTTGTACCTGATGCAATCACATTTTCGGAACTCCCCAATATTGTACACTTTGCATTCTTGAATTGAAGATTTTATCCTTTGTCAACTATCTTTCCAACACTTAAGAGATTGTGCTTCAAACCTTACACATATAGAGCATCATCAGTATTATTCTTACCATCAAGAGAAATGGATCTTCTTCCACAGATTACACCATCTTTTTCATCACCAAATCTTACAACACCACCATCATACTTTTCCAGGCTCACAAATTTGCTTTTATAACCTTTCATGTGATGAGAGCATCCATTGTCAATCACCCATTCATATTTTTATTCAACTCGAGCAGCTAGGGCTTTCTCCACATTTGTGCAACTAGCGGATTTAGTAGGTACCAGATCATTTTCCTTAATAGCAATAAATACCCAATCATCTTCACTTACATTCCATTTATCAGATTCATCATCTATCACACCTTCATCAACAGTATAATAACACTTTATTTAGAATCTAAGCTTGTTAGGTCTCGACTTAGGAACTCTTTCCAGACACCTTGATGCAAAATGACCTATCTTATTGCAAGAAAAACATTTAATAGGAAACTTTCCTTTATACTTACCTTCTCCTTTGGCTTCCCTTTTGACAATAAGTGCTTCAAGCTCATCCAGTTCTCTCTCTTCTTCTTCTTCAATATTTTGCATTTCCTCATACTTGAATATCTTTCTAGAAGAACTTTCTCTTGGATCATATCTCTACTTATCCTTTCTAGAGGTAGTAGCTTTGAATGCAAATTCTATCTTAGGAAGAGCATCACCAAACTCACTTAACTAAAAATTTGTAAGCTTAACAATCAACATGTCTTTGGTTACATTTTTCACAATCTGAATCTCCTCAATAGTAGTAGCTTTGGATTTGTATGCACAAGGAAAGGATCTGAGCACTTTCGCAACAATTTTTGATTCATGCAATGCTCCACCAGCACATCTAATACTACACACAAGTTCATTCACTCTTCGCATGAAAGAAGTAATGTTCTCATCATCACCCATTCTCAACATTTCATATTTTCCTTTCAGGCTTTGCAGCTTAGCAACCTTCACATGTGCATCACCTTCATACAAAGTTTCCAACTTTTTCTAGATCTCATAAGTAGTCTTCAGATCCATAAAAATTGTCATCTCAAAATTAGTCAAAGCACTTAACAATGCTTCCTTAGCCCTAATATTATACTCAACATCCTTAATATCAATAATAATAGAAGGAATATTATGTGGGATAACATACCTATTCCTTGTAATGTTCTAGAAGGGTTCACCAACACATCTCATATGACACTCCATTCGAGCCTTCGATAAAGAATAATTTGTTCCATCAAATATTAGACTATCCTTCTTGTATGTCGCCATCCCAGATCACCCCAAGCTATCAAAGTTCTTCCAAGGAACCTTCTCTAATACAAATTGTTGGCAACATAAGGGCTAACAACTGAGAGAGGGGGTGAATCAGTTGTCCAAAAATTTAAACTTATTAAACTTATTAACCTTATTCTCATATTTGATAAATAACCATGAAAGCATAAACCATCAACACATCAGAAATACAAATAACAGGAAGATTTTTTACGTGGAAACCCTGTTAGGGGAAAAACAATGATGGAGGTTAGCCCACAAGATTATACCCTATTAAAATTATAAAGAAAATAAATGGGGAATGCTCATGCATTCAGGCACACTGCCTAGAGCTCACTGCTCAAATATAGAAAGGCTTAATACCCAAAAGAAGACACACTGTCTTATAGAAACATTTGGATTACATCCGTAGGATTTTGAACTTAGAAAATAACATTTGCTAATGCCTCATTACAATTTTGGTTAAGCACATGAGCACTTTTTCACACTCTACTCACTCTTCTTCACAATCTGCTTCTGCCTTTGAATGATTTGGACATTATTCACACATAGGACTTGCACACTTTGCTTCACAATCACATTCAAATGATAAAACAATTGCTTATATATATATCTGCAACTAAGAATAACATCATCTACATGTTGGCTTCAATAAAATAATAAAACATATGCAATTATCAGTCCAAAACAATAAATAATTTTCAATGCAAATCGATCAAAATCGGCCACAAAACCCAAAACAAAATCCTCAAAGATGATACACCTTATAAAATTATTCCTCAAAGATCCACAACACTCTACAACACTCTGCCGACCAAGAATATAAAAAACATGAACACACAAGAGAAAATATCTAATCGCTAGCACAATGATCAATGCATATGTGCAACATAGATAGAAAATGATCTAGAAACATCCATAGACATCATGAATCACTAGAGAAACATCCACAACAACTAAAATTGCTAGAATCATGCCATCTTCATTTAGGAACACCAACTGAAGTAACAAAATGACTGATAGAACACAACTGCTCATAACTCGATCAAATCTTCATGTTGATCCTTGAAACTTAACATGGATAAACTAGATATACTCGAAAAAAAACCCTTTAATCCACAACCTTTGATCATCAATGTACTGTGGTAACCAATAGACTAAACTTCACTTCACCACTAACAACTTATAACTTATTTTATTCCAATTTTCTCAATATGCTCGACATATACAAACTTGAAGAAATTAACTCCAATAGTGTTTACATCAATGAAAACCACATATTAGCAACATCCAACACCCTTTTCATGGCCTTAAAATAAAAAAGATGTAATATTTGAAAAGTAATAGGTTTGGTACTTTGCAAATTGATAATAATAATGACATATTTATGGCTATATGGATTACCTTTCATGAAAAAGAAGAAGCAAAGGCTTTCCTAATTGACAATTGTTTCTCTCACCACTTGACTAGTGACAAGAGAAGGCTAGTCAGTCTCAAGAAGGTCAATGGTGGAGTTGTCAAGTTGGGTAGTGAGTCTACACAAATTTATGGAAAGGGTGCCATATCAATTAATAGAAAGAATAGAATCAAAGATGTACTCTATATCAAAGGTCTAAAGCATATTATTCTTAGTGTAAGTTAGATGTGTAGTAAGGGATACAATGTTAATTTTCATGCTAATGGTTGCAAGATCAATAATGTCTATCATCTAAAGGAGGAAAATCGAAAAATTTGCTTACTAGCTCAGTCCGGTCAGTGTTGGTTGTGGTACAAGAGGATGGGTCATATCAACTTTGATAATATGGTAAATATTAGTTATACTCATGGAGTAAGAGATATGCCTAAGTTAACCAAGCCTACAAACACATTATGCAAAGAATGTCAAATGGGAAAGCAAACAAGGACTAGTTTTAAAGGAAAGGAGTGCTCTATTTCAATGCCATTGGAGCTGATTCACATTGACCTTTGTGGACCTACAAGAATTGAGGATAGTATTCTTGGTTGGATAAGCATAGTCTTCATGCAATAAAGAGGTTGGGTAGTCAATTTCAAGGATAGTCCAATCATCTCTTTGTGGGGAAAAAAATTGTTAAGTAATATTGACAAATGTAAATGCAATAAGGGTAATAGCCTATGGAAAGAGATATGAAAGTAACAATGCAAGACAAGATTCCATTTTATGATTATGGTTGTCATTAGCATTAGGGGTAGGTTGTAGAAATGAAGTTAGAGTTTCAAAGGACAAGAAAACAATAAATTTCAGTCAAAACAATTAGATTCATAGTCACCTTGAAATGGAAAATCATAGTGAGATAAGCAAGGGACAATCATAACTATTCAAAAGATGGAAAATGCATTGTTTCAATATAAACCATGAAAAATACGAGTAGTCACCTTGTAAAAAAAGCTTCAAACTTTGTGAAAAGAATGTTTCAATGGTTTTTGTTTTGAGATTGATTACATGAAAAGAAGGATAGTGATAGTGCAAGAATAGTCAAAGAATCTATGAAGGATATTCAAAAAATCCTTTCTTAAAACATCCTATTAAAAAATACAGTGCCAATAACAGATAAAAGGGAGCATATAGAAGATACTTTTAAGTTTGCATCAATAAAAAGGAAATGTATGAAGTGTTTGACTGTGATCTAGTGAGTGTGATAGTCAGCCATAGGATTCATAATCATGTAAGAATATAGGATAAAATTGTACGCTACATCATGAGAGAACTATAAAGGAATAGTCACTCTAAGAAGGGAAAATCACTGAAGTTAGAGACAGTCAATGCAGGGTTTGAGACCCACTTTTGCAAACTCTTTAAAGACCTACTTTGGAAAAAAAAACTCATCACATACTTTTCATCATGTCTGCTATCATCCAAGGGTTTTCACAAGTCCAATGGACATAATGCTCATTTTTCAAAGAATTTGAGGCAGTTTAAGCCTAGTTAACAACTCAACATGGATAATATTGGAGTTAAGTGAAGCTCAAGCCTAAAATCATGCAAACTAGCTTAGTTTGAGGCCCCTAAATTGTGGCTTTTTCACCTTATACACCAAAAAAAGGAGACACATCATGAAAAATGTCTTAACAGTCAGTTAGAAGCCTAAAAAGGGGGGATTTGGGTAGTTCCAATTTAGTTCAAGGCCCCACATGGGTACAACACTAGTTGAGGCAATGTTTTAGCAAACAAAAAACTAGTTTAGAGTAGTTCTAAGCCTTCTTTTATAGTATTCTCTTTTGCATGAACAAAAGAAGATGCATCCTAAATATTGGTGGAGTTTTCAAGAGAAGAGGAGTTGGAGTTCATCATATGTTGACTCTTTTAGTTAGAAGCATGCTTCTCTCCTATATCTTCTTTCTTTCCTTTTTGAAGGCTAGTTTTTTTTCCCTCTTTTTCCTTAAGCAAAAGGAGAATCATTATTACTCATTTTTTAGATTAATGGAGGGAAACTTAGTTTAATTTTCAGTATCTTTTAAAGATTTGCACAATCAAGCTCCTTTTTATCAATAAAGATAGTTTCTTTGCCTTCTCAAAATCCTGGTGTTGAGCATATTATGAATGATTTGACTTAGTTTTTTGTGATTTCAGTATTCAATCCATAAATTAGGTCCCATTTTAAACCATTTTCATTCAAGGATATGAACAACTTATGTAGGTCATAGGCTGTGTTGTTAATATTAGTAGTTATAGTTGTGAAAACTCTTTAGTTTTCCTTTAGAAAACCTAAAAAACCCTCCCCTTGAAACACTTTTCAATATGTTGATCAAAACTTAGTTGTGCATTTAGAAGAGCTATTTTGAGAGAGATTGTGAGTTAGAGTAGCAAGTACATAGTAATTTTCAAATTGGTACATCACCTCTTAGGATTAGTAATTGTTAAATTTTAGTTTTTCTATCCCTTTTCTCCAAACAAGCTAGCAAGTTTTAGGAGGTTTTCCAAGGGGAACTAACCCATAATCTGGAGGTTCATCCTCATTTTAGGTAACCCATAGGCCTAAGGATGTACCCAACTATTGCACAGGATTTTCAAGCTTCAAAACTTAGCATTCAAGGAAAAATCGTTGTGACAATAGTTTTTGGCATGCCACGAGGGACATTGAAACTCATTTCGGTGAGGAAATACAAAAATTTTCATTAATACATTCTGGTATATACAGTAGTGTTTTGACCTTTTTGAGGTTATAATATATACTTGGTGACTCTAATTCTTGATTTTGATGCAAATCTAGTGCAATAAGCACATGAGAAGAGTGGAAACTAGAGGAAGCTCTTCTCCCTTATTTATATATGTCTCAACCAAAAATAAAAGGAAGTGTAGCGAGAAGGAGTCCTAGCCAACTAGATCATGCTCAAAACCTCCAAACTATAGGCCTATAAGTCCTATTTTGGTAGTTCTAGTACCAAACATTTAAGTACGAGTAATCCCAATGGCAAGATAGTTTTCCTTTGAACCATTTAGTGGGGGAAACCCAATAAATATTTCTCAACATGATGACATTCCTATGGAAACCCTCAGAATCTTAACTTCTTTCATGAGAGAAGATCAGACTACTCTTGTTGAGCATATTAGGGATGTAGCTACATTATGCTCAGTTCACAATATGACAGTTGAGAATGTGGCAACTAGACTATTAGTTGCATCATTGAAAGGAAAATATTTGCAATAGTCCAGGAGTTTGGAAGTAAATTCAATCAAAATAGGGGATGAAATGCGTGATGGCATACACAAGCAATTTGAATACAAGTTTGATCATCTATCTTTGTTAGAGCAACTAACTACAAAAGAGCTCCACATGAGCACATGACTAATTTTAACTACCGTTTCTAGAAAACTTGGGATAGAATTCCATAAATAGTAATAGCTTGAGCCCAACATGCATTCTTGTATTTTTTTAAAGCCCCTAATAGTGATATATTTGTGCTGATTTTTTCTATGGGTGGAAATACACTTCCTAATGCATATGCCATTTCCATTAGAGAAGAAAAAAACATCATACACACTAGTAAAAAATCCCCAAGGCCTCCAATGCCTATTTTCCTTAAGGTAAAACCACCTATACCATTTCCATTACCCCCAATAGTTTCTATTCCTTATGTTTAAGTTTTGAATTACCCAGTTTCATCCCAAGACAAGGGAGTCCAATCCCAATCTTAAGGGTTTCAAGAGATGAAAAGCTTGTTAAAAACTATTGTCAATGACTTATTCAATATCAAGAATCAAGTAGGAAAAAATCATAGACCATATCAAGCTCCTTATTAGCCTAATAGGTCACCTTATTAAGTTGATTCTTAAGGTCAAATAAGGAATTACAATACTAGACCTTATTAGCCTTATAATCCTAATGCTACTAGCTCATCAGAGGAGCTCATGCCTATGCAAAACAATATGACACAATAATATGAATGGTGTTTCCCATGCAACCAACCTCACAATAAGAACACCTATTCCAATGGAGTGTTGAATATGGCTCTTATGGTACAAATAATACTGTTGTCCCAGGAGATGTGACAAAAGAAACTAGTGCACAACAAGGTTCTTAAAATCTACAAGATGCCCCTAATGTTGCTTTGATGAATTAGAAAGGTAATGAGTTCTATGGAGTGAATCAATCACAAGGAAAAAATAAGTCATATACCTCTATAGCAGCAAATACAAGGTCAAAGAACAGAGTTGTTGACATGGGACAACAGGCTAATAAAGGCCAACAACAAGCTAATAAGGGTAGAAATCAGACTTCTACAAGTCAACATGGCCATGTTGGGCCTTCAACCTCTCAGAATATTTAGATTTTTCCAAGGGGTCAAGTGGTGGCATGTAAGGAGTAGCTAGAAGTCCAATCACAACCTCTACAACCACAAATAGATATTATTATTTATAAGGGACAAGACAAGTTTAGTACTGGTTCATTTAATATTGTGGATCACATGAAGAAAGCTACTATTATTTTTTCAATGATATATGCTTTGTATATCCCTAGAAAAAAAAATACTTATTAGAAGATTCCCTAGCTAATATTTCATTGTCAAATGAGCCCCCTAAAGAGCATCCCAAAGTTGTCTTTGCAAATAGTCACAAAACAAAGAGTGAACAACCAACTCAACAGGTTAAACCACCTCCATTTTATGTTAATCTGATTATTGGCTTGCACTTAGTTGACAATTACATTAATTACTCAAGAGTAGGCAACTCTGTAATTCGAAAGAAACTGGTAGATAATTTGGGACTAACATATGAGTCTATTTCAAAGGGGGTAATTTAGTTTGATGGGACAACCATAAAATTAGTTGCAGTGATTAAAGATCTAGCTCTCACCTTACATGATTGCCCAAATTTTGTAATCCTATAGGATATCCATGTCATAGATCTACCACCTTTCTTTTCTATAATCCTTTCTAGGGATTTCACTGCAAATTTGGTAGGATACCTATCTTTTGATTGGTCACATTTGTTTTTTAGAACAAAATATGGCACTAAAGTGACCATAAAATTAAAGCTTGTTACAAAAGATCACATAGAGCCATATGTTCCTAATGCCATAAATGTAAATATTTCTATTTATGAACAAGAATAATAGTCCATCACCCAAGATCCCCACACTCTCATTGAAGGCATACCTAATCTAAACTTAGATGAGTGGGAAGCCGAAAATCATGAGGTTGATCCTTTCAATCATATGGATGAAATAGGATTGGGTATTTACATGATTCATGATCTTGATGTATCTGTCCAAAACTTGATGAAAGAGGTAGAAAAATAGTGTGAACAATAGTCTAATCAACTTTGGCAATTGTACTTTGATGGCTCAAGAAGCAAGGTTGGAGTTGGTGGAGGTACTATGTTGATCTCTCCTAAGGGTGACAGATATTATTCAACTTTGAGGTTTTCTTTTAGCTATAGTAATAATACAACAAAGTATGAGGCACTAATCCATGGCTTAGAGTGGGAAAGAAAGAGAGGTATCAAGTGCTTACAGGTATTTGGGGATACAAAATTGGTAGAAAATTAGGTGAGAAGTCTCAATGTAACTAAAAATGATTTTCTCAAGTTGTATAAACATAGAGTTTGGGATCTTATTAAAGATTTTGATGTCTTCAACTCTCTTTCCATTCCAAGAAATAAAAATAAAGAAGTAAATAAATTGGATGAGATGGGTTTTCAATTTGACATCCCAAAAGAGGTCAAAAATGTTGAAGTACAAAAGTATGTAATGGTGGTAGTAAGTCCATCAGTTCTAGATAACAATACTAGTTGGAAAGTATTTGAGAGTGATGAAAAAATTGTGAATTTTTTGATTGAAGAGGTTGAATTTACAGTCTGGAATCAACAAAAATGGTAGAAACATTATGATAATTAGATTCTATAGTTAAAGTCAAATAAGTTTCCAAAAGGTTTGGTAAGTTAAGAATCTATCTTTAACACTTCTGATCAAGGAAAGACAATACCAACATGTCATTGAAAGAAGAGGATTATCAACCCATTGAGATCTTCATAAACAAGCTCCTTAAAAATGGAAAGGTATGCACGAAGTATAAAAAGCCTTGTTTTTCCAATTAGTCAAATATCCTAGGTCTTTTCAAGCTCTCCATGTGAAAAGATTTATCTAAGACTTATTTTGCCAAGTTTTCAAATCATATAAAAAAGATTTACCTTTTAAAAATATCATTGTGAAAATGATAAGTTAAGGGTTAAATATCCAAGTCTAAAAGGCTCCTTTTGGTAAAAAAAACAACTAAACTTATGATGAAAAGATAAACCAAAGGTTGAAAACTCAAATTCTGGGTGGAAAAAGAGAAAATGCAAAGAAAAAGTTGAACAAAGCTCCATGTTGAAGAGGAATTGAAGGGTTGTAATCAAAATGAAAGGAAATAAAAAGGAGAAAGCTCAGCTTCAGGAGAGAAGCTACAACTTTGCAAAGTGAAGAAACATCAAATCTTCATCTTTTTATGCCATCTTTCATGGATCTTCCTTCTTGTAAGGTAATTTGACTTCACCTCTCTATGCTTGTAAATAAAAATGGATGTTGTTTCCCTTTTCCATTGAATTTTGAAGATGTTTTCATGTGTTTTGGGGATTCATCACAAGCCATGAGTAAGGTTTTTATTTATGAATGCTTAGGGGATGCATGATAAAAGTGGTGGTTGCATCTTAAGTTTTCATGTCTTGAATGAGATCATGCATCAACAGTCATGTGGAGTTGTCAAAATTTCATAACAAATAAGGGTAGAGAAAATATTTATGAGCTTGTGAGCCTTTAAGTTTTGGAACCCCTTAGGTCATTTGAAAAAATGGCAGTCAACTATTATGCAAGCTTAGGTGTTCATAAAGACAAAAAATAGGATGATCAAGATAGCTTTCCGATTTTGAATGAAGCATAGTCATGAAACCAAAATAACAAAAGAGAGACATCCATTAAGAAAATGCATGAGATCATCTATGCATAATTTTTCCTTTTATGGACATTACTCACACAATATAGTGGACTATCAAAGCATATATAGTGATTGTAAACAACCTTACATAGTCACCATCACACTCAAGGTTCTTGAAGATAGGATCAGTACTTTAGGAGGTTCATTTAATCAATCTTCAATAAGGAAGGTAGATATAGATCAAAGGTTAAAGTCATTTGAAGAGGTCCTTTTTAGAACATGAGGCACATGCAAGTAACTCTAGATGGAGATGGGTTGAGTTCAAAATATTTGATTTCTATTTTTCATGATATGATAGTATTGATTGCAAACCCCAAAGGGTAGAGTACCAATAGAGATAGTCAAATAATTAGGAACAACATCAGGGTGCATTATATTCAATATTTAAAAAGGAGTAGAGATAATTAAGAGAATCATACCATTAAGAAGTTGCACAGCCCATTAGAAAAGGAAAACATCAAAAAAGGGCAGCCACTTCAACTATAAAAGATAATCCTATCATGACAATCATGGCTTCCTAAAGAGATTAATAGTCAAGAAGTAATATATCAAGAAGAAAGCAATGCTTACTATCATTGTTTCAAAGGGGTAGTAACTTCAATGCTTTAAGATCACAATCAAAATATAAATAAGGAAGAAGATGGTATTTTTGATCCATCATGCAATGGACATTCGCAATGCACCTTATGTGATTTGAAAGGTAAATCAATGAAAGGAAAATAGAGTAGGGGTTTGTTAGGAGCAATCACTTAAAAGAGACTAGAAAATGCATAGAATTCAGTTAGTCTAGTTCAATGGGTGGAGTACCAAGTTAAGGGAAGTTTGCAACCTTCATAATGTATAGAATCCTAAAGAGAAACCTTTATGTATGGGACAATCATGTGATAATATGACAATCATACATAGAAGGACAAGGATTATGATAATAATTGCAAGAGTTTGTATGGAAGTGATAGGAAAATAACTTTTAGAGTTATAAAATAGAGATAGTGAAGATTACATTGCAATGGGAAACAATCATAGCACTGGTGAATAAAGGGGACTAATGAGTCAAAGCAAGCACCTGAAAAGGAGGAAAACAACATATAGATAAAGGTACTATGAGTAATAGTGAGATAGATGCACACTCCACATGGGATAAAAATAACAAAGGCCATGATATGTAGATCACTGATAGTGAAAGGGGTAGCAACCTCAAACAGATTGAGGACAATAGTCTTGAATGGATATGCACAATCCTCATTCAATAAAGAGGCTAGGTATTCACCTTCAGGGACAGTCCAATCATCTCTTTATGGGGTAGCAATCTATTAAGTAATAGTGATAATTGTAAATGAAACAAGGTAATAGCCTATGGAAATAGATATCAAGTCACAATGCAAGACAAGATTCTATTTCATGATTGTATTTGTCATTAACATTAGGGGCATGTTGCAGCAATGAAGCTATAGTTTCAAAGGACAAGAAAACAATAAAATTTCAATTGAATCAATCAAGAGTCACAATCACCTTGAAATGGAAAATCATAGTGAGATAAGTAAGGGGGAAATCATAACTATCCAAAAGATGGAAAATGCATTGTTTCAATAAAAACCACACAAAATATAGTCACCTTGTAAAAGAAGCTTCAAACTTTGTGAAAAGAATATTTTAAGGGTTTTTGTTTTGAGATTCATTACATGAAAAGAAGGACAGTAACAATGCAATCACATTCAAAGCATATATGAAGGACAATCATAAAATCCTTTCTTAAAACATCCTAGTAACAAATACATTGCCAATAGCAGATAAAAGGGAGCATATTGAAGATACTTTGAAGTTTGCATCAATACCAATGCAATGTATGAAGTGTTTGACTGTGATCTAGTGAGTGTGATAGTAAGCCATATGAGTCATAATCATGTAAGAATACATAACAAAATTATATGCTTCATCATGAGAAAACTATGAAGGAATAGTCACTCTAAAAAGGGAAAATCATTGAAGTTAGAGATAGTCAAGGCAGGGTTTGAGACCCACTTTTGAAAACTCTTTGAAGACCTACTTTGGAAAAACAACACATCACAAACTTGACATCATGTTTGTTTTTATCCAGGGGCTTTCACAAGTCTAGTGGACATAATGCTCAGTTTTCAAGCAATTTGAGGTAGTTTAAGGCTAGTGAACAACTCTACATAGATAAGATTGGAGTTAAGTGAAGTTTGAGCCTGAAATCATGCAAATTAGCTTAGTTTGAGGCCCATAAATTGTGGCTTTTTCACCTTATACGCCCAAAAAAGGAGACACACCATGCAAAGTGTCTTAACAATATGCTAGGGGCATAAATAGGGTTGATTTGGGTAGTTCCAATTCAGTTAAGGGCCCCACATGGGTGTAGCACCAATTGAGTCAATGTTTCAACCTACAAACTTCTAGTTTAGAGTAGTTCTAGGCCCTTTTTGTAGGATTTTCTCTTTTGCACGACCAAAATCAGATTCATCTTCAATATTGGTGGAGTTTTCAAGAAAAGAGGAGTTGGAGTTTACCATTAGATGACTTATTTAGTTAGATGCAGGCTTCTCTCCCATATCTTCTTCTTTCTTTCCTTTTCAAAGGATTTTTTTTTCCTCTTTTTCCTTAAGAAAAAAAGAGAAGCATTGTAACTCAGTTTTGAGATTAATAGAGAAAAACTTAGTTTATTTTTCACTATATTTTAAAGAATTGTATAATCAAGCTCTTTTTTATCAATAAAAGCAGTTTCTTTGCATTCTCCAAATCCTTGTGTTGAGCATATTATGAATGATTGGACTCATTTTTTTGTGATTGAAGTATTGAATCCTTAAATTAGGTATCATTTAGAATCATTTTCATACGAGGATATGAACAATTTATGTATATCATAGGCTACATTGTTAATTTTAGTAGTTATTGTTGTGAAAACTCTTTAGTTTTCCTTTAGAAAACCTAAAAAAACCTTCCTTTGAAACACTTTTTCATAGGTTGATCAAAACTGAGTTATGCATTGAGAGGAGCTATTTTGAGAGAGATTGTGAGTTAGAGCAGTAGGTACATAGTCTTTTCCAAATTGGTGCATCACCTCCTAGGATTATTTATTGTTAAATTTTAGTTTTACTATCCCTTTTCCAAACAATCTAGTAAGTTTTAGGAGGTTTTTCAAGGGGAACAAACCCATAATCTAGAGGTTCATCCTTGTTTTAGGTAGCTTATAGGCCTAAGGATGTCCCCAACTATTGTATAGGATTTTTGAGCTTTCAAGCTTAGCATTTAGCATGTAATCCTCATGACAATAGTTTTTGGCACACCTAGTGGGACATTGATACTGATTTCAATGAAAAAATACAAATATTTTCACTGCTAATCTGTTATATGCAATAGTTTTTTGACCTTTTTAAGGGTATAATTTATACCTAGTGACTATAATCTTTGATTTTGAAGCAGATCTAGTGCAATCAACACATGAGAAGAGTTCAAACCAAAGGAATCTCTTCTCCCTTTGAGTATTTTTAGTTGTCTCCACCAAAAAGAAAAGGGAGGGTAGTGAGAAGAATTATTATCCCATCTATATCACACTCTACACCTCCAAAATATAGGGCTATAAGTCCTATTCCAATAGTTCCAATACCAAACATTCAAGTAACGGTAATCCCAATGGCAAGGTAGTTTTCCTTTGCACCATGCAATGAGGGTAACCCATTAAATATTGCTCAACATGATGATATTTCTGTGGAAAGCTTCAGAATCTTACCTTCTTTTAGAAGAGAAGATTAGACTACTATTGAGAATATTAGGGATGTAGCTACATTATGCTCATTTCACAATATCACAACTGAGAGTGTGGAAACTAGACTTTTAGCTACATAATTGAAAGGAAAAGCTTTGTAATAGTTTAGGAGTTTGGAAGTAAATACAATCAAAACATGGGATGAATTGGGTGATGGCTTAGACAAGAAATTTGAAGACAAGTCAGATCATCTATCTTTGTTAGAGCAAATAACTACCATCAAAAGACCTCCACATGAGCATAAGACTAATTTTAACAATTGTTTCCAGAAAAGTTGGGACAAAATTCCAAAAATAGTAAGACGTTCAACCCAACATATATACTTGTATTTTCTTAAAGCCCTTAATAGTGATATATCTATGATGATTCAATCTATGGGTAGAAATACACTTCCTAATGCATATGAAATTTCCATTAGAGTTGAAAATGGCCTCATACAAGCTGGTAAAATAGCCCCAATGCCTCCAATGGCTATTTTACCTAAGGTGCAACCACCTATACCATTTCCATTACCACCAATAGTTGCTATTCCTCCTATTCTAGCATTGAATTACCAAGTTTCATCACAAGAGAAGGGTGTCTCATCAAAATCTCAATAGTTTCAAGAGATAAAAGTCTTGTTAAAAATTGTCGGTAATGACTTCGTCAATATCAAGAATCAAGTAGGTCAAAATCCTTGACCATACCAAGCAACTTGTTATCCTAATAAGCTACCTTATCAAGCTGATTCTTAGGGTCAAAGAAGGAATTAAAATATTAGACCTTATTAGTCATATAATCCCAATGCTACTAGCTCTTCAAAGCAGCTCATTCCTATGCAAAACAATATGGAACAAGAATATGAATGGTGTTTCCCATGAAATCAAACTCACAATAAAAAAAATTGTTCTAATGGAATGCAGAATCAGGATCTTATGGTACAAAATAATACTATTATCCCATAGGACGTGACAAAAGAAATCAGTGGAAAGTAGGGTTCTCAAAATTTACAAGATGCCACTAATGTTGCTTTGATGAACTAGCAAGGTAACGAGTTTTGTGGAGTGAATCAATCACAAGGACAAAATCAATCATATACCTCCATAGTAGCCAATACAAGGTCAAAGAAAAGAGTTGTTGACATGGGACAACAGGTTGATAAAGGCCAACAACAAGCTGATAAGGGTAGCAATCAGACTTCTACAAGTCAACATGGCCAAGTTGGGCCTTCAACCTCCTAGAATATTCAGATTTTTCCAAGGGGTCAAATGGTGGGAAGTAAGGATCAGCCAAAATTCCAATCACAACCTCTACAATCATAAACAAATACTTTTGTTTCTAAGGGACAAAAAAGGTTAGTACTGGTTCATTTAATATTGTGGATCACATGAAAATATCTAGTGTTAGCTTGTCAATGATATATGGTTTGAATATCCCTAGAAAAAAAGACTTATTGCATGATGCTCTAGCTAAGATTTCATTTTCAAATGAGCCCCCTAAAGAGCATCCCAAAGTGGTGCTTGCAAACAACCCTGGAACAAAGAGTGAACAACTAACTCAAGAGGTTAAACCACCTCCATTTTGTGTTAGTTTGATTATTGGCCCACACTTAGTTCACAATTTCATGATTGACTTAGGAGCAAGTAGCTCTGTAATGCCAAAGTAACTAGTAGATAAGCTAGGATGAACATATGAGCCTATTTCAATGGGGGTAGTTTTGTTGGATGGGACAACCATAAACTCGGTAGGGGTGATTAAAAATCTAGCTCTTACCTTACATGCTTGCCCATATTTTTCAATCTCATAGGATATATATGTCATAGATGTATCACTTTCTTTGTCATATGCCTTTCTAGGGATTTCACTACAAATTTCAAAGGATACATATCTTCTAATTGGTCACATTTTTTCTTAAGAACAAGATATGGCGCTAATGTCTCCATAAAATCAAAACTTCTTGCAAAAGATCACATAGAGCCATATGTTCCTAATTCCATAAATGAAAATATTCCTATTCATGAACAAGAGGAATAGTCCATCATCCGAGATCCCAACACACCCATTGAAGGTATACCTGATCTAACATTAGATGAGTGGGTAGCTTAAAATCATGAGGTTGATCCTTTCAATCATATGGATGAAATATGATTAGGGACTTAAACAAGATTCATGAGAATGGTGTACATGTCCCAAACTTGATGAAAGAGGTAGAACAATAGTGTGAACAATAGCCTAATCAATTTTGTTAGTTGTACTTTGATGGCTAAAGAAGCAAGGTTCGAGTTGGTGGAGGTGTTATGTTGATCTCTCTTGAGGGTGAGAGATATTATTCATCTACGAGGTTCTCTTTCAGCTATAGTAATAACACAATAGAGTATGAAGAACTCATCCATGGCTTAGAGTGCGAAAGATAGAAAGGTGCCAAGTGCTTATAAGTATTTTTGGATATAGAATTGGTAGAAAATTAGGTGAGAAGTCTCAATGTAACTAAAAAATGATTTTATCAAGTTGTATAGACATAGAGTTTGGGATCTTATTGAAGAGTTTGGTTTCTTCACTTGTTTTCCATTCAAAGAAATCATAATAAAGAAGCTGATAAATTGGCTGCCATGGGTTCCCAATTTTACATCCCAAAAGAGGTGAAAATGTTGAAGTATGATAGTATGTAAAGATGTTAGTAATGCCATCAGTTGTAGCTAATAATACTAGTTGGAAAGTATTTGAGAGTGATGAAAAAATTATGAATTTTCTAATTGAAGAGGTTGAATTTACATATGGGAATCAACAAAAATGACAACAATAGTATGATAATCAGATTCTATAGCTGAAGTCAAACAAGTTGTGAAAAGGTTTGGTAACTTTACAATCTCTCTTTAACATTGATGATCAAGTAAGGTAAGATAAAACTAGCATATGAACAAAAGAAGAGCATTATGAACCCATTGAGATCTTCAGAGAAAAGCTCCTTAAACTTAGCAAGGTATACATGAAGGAAGAAAATCATACTTTGATTTTACTTTTTCAAGAATTTAATGATGTATTTGCTTGGGAATATGGTGATTTGAAAGATTTTAATCCTAAATTGGCTCAACACACTATTGAGTTAGAACTCAATCCAAAACCAATGAGAGAAATGCAATGGCCTTTGAATCAAAAGTTGGAGCACCTTATGAAAATAGAGCCAAAGAAGTTGATCCAAGGTAATATCATTTTCCCTATTAAGCATACATCTTCAGTGTCAAATTTAGTACCTACAATGAAAAAGAATGGTGAAATCAAGTTATGTGTTGACTTTAGAGATCTAAACAAAGCTTCCCTCAAAGATCATTATCCACTACCCTTAATGGAAAAAATTTTGCAAGTTGTACGAGGATCTGATAGATTTTCATTGTTAGATGGTTATTTAGGGTACAATAATATTTTGCTAAAAGAAGAAGATCAGTTCAGAACTAATTTTACCACCAAATGGGGAACCATGGAATATAAAAAGATTCTCTTTTAGTTTTCCAATGTAGTGTTAAAAGGCACAGGACAACTGAGAGGGGGGTGAATCAGTTGTCACCAAATTTAAACTTCAAAACTTCAACAAGTATTAACTTTACAACTACACTGCTTTGTTATTAATTATGAATGATGCAGCCTTGGTCAGACAGTCCTCAAAGAGAACAGTCTGAACCATGCAAAAAGAGTCACATAATGGAAGCAACACATAAAATGGAAGAAAATACCAATTCAAACATTCTTATTATCAGAAAATTCAATTACAACTAGATGGAAACATCTGGGCTTACAGATTTGGCTTGCAGGCCTTGTTACAACATGCTCCAAATACCATCTTCCCACATGCTCCTCAATGCAAGCAAATTTCCTATAGAAAAAATATTTCTTTCTCCAATCTCTAACTTTACTCTCCTTTTTTTTTCTAATGATCAATTACAATGCTTTATACACATTTACGAATCAAGAAACATCCACATCAACCTGAGGATTGTTACAATCTTTGATTAAAGAAATGTAATGTGTGTGTGTATAAATTGGCCTGAAATTTGAATTAGTCCTTGTTGAATGCATAAGATGAAGTGTGGACCTGAATCAAGGTTGGGGACACTCCATAGAACAATTCAAATCACACCATCAAAATTAGCAAGATACATAAATGATCCACAAGCGATGAAACTAGCAATTAGATAAGAACATTATTCTAGTACTAGTTCAAGAAACTGCCACATAATCCAGAAGTGATAACTTTCCAGAAAATGAACCAATCACATTCAAATCTTGGAATAAGGAAAATGAACATGTCCACAATGTAAACATAGATCTGTAAGGTCTAGCAAGCAAACATGAAGAATCACCGGATCCACCAACTTGAACTTAAAAGAAACTATAACAAAGACAAACTAGAATGAAAATATTTTTGGGTGATACAAGATTGCCATGACCCAAGGATGCTCCCACATCAGACACCCCTGGTGAGAAAAAGTGTTCCATGAGAGGAACTCATGAACATCGAACTAGGTTTGGGATATAGATTCCATGCTCATTCCTGATCCCAATGTCTTCTCTGCCTGTATTCCTCCTCCTCCTAACCTCTCTTCTTTCCTCTATCAGATCCTACAACTTCCCCTTCTCTTTACCTTCCTTTCCCTGCCTCATGCCTGCACAAGGTAGTAAGGGACACCTACCACCATTTTTCTTCTTCCACCAATCTGATCTACCTCTTCTATAGAACTTCATCTTATGTGCTATTTTATCTACAACCAAAATCTTCTGCTACACAATTTTATCTTTACCTTCTTCCGGATCCATCTTAGTTTCATATTTAGCCACAAGGTTCTTCTTCAAATCCATACCATCCTCCAATACAACCCTTGCATCTCACCTCTTAGTACTACAACTCTTCACAAGACTCAAGTTCCTCACTTCCTCCTGCTTATTCTTCAAGGAAGCCAAAGTAAACTTCTATCCATTCTTCTCTATAGTAATCAAATTTTTTCTTTAATCATATATAGCTACTCTATCAAACTTCCAAGGTCTACCTAACAAAACATGACAAGCACTCATAGACAAAACATCACACATAACTTCATCTCTGAAAGGCCCAATATTAAAGCTCACCCAACATTGTTCTTTCACCTCCTTTACATGATCATCTTGTAACCAACTTATCCTATAAGGACAAGGATTTGGAATCCTCTTCAAACGGAGTTTGTCCACCATCTCCTCAAATACCAAATTATCAATACTTCTAGTGTCTACAATAACCTTACAACACTTACCTCTTGATTTGTACACATTCTAGAAAAGATTCCTCCTTTGTAAGGTGTCAACCTTTTCCCTGCTCTGCCTCATCAAGACTCTCCTAAGAATAAGAGATTCTCCCTACTCAGGTTCTATCCCATCTACAGCTTTGGTTACCTATTCCTCATGTGCCATACAATTATTTTTACCAGTTCCTTTACTTGATCCATCAAGAAACTCAAAAGATCGATGCCCAATTTCTCCGCACTTGAAACATTTACCCAAGAATTCCATGCTACCATTTTCTCTCCCTTGTACCCTCTAATCTGATTCTTTACTCCATTTAGATCATGATTCTTCTTCACCTATCTGCTTCTCCCTACTGTTTCTTATCTTCTTTTCTCTTCCTCTAGGATTATTTTGTTGTCTTTTCTTCACTTTGTCTTCTGCCTTAAGAGCATATTGCTAGGAATCTTCAACTGTAGAAATCCTTAGCATACTCATCTCATCCTGAATGTTAAATCTAAGGCCATTTATGTACCTTTCCACCTTCTCTCTAGTCATCTCTCAGTGTCTAGATCTGATTGTCATCTTGCAAAATTTCTCAATATACTCTTTCACACTCATGTCCTTCTACTTTAGGTTCCACAACTTCTTGAATAGTTCCAAATCATAGTCTTTTGGAATAAACTTAGCCTTCAACCTTGCAACCATCTGTCTCCACTAAGTAATTCTTGTTTCATCATTTTTCACTCTATCCTTCTACAACTCTCTCCACCATAAAGTAGCATGTCCTTTCAACTTAGTTTGTGCCAACCTAACCCTTAGTGGGTCTCTAATATTCTCAAGCTCAAAATAGTCTTCCAACTCTCCTATCCAATCTATCAAGTCTTCTAGATTCAATGTACTAGAGAAGTTAGAAATCTCCATCCTTTGACTTTTACTTGTGCCACTGCTCTTAACAGTCTCTCTTCTCTCTCATCTGTTAGTCCTTCGGCCTCTTTAGCCTCAAGTTCTTTTGAAACTTCTTCATATTCATCATTTGGTTCAAGGTTTCTCCTCAAACCACCCAAGAAGTTCTGGATATTATTCATCATCTCATTTCTAAAGTCCTCCATCATCTTTTCCATTCTTCTAGAGTCATCCTTCTCA
The DNA here is from genome assembly GCA_007258455.2 of Sequoia sempervirens. NCBI lineage: Eukaryota > Viridiplantae > Streptophyta > Pinopsida > Cupressales > Cupressaceae > Sequoia > Sequoia sempervirens. The sequence goes on from VDFB02049217.1 coordinate 148,021,476, forward strand.
GCGACATCTCTCCCCCTGCTCAGTGCAACTGCCTCAACTCAGTGATCTGACTACAAGGTTTCAATTGCTTCTCTCTTGGTGATCTCTTGAACACACTTACAACCTACATTAGATTGGCAATCTATTCACCCAAGGAATACCACAAGGACTGCAACCCACTCAAGGTTCACAACTGGCTCTCATCTCAAGATTCGTAGGATTGCAAATAGCTTTGATACCATCTGATGCAACCACAGTCAGAGGGTCCTCAAAGAGAACAGTCTGAACCATGAAACAAGAGTCACACAATGGAAGCAACATAGAAAATGGAAGAAAATACCAATCCAAACATTCTTATTATCAGAAATTTCAATTACAACTGGCCAATAGCATCTAGGCCTATAGATTTGGCTTGCAGGCATGGTTATAACATGCTCAAAATACCATCTTCCTACATGCTCCTCAATGTGAGCAAAATTCCTACATAACATATCTTTCTTTCTCCAATCTCTAACTCTACTCTCCTTTTTTTTCTAATGATCAATTAAAATGTTTTATACACATTTGTGAATCAAGAAACATCTGTGTTTGCCCAAGGATTGTTACAATCTTTGATTAAAGAAATATAATGTGTGTGTGCATAAGTCAGCCTCAAATTTGAATTACTCCTCGATGAATGCATTAGATGAAGTGTGGACCTAAATCAATGTCGAGGACACTCCATAGAACAATTCAAATCACACCATCAAAATACACAAGCTATGAAAATGATCCACAAGTGATCAAACTAAGCGTTAGATAAGAACATTATTCATGTACTGATTCAAGAAACTGCCACATAATCTAGAAGCTATAACTCGTTGAAAAATGAACCAATCGTGCTCAAATCTTGGAATAAGGAAAATGAACATGTCCACAATGTAAATGGGTAAAATCATAAATTTTTGTCACACTTTTAGCCAACTTATCAGCATAACCAAATTTAAGTATTTCTAACTAAAAAACAATTTTGGTCAAACATACGATCTAGATAGTAAGATTCATTCTAGTTAAGTTAGATACTTCCACAACTTTTTCAACTAAAATTGTTGGCTAAAAATATATGGAGGACCACTTTGAGTCCAATTTACCAAAAAAATAAATTTATTTGAAAAACTTGAAGTTTCAATAACTTGTGCTAATGTAAATAACATTTTTTAAAAAATATAAAAAATGCCGTTTTGTTGATCCATAAGTTTAGTTTTCAAAAATATATTTATTTTAATAGTTTAATTATTTTGTATTTTGTATTTTTTATTTTTACTAAAAGTAGGTTATCAACACAAAATATTAGGTTGATTACTATGCTAAGGAAAAATACTAAAAGTTATTAAAATTTTTTGAAAAAAGTATGATGCACTAGATAAAAGAATCTATTTCAATATGGTATAATTTATTTTCCATTTTAGATAAATATTTAATATGAAAGTTGATGTCTGATGTAAACAGTTGTTTTTTTATTCACACACATTTTAATGTTTATTTAAAAATATAAATTTATCAAAATTGGAAAAAAATATATCCATGCACTAAAATTTCAAGTTATAAATATAGACAAAAAATTTGAAAGGAAAAAAAAAAATTACTATAAAAAGTTTGACGTCCCATGCAACTTCATTTTTCAACATTTTATCAACAACTAAATTATAGTGTTAATTTATTAAAAACTAGTTTAAAATAATTTTTTAATTTTTTTTTAAAAATACAAACATAAAATATACTAAATAATACATATTTTACTAGTTTATATCATTTCAAAATTCAAAACATATACGCCACTTTTTAGTGATTCAAGTTTAAAAGTTGGATCAACATTGGCCATTTCCTTTATAAAGTGTGACACAACTTTGTGCTTTTACCCAAACATAGATCTGCAAGGCCTAGCAAGCAAATAGGAAGAATCACCAGATCCACCAACTTGAACTTAAAAGAAACTGTAACAAAGACAAACTGGAATGAAAATATTTTTGGGTGATGCAAGATTGCCACAACCCAAGGATGCTCCTACATCAATGGACATGAAATGAAAATAGCATAAAGTAAAATCAACACAATAAAAACTAGATTTTTACATGGAAAACCCAATGAGGTAACAACCATGGTGAGGATTAACTCATAATATAAAGTTATTGCGAAACCAAATACAAAGGCTCACTGCTAAGGGTTTAATGCCTAGAAGAGGACTCAATGTCCAAGAACAAAGGCTCACTGCCTACAAAAAGGATTCAATATTGAATAGGGTGGCTCACTACCTAGAAATAGAAAAGAAAACAAATGATCCACCACAACAATTTACACACATCCACAACCCTGATCAGAAGATTGCGTAAACCTTCAACTCATTTCCTTCAGGAATATAACACAATTAAGTACTGCTACCTCAACTCACTTTCACACAATTATTTTCTTTTATTTGTGGCTGATTTCATTTCTTTTTATCATGTAATTCTTTGCAACCCGACTTGTATTTATACCATTTTAAACCTGACAATGTTTCTCCAAGGTCGGCCACATACGCTTTATTTCATAAATTCAAATTGGGTCAGAAATCAACATTCTCGTGGTGGAAAGGAATGAGAGTGGACCAATAAAACATTTAACCAAGACCCAAAAATAATGTCTTGGATCAACTACACGTTTCTTTAATTAAATTTTATTTTTTCAAATGAAGTGTAAACACTAGGTCATCCAAACCTAATGAAAACACAAATGAACATTGATGTACATGCTTTCCAACAAGAATATGACACGCATATGATGTAACATGCTTAATTATGCATGAGAACATATCTCAGGTTTCTTCAGATACATCCACAACAAGAGCAACAACCTTTGAACACCAAGCTTCTTTCATCAGTCCATCTGTACTGTGCAAATATATACAACTCTAAAACTAAACTTCAGGATCACCAAACAATGAGACTCTTTACCAGAACCAAAAGAACACCATTATAAGACACATTCAAGATCCACAAGATCTGAAACAAAACAATGGAGGACTGTAGAGTAGAAAAATTTCTCACAATCCACAAAAATCTAACCCTTCCTGAATAGTTCACATATCGGTGAACATAACTTTCGAATTCCATCAAACTAGAAGCTAAAAATTAGTAGATATCACCATTAGATCACCATTAGAAAACCTTCAGATCCACACAAGCATAGGATCAACACAGGAGAAATGTGGAGCACATTTTGGAGCACATTCTGAACACTTACACAACTCTGAATTCTTTCTTTATTAATTTTCTCAAAATCACTTGGAAACCCATCAATTCATCACATCTACAACATCATAAAGATAGCTCCATGTACTCACAACATCTCAAAAACATATCAACTATACATGCACAATCTGCAACATACTATACTTGTGTTGAAATCATTGAAAACATTATTCACAACACCACCAAACTTGCTCTTATTTGTAACAATCTCTCCCTTTGTTGTTGATGGCAACACATGATGTGAAAAACCATCAAAGACAACAACCTACACAATATTCTAAGAGAACACCTTTTCTTCCTTTTCTTACTATTTTTTGGATGACATTCTTTCCCCCTTTGACATCAATGGAAAATAAAAATAAAATTGATTACTGCCCCTTAGGAGTACACCCATTTAACTCATACTGCAACAATGAAAAACTTTTCTACTCCCCCTACAAAGTAGACCCACTCATCAGTAGAGATAAATGAAGAATCTATGAATTCACTAGACTGATGTACCTTCATGTGCACCTAGTTCAGAGGGCCAATGGCCACCAACCTCTCCCTAAGATACTAACATGTATACTTTGTAAGACCCTTAGTAAACATACATACAATTTGTTCATTTCTTGTCACATACTCAATCCTGACTTCATTCTCCAACACCTTTTCTCTCAAGAAATGATATCTAATAGATATATGTTTTGTTCTTCAATGCATCACCAGATTCCTTGAAATGTTTATAGCAAGTGTTGCCATAGAAAATAGAAATAGGCTCACTGCATATCACTCCAATGTCTTCCAGAGTTTGCTTCATCCACAAAACCTATGCACAATAGGATGCTACAACAATATAATCTGCCTCTGCAATGGAAAAAGAAAACGAGTCATGTTTCTTACTCAACCAAGAAACCAATCTTCCACGAAGAACGGAATCACCTCCACTGGTACTCTTTCAGTCATCCACACAACCAACCCAATCTGCATTAGTATACGAAATCAAGGTAAAATCAACACCCTTAGGATAACATAAGTCAAAATCTGATGTACCTTTAAAATATATCAATATCCTCTTTATAGCTGCCACATGTGCCTCTTTAGGATTTGCTTGAAATTTGGCAACTAAACATACTACATGCTTAATATCTGGTCTGGTAGTAGTAAGATATAGTAGCCCACCAATCATAGATTTGTATTTCATCTGATCAACTTTAGCAAATTCATCATCTTTACTTAACTTGCATTTGATTACCATAGGAGTACTAACTGGTTTGGAGTCATCCATTCCAAACTTCTTCAACATCTCCTTCACATATTTTGATTATGAAATGAATATTCCCTTATCAATTTGATTTACTTGAAGAACAAGAAAGAAATTCAACTCACCAATCACAAACATCTCAAAAAAATTTACATTTCTTCTGCAAATCTTTTACACATGCCGTCATTTCTTCCAAAGATGATATCATCAACATAAACTACCACTATCAAAATTTTGTTACCTTACACCTTGAAGTAAAGATTGTTGTCAACAGAGCCTTTGCTAAAACATTTCTTTGTCATGTATATATCTAATATTGCATACCAAGATCTGGGAGCTTGCTTCAGTCCATACCAAATTTTCTTCAACTTAGAAACCATATCTGGATTGTGGGTATGTGCGGGATCATCATGGAAAAAAAGGCCCTTAAGTGGCAAAACATTCAGAAAAATTAGAGTTAGGCAACTTGACATAAAAAATTGAATAAGTTATCTATATTATTTCAAAAATATGTAAGAATAGAATCTGTAGAAAATTGAATGTACTTTCCAAAACACTAGGTTTGTTTAAAAAAAAATCCTATTTGGTGAAAATTTGAAATTTCAATGCAATAGTACTTAAATTTCAGGGAAAAAATAAGTAGGTGTCTGTCTAACCACCCTAACCATAATAAAATAATAATAATTTTTTATAATATTTTAGATATAAGTAGAGGACTCGTGTCCCGATGTGATGCAACTTTTTTTGTAATTTTTTTCCAAGTACATAATTAATTATGAATTTTTTATTACAACTTTTAAAAAATATGAAAAATCGTATGTCTGACCACCTTAACTTGGTCAAAACTTAATGGAATTCTTTTTTTCCTTTTTTAATCCTATAGTATGTGAAGCATAGAATGTGATGCATGTTTTGGATTCAAAAAATGTGATACCATTTGAAAGCTATAGATGTTTTTCAATCAGCCTATCAATAAGGACTTTAGTCATAATTCAAATAGACAATGAATAATAATTACTTATTAAATTCAAAATAAGGCATAATTTATATTGGTGGAAACCTGAGAATCTCTTTTAAAAACCCTTTTCGTTTCATCAGTTTTGGGTTAAAAAAAAGTCGTCAGCCACATAGCCATCATATTACCACTTTTTGTCCCATCATGATCCTACACATACCCTTGTCTGATAACTAAAATCCTTGAAGTTGTTCCATGTATACTTCTTCCTCCAAGTCACCATTCAAAAATGCTGACTTGACATCCATCTAATATACTTTCAAGTCCTTGGAGGCAGAAAATGCAAAAAACATCCTAATAGCTTCCATTCTAGCCATAGGGAAAAATGTCTCTTCAAAGTGTATGCCTTCAACTTGTTAGTATCCATTGCATACAAGTCTTGCTTTATTTCTTACAACTTCACCATTTTCATTCAACTTATTGCAAAACATCCATTTTGAACCAAATACATTCTTATTCACAGGTCTAGGAACTAATTCCCATGTCTAACTCTTTTCTATTTTCTACAACTCTTCTTTCATAGCTCTAACCCAACTCTCATCTTCATATGCTTCACTCACAGGTTCTATTTTAGAAAGTAAACATAGGTTTTCCTCAATTGCTACTTTACTTCATGTCTTCACACCTTCACTCTTACCTTTGATTATATGTTCCTCTAGATGATTCTTCTACACATACTTAGGATTCTTAACAATAAATTCTTGTATTTCTTCTTCTTCTTCTTCTTCTTCCTTCTCCTTGTTCTCTTCAGGTACTTTTCCATAGATAGGATCATCAAGTTCAACTTCACATATCTCAATAGGTCTATGCATGTCCTCATCAACTTTCACATTAGCACTCTCAAAAATCTTCCTCAATCTTTTATTGAAGCATCTGTATGCTTTTCTAGTAGTAGAGTACCTAAGAAAAATCCCTTCATCACATCTAGCATAAAACATTCAAAGATTTCATCATCTCTTTTAATGTAACATCTACTTCCAAATACCTTAAAGTACTTCATAGTAGGAGTCTGACCAATCCATAACTCAAAAGGAGTCTATGTTGTTGCCTCTAATCTGAACTCTATTTAGAACATAAATAGTAGTGTGTACTACCTCTCTCTAGTACACATCTGATACATTTGATTCCTTCATCATGGTTCTTGCAACTTGTATTAACTAGTTTTTCCTCTCAACTACTCCATTCTGCTAAGTGGTCCTTGGAGCAGAAAACTATCTTTTTATGCCATGCTTTTCTTAAAATGTATTAAATTCACCAAAAGTGAATTCTCCACCTCTATCAAATCTCAAACATTTGATTCTTAGGTTTACTTCATTTTCCACTCTACCTTTGAACACTTTAAACCTATCTAGAGCCTGATTCTTTTCTCTAAGAAAAGCAACCCATGTCATTTGAGAATAATCATCAATAAGGGGCATGAAATACCTATCACCATTCAGGCTTCCTATTCTAGTCAGACAACAGAGGTCAGTATGGATTAACTCCAACATTCTGGTAGTACATTTCTCTTTTCCCTTAAAAATGGTTCTTGTATGTTTCCCCAACTGACAACTTCTGCACATAGTATTAACATGCTTTGTGACTCTAGGTAGACCTCAAACTACATCTCTTGAACTGATCCTGACCAGATTATCAAATTTTACATGTCCCATTCTCCAGTTCCACATCCAACTTTCATTGATTTGAGATACAAGGCACTGACCATCAACACCCTTAAGCCGATAGATGTTTCCATGAGCTCTCCTTCTAGTAGTAACCATATCTCTAGATCCTTTTATGATCCCACTGGTGTCATTCTAAAACACAAGTTTAAAACCATTGCTACACATCTGACTAACACTCAAAAGGTTATGCCTCAAACCATTTACATAATATATATTATCAGTGTTGTGAATTTCATCAAAGCTAATTGAACCTTTATCAACAATCTTTGCTCCTGAATCATCACCAAACATGACAAAACCACTATCATACTTTTCAAGTTTAGTGAACTTAATTTTATCTCTAGTCATGTGATTAGAGCATCCACTATCAATCACCTAGTAGTCTTCATCTTCTCTAGCATGACAGGCGGTTACCAATGTGCCTTCCATCTCATTCTTTTTGTTCTCTGAAGCATTCTCTCTTGCACATTTTCCAGGGTTGGCAAAAATAGATTTACTCTCCAAAGCTAAAAACAAACATTCACTATTATCACCCCCATAATCAGATTCATCATCAAAGATCCTGAATTCTTCTTTAACATAATATAGCTTCTTATATTTCTTATCATTTCTATCCTAATCTTTGCAATCCTTTTTCTTCTTATGTACAACTCTATTCAGACATCTTGAAGCATAATGACTAATATTACCAGAACTAAAACATTTAAAGGGAAACATACCTTTATTCTTACCAGTACCTTTCTTCAACTTCCTAGTAAATTTTGCTTCTAGCTCATTAGAACCATCACTATCTGGATCATCCTTATTCTTTATTGCTTTAAATGCTTTCTTTGTCTTTTCCTCCTTCTTTCCAAACTTTCTCATCTCAAATGCAGTCAAGGTGTCAAATAGCTCTTTTGTAGTGCAATTCTTAGGATCATACATCTCTTCAATAATTGAAATCTTATCATTGTAACTCTTCGGAAGGGTTATCAGAATCTTCTCAATTATATCTCCATCAATCAATTTACCCCCTTGATTTCTAACATCATTCACTACAAGTTCAACCCTGTGAAAATAGCTTGCAAAATATTCACCTTCTTCCATTTTCAGATTCTCACATTTGCGCTTTGTCGTTAGCTTCTTTGTCAATTTCCTTCATAAAGATCTTCCAACTTCTTCCAAACTTCATAAGCAGTGTCCAAAGAAAGAACATGAGTTTGCTCAATTTTATATAGAGAATTGAAAATAGCATATCTCTCCTTCTCATTCTCCTCATAAGCAGAAACCTCATCTATAGTAGTAGCACTAGTACACAAACAACAATATATGACTAAATAAATTACTAAAAATTGCATATAAATGACTAAATTTAGTCACGTGACTATTAGTGGTTTATTTGTAGTCATTTATAACACCACTAAATCTATGACTAAGCAATTTTAGTCATTTATCTAGTCATTGATTTTAGTCATTAATTTGGTCATTGATTTGGTCATTGATTTAGTCATTGATTTATTCATATATTTAGTTATTGATTGTTGTTAACTGGTCATTTATTTAGTCATGTATTTAGTCATATATTTAGTCATTAATTTAGTCATTACTTTAGTCATATATTTAGTCATTAATTTAGTCATCTATTTAGTCATTAATTTAGTGATATATTTAGTCATATTTAGTCATTACTTTAGTCATATATTTAGTCATTAATTTAGTCATATATTTAGTAATTAGTTTAGTCATTAGTTTAGTCATTAATTTAGTCATTACTTTAGTCATATATTTGGTCATATATTTAGTCATTATTTTAGTCATTTTTATTTACTGGTTTCCATTAATTGGTAGTAATTATAGTCATGAAATGAATAATTTATTAAATACCATAAATTTTCTAATGAAAAACTAACATAATATTAAACTTGAACTAAAACATAAAAGCACATATATGCAAAAAATAGAACATGCTAGAATTAAAAGATTGATTCAACATCATGATAAATAAAGGTAATCCACAATAAAAAAAAATTAATGCATATATATATATATATATATATATATATATATATATATATATATATATATATATATATATATATATATATCAAGTTACAAGATGTCAAAGTTGTCTAAGAGTATATATGTAAATATAATGGGAAATGTCAAAGTTGTCTAAGAGTTTCCAACTCTTTCAAATACACCATGATAATTAAGCTCCCTGAACATCACATTCAAAATACTGCATAAAGTAGTGAGCCAAGATGTCTAACATTAACTAGTACATGATAAACATGTTCAACTATGTCACTTTTTGCAAATATTTTAGTGGCCATCGTGTGAAAGTTCCCTTTTTCTCTTTCAAACGAACAACTCCATCTATTTTTCCTTCATAAACAAGGGGTATGTTACTTGTGACCTTTAAAATATTTACATTTGCATCTCCTGTTCCTTTCAAGTTGACTCCATATACAATATATAGGGAGTGAATTTGCCCAATTCCCACAGTATCACCATCAAACGGATCCAACACCCTAACTTTATCCCCTTCTTTGAGTTTATCATTAATACATTTCTACAAAAAGAAAAAAATAATACATTATATTAGATAGGTAATGAATACCCTTGTTTGCATAATAAAACAACCATTACTTACTTAAATAGTACTTGCATGTGTGTGTTAAAATAATTCCAAAAGGAAATTTTCAAAAATAATTCCAGTGATCGAATTTACTAAAAAACCAACACTCATAGCAGTGCTTACAATGTTACTATTAGCTTCATGCTAATCAGATACAAAGGCCACAAATATAAACACTACATTACCATGCGTGCATAGCAGACACATAAGGTTATGACAACACTATTACACATGAAAAAGGCAGCTAATGCACAAAAACAAAGAATTCAATATGAGAGCACTACTACTAAATTAATAGTCATGGCATGGCATTCCATCACCATGAGACCTCATTTCTTTGAGGCATTGTTTCAAAGAGTTCATTTCCTTATCTATGCGAACACATTTTTCATAGATGTCTATCAAAGCATTTTATCAAACAGTTCATTGCCTTGTTGCTATGGCTAAAAGCCTAAAATAGGTGCTTTCGAACAAGCTATAGATGCTTGGCTAAAAGCCTTCTGAATTTTTAAAAATCACATTGCCAAATTGTCACACCCATAAATGATTTTGAGACTCCATAATATTTTCCCGTTCTTAAATAAAAATTAGCACTATCAACCTAACAATTCCTCATCGACGGGACCCCCATCATAGCTTAGTCGATGGCTCAATGAAAGCAGTTAATAACCTAGTATTGGCATAACAATACCCTATCGGGCTGACTCCTAAGGTGTCCTCCCCGATAGACTGATAGAGTCAACAAAAGCAAGCACATCGTTATATCACATGAACATCAGTGGAATGAATGTTTGCATTCCCTTGATGGCCTGATATAATGAATGTTTGCATTCTCCCGATGAAAGTAGTTAATAACCTCGTATCGATGTAACAATACCGTATCGGGCTAACTCCTAAGGTGTCCTCCTTGATAGACCAATAGAGTCAACAAAAGTAAGCACATCATTGTAACACATGAACATTGGTGGAATGAATGTTTGCATTCCCCCGATGGCCTGATATAACCATGGATTATCAGGAATTAATATATATCGGGGGAATCAGTCTTGTTTACCTTGTTCATGGGCCAAAGATGTATTAAGGGATTGGCACCCCCTTATAGTTTAAAAACCTGCACTTCTAAGACCTGACATATCATTCATTGATCTCATAGTTATTTTTTCATAAAAACTCATAGTCACAACATTTAGGATAGTCATAATGGATTTCAATGAAACAAAAGGAAAAATTTCATAGATTCGGTGTTCTATATATGATCGTAATACTTTTCCTGGAGATCACGAGATTAATTTTATTAAGGCATGTTGTGGAAAACATTTATGAAATTTGCAAAAAAATTTAGAATACATTATAAAGATGATATAGTTGAGAATCAAAATGTTGAGGAATAGCCTCTTACCTGATCTAAACCCATGAAATTATGGTCATTCCATTCAGAAACTATAGGCTTAACGGAGATAGCCAACTATGAAACTTTTTTAGTGAGATAGTTTAAGCAACTCATTATATGTTGGTAGTCTTCATTTGAGTTGACATGATTTGGAGAGGCTCTTATTGGGCATTCAACAGATGGCTGTGAAATCTTTATTGATGAACTAGATTTCCTTTTGATACTAGTATTAGATTTAGTACGGTCTAATGCTGCCATATAATTGACAATATCTTCTACACTTTCTTCTCTATTATTGTTTTCCACCTAAAATACAATGTCAATTTCAACATATAGTCAGTTCAATGAAAATTTGAAATAAATAACTATAGACACCTAAAAATGACCTAGGCCTACAAGCTTCATTTTTACCACTTTCGCCCTAGCATAATTAAGTCATTTAATTATGTCCTTGGTCCACATTCGACTATTGATTAAATAATTCATAATTATTTAATTAATTTATGTCATTTATTCCTCATGATTATTAAATAAATAAATATTATTTATTAAATACGTCATTAATTGTCTAAGGTCTTCCTTTAATTAAATAAATTTCTTAATTTATTTAATTCCCCTTTGTCATTTATTTCTTCTTGATTATTAATTAAATAAATTTTATTTATTTAATTACGTCACTAATTAGGTCCCCTTCTTTCTAAAATTAAATAGATTCTAATTTATTTAATTTTTATCCACCTTCCACTATAATTAAATAATTATTTTAATTATTTAATTATTCATTAGCCTCTTCTCTCATAAATTAAATAAATTTTATTTATTTAATTTGGTCCACTCTCTTGAATTTTGAATTAAATCATTATTTAACTCATAATGATTCCTTTTGTCACATTCCTCTATAATTAAATAATATCATTAATCATTTAATTATTCATTGGTCACCTAGATTAAATAATTTTAATTATTTAATTTCTCCTATCACCTCTTTATGTGTGCCAATCTTATCTTCCACATCAAATCTTATCTCTTGACATCTCATTTAATTTCGGCCCTTGATTGAATTATTTTATAATTCAATCTTGGCCATTCATCTTTATCATTTACCCTAATTTGGACCTAACCTTAGTCCATACTGCAACATTCAATCTTGAACATTGATTCTAGGGTATTTGTCATCTTCTCATCCTAGCCACACATTCAAAATTGTAGTTTCTATAAAATAGCAATTTTGTTCTTATCTCTATCTCATGCTCATTCTGTCAACTTAGGTTATTATTATTGTCATTTGCAATCATTGTCATTTTAGTCTATTGTGAAGTCATTTCTTTTATACAAATCCTTCAACATTTGCATAGGGATTTGGCATTAGTTTAGGTGCTCATTTGAAATCTGAGGGCATCATTCGATTTGCTACAAACTAGAAGGTGTAACAAAGGTGAAGCATGGAAGATGAAGATTTATGGTAACATTGTTCCTTTTATTTTCATATTGATTTCCTTTGTGTTTTGTTACTTCATTGGATTTTAATGTTATTGTGCTAACCCCTTTAACAAATCTATTTTTCCCTTGATTACAATAACATAATGTAAATTGAACCAAAAAATGATACACTTACTCCACATTTTCCCATTTTGGCCTGCAACCCACCTCGGCCAAATGTATATTCAGTCCTCACATTATCTCTTGCTCTCTTTCCTCTGTTAGTCTTTGTCAAATATTCTTTGAAACACATAATTTCTTTCAATTCCTCCCACTATTTGGGAGATAGAGTGGAGTCTAACATCTCTTTTCCCTCCATGATTTCTTTTCTGCAATTGTATCTAAAAATTTTCATCAAAAGTCTCATCTTGTGCTTGTAATATTTTCTAAATATTTTTCCACCAATAGTGTCAAAGGAATTTTCCATTTTTTGTATAACATATTCCACATTTCATGGATATTTCTCTGCAAAATTTGATTTGCAGATATCCAAATGGGCCCTACATCTTCTACCCAACTCGGAGGCCCACCTTGCAACATTTTTCCCAATGGGTTCACCATCTCTTGATACCTCAACCAAAGAATGGATTCTTCCCTTCTAATATTATTTCTTTTGTGTTCCTATCTATAGATCTATATAAATATTGACTCAATATTTGTCTTTTAACATAAGTAGACACATATTTTGTTTCACCACTATAAATATTTTTGGCTGATCCACTAATTCCTTCAAATGTTGTAGATGCAACAAGTACACTGTCATCAAGCACATCAGATGCAAATGGACTCTCTTCATGAATTTGATTAATTATAACTTCATGCTCCTTGGCCACATCACGTGTGGCATGAGTAGGTAGATCAATAGTGGTCTCTGTAGATTTCACTTCATCACAACTATTTTTTTCACCAACTTCATTTGTTGACTCACAAAAGCATTGGCTTCTACGAGTTGGTAGCACTGTATCTTTACTTTCCTTTTTTTTTTCTCTGCATTTTCTCTGCTCTCCTTTTCTTTCTTGTAAAATGAAAATAAAATTATATCATGTCTTATATACATAAAGATCTTTCCTATAAAATTTCATTAAATAGTATTAAACAAATAATTTCATAAAATTTCATATGATGTCAAACCAAGACGTGATAAATATTCATTATTCTTGGCCACACATTCTTAACGAAAGTGCTCATAATCTATCACTGGAATTTCAACATTGTGATTACTATCATCTAATTTGCACCTTAAATTTTTTTTCTTCATTTCTTGATGTCCACAAAAACAATAATGTATAAACTAACAACTTGATACAGAGATAATTAACCATAACAAAAATTGCATAAATACAAGTTTATGAGGTCTCAATTTTAATGAATAGTCATTAAAACACATATGAAGTCTAAAGAACTGCAAACAACAACAGTCATTATATGTTGTGGGTATTTCATTCAATGGATATTAAATAATGGTGTCCTACAAAAATGTCAATTGCATAAAATACTTAGCAATGTATTTGAATCAATCCATCAAATCTTTAGCAATAATATTTTCATTCATGGTTCAATAAAAAAATCTGTATTACTAAATTTTAACTGGACATGAACTTGTATGGCAACCATTTTGTACAACTAAACCAATTCTTTTCTTAGGTGATAGCACCATCCCTAAGAAATGTATATGGTATTTGGTGATTCTTACATCTACTATTTTGTTACGTAATAATTTCTTCATAACATTCAGATACATTCATGAAGGGGTAGATTTCATGAAAAGGAGTAGATATGTTGGAGTGGACAGTGAGTTACAAGCAAGGAACGCCATGATTTGAGGACTAAGTAGTCAAATAGTAGTGAGCTTCAAGATATATGCAAAATAGTGAAGAAATTTTGATCAAAGCAAAAAAAGCAATGACCTTACAGTATATAAAGATACATATAAGACAATGACTTCTAGTGCATAAAGCCATAAGCACAAATGTTGATAACAATGATATCACTGTTAAAAATAATGTGAAGACAACAAAGGATGTGAGCAGCATGTAATGCCAAAATAGTGGGGATATAATGAGGAAATGCTTCTATTGCAATGAGGATTCACTGTATTGATGCCTTGATCATTGACAAAAAATATTGATCGATCATCAAGGATTGTATACTGTTATTATAAACAGTGAAGGAATAGAGAACAAAATACCATATTAGTGAGGAAATGAGTGCCATAGTGGATGAAAGATCCAAGAAATGAAGACAAAAATGAGAAATACTTTCATTGCAGTGAGTAGTCAATGCCAAAGCAGTTCACAAGGAAATAGTATACAATAATATTACAAAATAGGGCTAAATATAATGCCATATGTATGGAAGACAATGCTATTCTAGTAAAAAGGTGTAAAAGAAAATATAGAAACAATGTTTAACAATGCTTTAATGATGGATTTTACAAAGAATTCTAGAACAATGATAGTGATAAAGAACATATATAAAAGCAGTAAATAGTCCAGAGGAGTTGTCAGGAAAAGATTATTGTGAAAGTAAAGCAATGATGGTATGCATATTCATATTGCATTCATATTGCATACAACATTTATATATATGAAAGAATATTCATATTACATGCATATATGAAAACATATTCATATTGCATCCTCATTTTTATATGTAAACATATTGATATTGCATTCATATAGAAAATTTGTTATTAAAGATTTGAAACAAGTATTAATCTGAAGGTTCGTGTCCTTAAAACATAAAACAGTCTTAAAACACCATAAAAGTCTTACATAAAAGGTCATAAAATTGGGCTCATCAATAATCATCTGCATTTCTAGCAAGATCAGAATCCTGATCACTCGTGTCTGCATTTACTTGATTTTCTTCCTCATCCTCATTTGTCACATGCGGGTATGTGCGGGATCATGATAGGCCAAAAAGTGGCAATATAATGGGTATGTGGTTGACAACTTTTTTTTAATCCAAAATGGATGAAACAAAAAGGGTTTTTAGAGGAGATTCTCATCTTTCCACCAATATAAATTATGCTTTATTTTGAATTTAATAAGTAATTATTATTCATTTTCTATTCGAATTACGACTAAAGTCCTAATTGATAGACTAATTGAAAAAAATCTATAGCTTTCAAACAGTATCATATTTTTGAATCCAAACATGTGTCACATTCTATGCTTTGCATACTATAGGATTAAAAAGAAAAAATGAATTTCATGAAGTTTTGACCAAGTTAAGGTGGTCAAACATATGAGTTTTTATATTTTTAAAAATTGTAATAAAAAATTCATAATTAATTATTTACTTGGAAAAATTACAAAAAATGCATCACATCGGGACATGAGTCCTCTACTTATATCTAAAATCTTATAAAAAAATATTGTCATTTTATTGTGGTTAGGGTGGTTAGACAGACACCTACTTCTTATTTTTTCCCTGAAATTTAAGTACTACTCAATTGAAATTTCAAATTTTCACCATATATATATAATTTAAACAAACCTAGTAGTTTAGAAACTACATTTTTTTGCTAAAGATTCTATTCTTACATATTTTTGAAATAATATAGATAACTTATTCAAATTTTTATGTCAAGTTGCCTAACTCTGATTTTTCTAAATTTTTTGCCACTTAAGGACCTGTTTTTTCCATGATGATCCTACACATACCCATGCAATAGATTATCTCTCCCAATTTCTTCATTGGTAATCAAAATATTTTTTTCAAACAGTCTATCATTGTCTTCATCCACTTCTTCGAATGTTTCTTGTAAATTAACATATTTCCCATCAGGCATTACATCAACAACTTCCATGAATTTTCGTCTTGAACGAGACTCTGTTTGAATGACATATGACCAACCTGGGCTTCTTACATCATCAATTAGAAATTATTGGTTAATTTGAAGAGGGGAAACATATGGCTCATCTATCTCTGATAAAAGTTGTCGTGTATTTGCACGTACAAATCCATACTCATCAAATTGTATTGCAGATGGTCAAATCCACTTACATTTTAATAATAGGGTATGTGCAAGATCATGGTGGGCCAAAAAGTGACAATGAGGAAAAAAACACGTCTTTCATCAACCAAAAAATGTGAAAATATCATGTTGCCTTTTTTTAGGCTCGGGTGTCAGTACACACAACCATAGCAAACACCAAACCTAGTTTTACAAATTGGATATCCAATCCAAATCGGATATCCGATTTGTAGAAAGCATATATATAAAAACTATGTTGCTATTTTTAACTTATTTCATAGTCAACAACCCGCGGGCTCACAATGAATTGATTCTTCGCATAACGGATATCCGATTTGGCCAAAATATGATTTGAAAAGGTAAGTTTTTCTATTTTTATTTGATTTCATTCAATTTTGAATTAGATTTGAATAATTTCAAATAGCTTTTTGTGATTTATTTTTAAAAATAGGGTTTTTGATTGAATTTTTATGAAAATTTTGAGTTTAGAATGGATTTTGATAAAAAAAATGAATGTTTTCGTGGATTTTTTTTCAAAATAGGGTTTATGATTGAATTTTTATGAAAAATTGAATTTAGAATGGATTTTGATAAAAAAAATGAATGTTTTTTGTGGATTTTTTTTCAAAATAGGGTTTTTGATTGAATTTTTATGAAACAATTGAGTTTAGAATGGATTTTGATAAAAAAAAATGAATGTTTTTATGGATTTTGATTTAAAAATAGTGTTTCTTATGTATTTGTATTAAAAATTAGAGAAATTTATAGATTTTTGTTAAAAAGTAGGGTTTTTTTTGAATTTTTTTAAAACTAGGGTATTTTTATAATATTTTCATTTATATTGTCTAATGTTAATTAGATTAATTATTTTTTAACTTTAATCAGGCATTATGGCTGCTGAGAATGAGAATGCACAAATTCCACCAGTTAAGAATGAAAATCCACTACCTGAGAATGAAAATCCACCAGCTGAGAATCAAAATGCAGAAATGCCAAATGCTCCACCACCTCCTCAGCCATCAATTGAAGACTTAATTCATGAAAAATTGGAGCAATTGAGGGCATTTGTGATGTTTATAAGAAAATCCCTCAATTATCCTGTATGTCAACCACAATGACAGGAATAATTACAAATGTAGGAACCCTCTCCACCCAACATAATGCCTTTCATTCGTGGCGAGAAACCACGAGGGAATATTATGCATGTGGATTGTCTGATGATGATGTGAAAGATCTCCAAATAACAAAATCCCAAATAGCCTCTTTATTTATTAACCCCACCATTGGTTTGCCAGTTAATGTTAACAAACCAAAACTTTCTATAAAATGGTGCACGCATAGGGGCATAGTAGATAACTTTTGGGATCGTCAGTGTATGGTTTTTGATAAACCACCCAACAATAATATTGATGTACCTTTTTACTTTATTAAAAAATTATATGCTAAGTTTTTGTTACGACATCATGTCAATTACTTTGACATTAAACCCTTCAAGGGCATTGGTGGAGGTATGCCCCAGGATAGGCTAGGGGTAGCTAGAGTAGTCAGGCTTCCACATGTTCCCCGTCCTCCCCTTCCTCTGCCACCTCTAGTACAACATCCAGATATTACGGAGGATGCAGCCACACAAACTATCCAATCCATTCACTCTTTGAGTGGTCTTTTGGTTTCCCATGCTTCTTCAATAGCTCAACCATAGTCTAGTGATCTTGGTGATGGATCCATTGTTGCTGCATCATCCTCTTCAGGTTCACATATTTGTGTGCCACATATTTGCAATACATGCTAGCAAATATGCTTGGGTCCTATTGTACAGCCCCCTGAGTAGCCATTAGACACTTCTGATTATGACATCCAGGATGTGGAGATTATAGTAGATCACATGTAGGGGAGTGGAGCACACCCTATAGAGTCCTCTAGTCCTACTAGAGAGGTGGACATTGGAGTAGTTACACAGGTAACATTTAAGGTGTAAATTCATAACTTGCATTTTTTAAAAATGAATATTAATAAGAGATAGTATCAAGTACTAATATTTATTTACATGGTCTATTTAACAGTTAATGTCTAAGGAGGAGCTCACATGGGTGACTGATAGCACCCTTAGGGCCATTTCATTTGGCCTCGAGATGCACACAATATGTATTTTCACACTCACTCATTTACATTTTTTAATTGTATACTTGCTTGTGATTTGAATTGTCATTAATGAAACTATATATTAACTTATATGTTTATCTTATTCTCTGCTTGTAGGAAAAACCTAGTGCGAGTGAGGTGTGATGCTCTCTAGACTATAGAGACATAATGTTAAATAAGGGAAAGGTAATTGAACTCAAATTTGATTGAATTAAGATTTATAAGATCTTTTATTGATTATGCATATATTGACATAGATTCATAGTTTCATACGTACTTTTCATTTTTATGTATAGGCGGTTGTGAGCTATACATCATTGTTGATAAGTGCCACAACACCTGAAGGAGTAGGTATTCAAACACTTGAAGGAGGAGGTGTTGAAACACCTCAAGGAGGAGGTGTTGAAACACCTAAAGGAGATATAGAAAAAGATCAACCTAAAGAGGTATGTGTCTATCTTATTTTTTTTTGGTAAATATGTTCTTATTACCGACAATTCTATGCTAACTTGGATCAATTTCATGTTTTTGTTCACATATATAAATTGATGTTACAAAAGTTAGTTCTTTGAGAGGGGTATATTCTAGGACTCCTGACCCTTCGAAGGGACGTATATTCCAGGTAATCAAGATTTCAATTTTAGAGTTCAATTATAATTCAATGTGTATTGATTTTTATGTTAATTATTCGATTTTAAATTATATAGTATAACTAATCTCAATTGTGGTTTGACTTTTTCTTGTGCAGCTACCTTCAGAGCCAATGAGTGCTTCAAAGAGGCTCCATTTTGATGATCCACTAGTAGTTTAGGATGAGATAGATATTTTGGCATGTAAATATTGAATAGATACCGAGATGGCATATACCCACATATTGTAAAACTTTGTTTGAGTTGGTGTTGATGCCATTTTTGTATATGGACATCCACTTGATTATTGGATAATTTGATATATATAGAAGTTGACAATCAAAATTTAATTTCCTCCTCATGTGCATGATTAAACTCTTTGAAAATTTAATCAAGTGAGCAATGGTTAAATATCAATGTACAATAGCATGAAAAGAATGGTTAAATATTATGTAGTTTATATTCATATTGCTGATTACATTACATTGCACATCTTTCAAACTCAAAGCATTACTTCACATTGCATACGTAACAACTAGATGTCGATAGATGAAAATATTTCAATAATAATATAGTTTTTACAAAATCAACCTAAGCAGTTATGCAATTACTTCACATTACATAACTAATAACTAGGAGTAGCTATCAATTGTATTAGTTTGTCATGGAATTCTATGAGACCACATTTCTTTGAGGAAACTTGGCACAAAACTCACAAAAAATGAAAAGAAAGCACTCAAACAAACTTTAAAGGGGTCTCAGGCCTGCTGTCCCCTCATTCCACATGCTATGCAGCCATTTACTTGCAGTGTAGTGGCCGAAAAATGGGGAAAACATGTAAAAATAATATATATATAGATGTGTAGCCTAGAAGCATGAATTATGATTAGAATATCACATAACATCATATAAACAAAAAAACCACTATAAACTTGAATGTCATTTAAAAAATGCATGATAAATATTCATCATTGAAACTTGAATTGTGGTAGCTTGATATACAAAGTCTATTGATGCCAGGGTTCAATTTGTATGATATTGAAAAAATAAGACTACTAAGTAGAGTTATCAACATTCTTTGAAGATCATAAGAATTATTTTAGTACACTCAAGAGCTACCAAATGTCTTCTTGCAGTCTCAAAAGTTATTTTGTATCATTGTTACATTGGTCTTGAGAGTGGTAGCTTAATATAGGTCCATAATACAAAACCTAGTTTACCTATGCAGTGTAATAGTGGCATAGGAAGATTTTTCTTTGAAAGCAAAAATGAAAGCTCAGCCTCTTGGAATGAAAATGCTTGTTTGCAAAATAAATGAATAAGAATAAGGTAGTTAAGATGTTTGAAGTGATTTAGAGGTTGCTTTTAGGGTCACTTTTAGGGTAGTTAAGGTGTTTGAAGTGATTTAGAGGTCACTTTTAGAGAAGAGAGATGTTGAAGAGTACATCAAGTCAGTGAGAATTGAAGTGTAATGTGTTTTAGTTTGTGGTACTCCTTTGTTTCTCTGCAGATGTGTGATAAATTCTTAGTTCAATGATGTTGAACAATTTTTTAAAAAAGAAAGTTGTGTCACGGTCCACATTCAATCCAACAAGCAAAAATGAAAGCTCAGCCTCTTGGAATGAAAATGCTTGTTTGCAAAAAAAATGAATAAGAATGAGGTAGTTAAGGTGTTTGAAGTTATTTAGAGGTCACTTTTAGGGTGGAAGGCTTAAAACTCCATTTTAAATGCACAAAATAGAATGAAATTACTTCAAACCAAGTTTGTGAAGAAGTTAACTATGTTGCCCACTAGTTTCCCTTAAGAGTCCAAAGTGCTAAAAGGCAACAATCTTTGCAGGGCTATTTCTCGGACACCATAATGCTTACAAACTCTCCGTCTGAGGCTATGGGATCATGTTGAGACCATATACAAAAATATTTCTTGGTTTTTGCTATCTCAGAGGCGTTTTCCTATGATGATGACTTTTCAGTGGAGGGAAAAGTTGCCAGATGCAAGCAGTGTAAAGTTGCAAAGTGGTTCAACTTTCATTCCAGAACTTGTATGACCAAATGAACTATTCCAACATGTTTGGATGGGTGCGTTTACACTAGCTATGGTCCTCTCTTGCACCCAAATATGCCGAATCACTCTGAGCTATATTGGACCAACGATTTCCCTTAAGAGTCCAAAGTGCTAAAAGGCAACAATCTTTGAAGGTCTATTTATCAGAGACCATGATGCTTACAGACTCTCCATCTAAGGCTATGGGATCATGTTAGGACAATCTACAAAAACTTCTCTCAGTTTTTGCTATCTCGGAAGCATTTTCCTGTGGTGATGACTTTTCAGTGGAGGGAAAAGTTGCTAGATGCAAGCAGTGTAAAGTTGTAAAGTGGTGCAACTTTCATTCCGCAACTCGTATGACCAAACAGACTATTCCAACAAGTCCATATGGGTACGCTTACACTAGGGATGGTCCTCTCTTGCACCCAAATACACTGAATCACTCCAAGCTACATTGGACCAACAATTTCCCTTAAGAGTCCAAAGTGCTAAAAGGCAGCAGTCTTTGAAGGTCTATTTCTCAGAGACTGTGATGCTTACAGACTCTCTGTCCAAGGCTATGGGATCTTTTTGGGACCATCTACAAAAACCTCTCTTTTTTTTTGCTATCTCGAAGGATTTTTTCTGTGGTGATGAATTTTTAGTGGAGGGAAACGTTGCTAGATGCAAGCAGTGTAAAGATGCAAAGTGGTGCAACTTTCATTCCGCATCTCATATGACTAAACAGACTGTTCCAACACATTCAGATGGGTATGTTTACGCTAGGGATGGTTCTCTCTTGCACCCAAATACGTTGAATCATTCTAAGCTACATTGGAATGATGATTTCCCTTAAGAGTCCAAAGTGCTAAAAGGCAACAATCTTTGAAGAGCTATTTCTCAAAGATCGTGATGCTTACAAACTCTTCATTTGAGGATATGGGATCATGTTGGGACCATCTACAAAAACCTTTCTCAGTTTTTTGTATCTCGAAGGAATTTTTCTGTGGTGATAACTTTTTAGTGGAGGGAAGAATTGCTAGATGCAAGCAGTGTAAAGTTGCAAAGTGGTGTAATTTTCATTCTGCAACTCGTACGACAAAATAGACTGTTCCAACACGTCCGGATGGGTATGTTTATGCTAGGGATGGTCCTCTCTTGCACCCAAATATGCCGAATCACTCTGAGCTATATTGGACCGATGATTTCCCTTAAGAGTCCAAAGTGCTAAAAGGCAGCAATCTTTGAAGGTCTATTTCTTAGAGACCGTGATGCTTACAAACTCTCTGTCTGAGGCTATGGGATCATGTTGGGACCATCTACAAAAACCTCTTTCAGTTTTTTCTATCTCGAAGGCATTTTTCTGTGGTGATAACTTTTTAGGTGGAGGGAGAAAGAAGTTGTTAGATGTAAACAATGTAAAGTTGGAAAGTGGTGCAACTTTCATTCCACAACAACTTATCCTGTTGATAAACCGGACTATTCCAAAGTATCTAGATGGGTATATTTACACTAGGGATGGTCCTCTTTTGCAACCAAATACACCGAATCACTCCGAGCTACATTGGACTGAGTGAAATTAGGTGAAAAATTGATGCAGACACAAGGGAACAATCACAAACTCTTTGCAACCTGCCTATTTGAGGCATCTAACAAGATTATTTTGACCTCTTTGGATAGTCCAAAACTCCCTTAAAACTTGACAAGAAACTAAATACACATTTCCCTCTTTAACCCCCTTAAACCCTTGTAATAGTGAGAAACTAGTTTTTGTCCAATTACTCCACAATTTTCCAAAACACCAGACAAACACATGACTGATTCAAACACCCATATCCAAGTTACACAATATATATGAGAAACAACATAGACTCCTTTGGACCAACGCTGACTTCCTATGCATTCACCCTTGAACAAGCTACTTAATTAGCCCAAAAATGCAAAGAAACATACCTTCAAACACCACACAAACCCCTGAAACCTTGGGGCAGCAAATAAATTTCCAAGAAAACAAAGATTCTGCAATTGGATTCCATTTGTACAGACCTGTAATTGTCAACTCAAAAAACCCCTATTTTTAGTGTAATTCTTGAGGGTTTATTCGATGTAGCACTTCCACAACCTTTCAAACTCTACCACCACCTTAGAAACCTTTATTTAGGCCCCAATATGCTTAGAAAACAAAGAAAATTCGGGTATCTCAGAGATTTTTGCAAACCCTAATGTAAAAACTCTATTTTCAAGTGAAAAAAAACCACCATTTTTAGACCTTTAACTCTTCATTTTATTTCAAAACCCAGTTCTCCACACCTTCCACTCTTGAAATAATGTCAAGACATGTAATAATGTTTCTACATAATTTTTTTATACAAAAATGCTTGAATGGCTTGTGCACAGGCAGAAAACACAAGAAAAACAATAAAATATGAATTGAGCATTTGAAACTTTATTGATTCAAAGAAAAAAACTCCTTCAACCAAACCTGTCTCGAGCCCTTGAAGGCCATAAGTACAGCTACATAACCCATGAAACCTCCATATAATTCCTCTAATTTACAAAGCAATGGGAAGATAAAACCATGCAAGTGGTTTTCCCAAACTATTTTCCACCAAAACCATTCTTGATAGTTTAAAACCATGAACCACCCCAACATGTAATTATGATAGCACTCAAGACAAAATCCATGAATAGATAATGTATTTGACCAATAACTCATCAAGAGCACAAATTCCCAAAACTAGCACTCCACTATGAACATATCAACTAAGTAGGAACCCATAACATTATGGAAAGATGATCCACTTCTCCCAATGCAACTCCCAAGCATTACATGTGAGAGATGGTCAATTTCATTTATGGAAATGATTGTGTGACTCCCATTGATGACCTTCTTTATTCAATTCCATTACAACAATATCCCAAGCATTCCAAAGAATACTAATGAAAACAATATTTCCCTCAACACCTCATGATCATTCAAGTATTCATTCTAACAATACAAGAGATTTACATATCAAATTGCAAGTGAATATAATTTACTATATCTTAACATAAAAAATGAAAAACCTAATAGAAAAATGTATCAATGATGTACAGGGATGTATAAGAAAGTTCAAATTTTAAAATAGAATGTAAACTTAGAAAACTATAGATTTGAAAACCTTAAAAATGTAAAACCCTAAAAAGAAGGTTGGATCAAGTGTAGGATTGGTTGGCCTCAACAAAATATAAAGAAAAAAAAAGTTTATTTATGAAGTTAACCTAGGATAATTCAGTAAATGCAATCAATTAAACACAATCAACCTAACATAATTAAGGGTTGATAAGGGTATGAATGTTTATCTTTGATCTACTCTTGAATATCTAGGGACTTGGTGGTATTTAGAAATATCATAAGGGTTGTTGATTTCTCATGGGGAGGCAAGTTCTCCTAGATCAATCCCCAAAACGTGAAACAAGATTAAAAATAGTTGGCAAGCACTCTAGATGTTCAAATTTGTTACTCATTTTTATTGCATTGAATCAAAATGTTTCACTATTAATTGCTCCAATTCTATAAGATAAATGAATGTTTTCATGATTATAATGAATATATTGTATGTTATTAATGCTAGCATATATCATCAAATTATGCCAAACATGTGTTTAGTCAACTCAAAGTGGGTGAATAACGCCACTTAACCAAAAGTTTGAATTTTGAATTTTAAAATGAAAGGGAATAGGTTTGTGACCATGAGGTCACCCTTGCAATAGAAGAAGTGTCCTAGAATGGGTTAATAGTTAAATCTAAGTGGCTAACAATCAATTCCGGGTGGCTATTGGATAAATGAGGGCATACCCATTGGTGAATGTGATAAATGGGAAAATAAGGTAAATGTATAGATGTGTGTGAATAAGAATAGGATAGGGCTAATTGTATAGTGATTTAAGTATGCAAATTGATAAAAGGAAAATTGATAAAAGGCTAGAGAGATGAGCTTGAATTTACATGTTGAATTTAAATTGTTGATCCAACCACTGAGACCTATGACTATGCCTTGCATACTTGTAGAAAATATTGTCCTTAAAATATGAAATAAAATCAACAACACTGCATTCTTTTGTAGCCAACTCACATCTAGAACCTTCACCTCCACTTTGCAAAGTATATTTGACTATCTCATATCTCTTTTTCTCAAGAAGCTTCTTTCCAAATTCATGTTCAAAACTCTCATGAAAACATTGAACAAAGTTTGACAAGCCACCACATTGTGAGAACTTTGCATTTAAACAATCATTTATATAGAAAAAACAACCATCATCTCTAGAACATAAAAATAGATCTAGCAAGTCCCTTGATGATTTCAGAAGATGGATTGTACCAAACTCCTGCAACATTTCATTAGCATGCAAAGTAGAAAAAATATAGCATAATAGCTCATGGTACGTTGAAAACTCCACATGGTATTTGCAACAACAAGTATTACGAATCTTAAGAGGCACAGAATAAAATGGCTTCAAACCCAATTCCTTTGCGAGATTTCCATATTTTTATGTGTTTCAATAAAAATTTTAAACAACATTGTTTGGCTTGATTCCAAGAAATGTTTAGGATGTGGTGTACGGTCTCCATTGCCAATTCTTAACTTTAAAACATCCTTTGCATTGGGTGATACTCTAGAGTTATCATGCAAAATTGTTGAATTACACTTTACATTATCGGTTAGCTTCTTGCTCCGACATGTGAGAGCCTCTTGGAAAAATCCCATGTATCATTTTGAAGAGGATCACATCTATTCTTTCTCTTCTTACCAAATTCTCTATCAAAGTTTCGATTTATGTCAAAATCAATACAAGTTTGTGTCTCATAAAGCTGAGCCTTTTCAATTGATAGAAACTTTACTAGGGGCTAGGTTGTAATGACTCTCAGAACAACTTTCTTATCATTTTCCTTATTACTTTTTCCAATAGACTTGAGAGCATTAAAAAGATTTTTGACAATAATAGAATTTTTTTCAGTCTTCTTGTTCACACGAATCTTCAATTTGGCTAGCAAAGGTCTCATCTTTTGCATCTTTAGCAATTGTACAAGAAGTTGGCATTGCTCAGTCAATGTCTTATCGCTAAAATATTAGTTGAAAAGTCTTCTAGACCACAACCAAATGGATGTTGACCTCTTTTCATTCAAAATTGTTTATAATGTTCTCATAAATTCAAGTAACCATTTAGGGGTTCTTGAAGGTCTTGAAATTAGACTATGTCTTTCTTCCATACAAGGTTCTTCATTTCTCATGTAATTTGGTGAAACATAATTTACACTTGCTTCAATATTATGTTCAAAATCTTCATTTCCAACATTTTCACCTTGAACATTTTCAATATCAATTTGAATAATTTCGTTCCCAATTTCATTATCATGTTCAACATCTTCAAATCCAAGCATTTTCGCGGAACGCATTTTTCATTATCAATTTCAATATTTTCATTCCCAATTTCAATATCATGTTCAACATCTTCAAATCCAACATTTTCACCTTGAACATTTTCATTATCAATTTAAATAATTTCATTCCCTAAATTGAATATTATGTTCGGCATATTCAATTCCAACATTTTCACCTTCAATATTTTCACCTTGAACATCTTCAATTTCCTCTTCACTTGAAAGACCATAGGGGTTAGGTTCACCAATATTTAACATACCTTGTCTTCTCTTCCTATGACTTTCTCTATCTCTTTGTCTATATGCTTCAACTTCTTCTTTTGTAAGCTTTCTCTTAGGTTTTTTCTTTTGACGACTGCTGCTCCACATTATACCTCATAAAAGATGCTAAGAATCATTGCTTATGACAAATTTCAATAGAAGATGCTCCAATAAGTTGATCTTTGTCTCTTCCTGTCTGAAACTGCATGTGTCACCTGGAAACATAATGTAGGGTCTGTTGGAATGCACAAAATGACCCACATGGGGATTTTCTATGGCCCACAAATCTGATATCCATTATAATTTGATATCTAATTCATTTGAAAAAAAATTATGACGTTTTGTAACGGTATGATTTTAGTTCTACAAATTGGATATCCGATTTGTGTACACATAGACCTAAGGTTTAATGGTAGATGGTAGAGGGTTTAGGGTATATGGTAGAGGGTTTAAGGGTTAAGGGTTTATGGTAGAGGGTTTAAGGGTTAAGGGTTTATGGTAGAGGGTTCGGATCCAGTTAAGATCCGAAATCTCAAAAATCAATCAAAATCATCAGACCAGATCAAAGTCGTCGAGATCAAAATCAAATCAGGCATCATCATCAATCATCGTCAATCATCATCAATCATCTTTTTCAAAATCAGATCTCAAAGGAAAGAAGGGATAAAGATAGAAAGATAAAATGGATTTAAAGTTCGGGGTCCGTCGAGAGAGAGAAGGAGATCAAAAGAGTAAAATGCGTGATAAAAGGCTTAGAAAGGAAGAAAATAAAATGGAAGTAAAGACAAGATAGAGTAAAGTGAAGTAAGAGTAAGTGGAGTAAAGGAACATATGAAGAAAAGTAGTGTCCGAGAGGTCATAAAACAGATATGAAACGGTATTAAGCTCGAGGAAATCACGAAGAATATTCCCGGCCTAATTAAGTCAATCCGGAATGCAAATCATCGAAGTATTAAGCTCGCATATGAGGTACCCGGATATACATGGGAAAACCCTTATGGGAGAAAAACCCACCACACCAAGAGATGTCACTTTGTATTATAGTAACAAAAATTACATACAGAGTTCTGACTTATCTTTCTAATGTCAGATTACAATAGCTTTCACAATGATCAAACCTATATAGGAACCTTCAAGTTACAATCTTTATAGAATAGAAATCACTCTAATACAATCACACAACAATCTGTCAATCCTTTGAATCATCTAACCATTTAACCCATCACAATCTATGATCATAGAGTATAACCATGTCGCCCTTGTCTGTCGAGCTTCCTCTCAGTAACAGCCGCAACAATCCAACTACTAGTAGTTCCCATTCAGCTGCTCTAATTGATCCACGAGATGCCACATAGGAAATTCTTCACTCGGTCAAAAGGCTTCAAGCTGTGTTGGCATATTGGTGAGGCACTAACTCTATCTCCCCGATCCCAACATAGTCAGCATTCGATATCACCAAGAGTCATTTCCATCGGTAAGAGGTTATATCGCTATTCACAAGTCACAAAAAAATCAATTTACCTTTTGGCAAGACTATCACCCTTTGGTGAGACCACATACCAATATTGAAAGTCACACCGAAGAGTTATTCTGTCGGCAAGACATACCGCTCTCGCTATAACCTCACACCAAGCCTTCAAGTTAATTCAAGTGCATCCACTAGTTGGTGAGACTCATCACTTTTCCTAGGACTTCATACTGAGGTCCTAAGTCATACCAAACATTAGTATTGCTATCAACACCTATCTATCACTAAGACATTCAACTGTCACCAAGAGGTTTCACCGAGATCTCTTATGTTACTCTGAAGTGCTCATCTATCGTGAAGACATACGTCCTTTGCTGAGACTTTAATCTGAGATCCTTATGTTACATTGTGCACTGAACAGTTGACAAGACTTCTATCCATCGCTAAGAGTTCTTACCACAATCTCCAAGCTACTCGAGACCACCATTCGCCAAGAGTTATACCGAAGACCCCTCATCATTGACGAGACTCATCATTGTCACCAAGAGTTCTTAGTGAAGCCTCCTTGTTACACCAAAGACTCTGAGTGTAACACCATCGGTAAGACTTCTGATTTGATGTGACATCATATCAAAACAAACCTTCTGGCGAGAGTTTCCCTAATGACTTCAAACTAAACATTGTCGACGACACATTAACACATCACCCAGACTTCTTCCCAAACTAAGCCTTTCGTCCAAGGGTCTCAACGAGAAATGATATGTATGGCTTGTCAACCAGAGATCTCCACGTAGTAAGAGGTCACACCGAATGCTTCTTGTCATAGCGATAGTTCATTTGGTAAGACTTCTGCAAGGTCACAACAACCTGTACAAAACATAATGTTTCAAAGCTGCTAGTCAGCCAGACATTGAATATGTCACACCAACTTGGCTCCAATAGAGGTTATAGCCTGTGATGATTTAGGCATATATTTCTAACAATCTCCCACTTGACAAAGATCACATAGGAACCTCCAGAGCACAACAAAATTTATTGAAAATCATGGGCACTAAGGCCCATTGAACTGGCACACCACTTGAACTTGTTTGTGCTCACTGGCTTCATCAATGCATCTGCAACATTCTCCAGAGTATCAACCTTTTCCAAACTGACCTTTCCATCCTCCACCATACCTTGTACAAAGTGGTACTGTACATCTATATGTTTCATCCGAGCATGGAAAGCAGGGTTATTTGCCAGACAAATTGCACTCTGACTATCACAAAAAATTGTTATTTTCCCTGCATTAAAACCAATGTTAGAACACAAATGTTTTAACCAGACTACTTCTTTACAAGCATGGGTAGCTGCCATGTATTCAACCTCTGTAGTGGACAAAGTGACTACAGCCTGCTGCTTACTCATCCAACTCACTACACCACCATTCAACATGAAAATATATCCACTGGTGGACCTCCTACTATCAATGTCCCCTGCCTAATCAGAATCCACATAGCCTCGAATACTGAGAGTCCTTTGTGATTCAACCAAGTTCCCATGGTAACACAAAGCAAAATCTGAAGTGCCCTTCAAATATCTAAAAACTCTTTTCACAGCATCCCAATGTGTCCTTCTAGGATTAGCCATAAACCGACTAAGAACTCCCACTACTTGGGCAATGTCTGGCCTTGTACAGACCATTGCATACATAAGACTACCAACCACACTAGCATAGGGTACACTGGTCATGTCCCCATCTCAGTAGGAGATTTTGGATAGTCTTTAACAGATAGCTTTGTTCCCTGCAAGACTGGAACAACTAACTGCTCGCAATCATTCATGCAAAATATCTCTAGAATAGTTTTGTTATACTTACTCTGACTGAGTTAACTATTCCTATCCCTGGTAATCTCCATCCCCAGGATATACCTTGCTGCACCAAGATCTTTCATTTTTAACTTAGCAGACAATTGAGACTTAAGATCATAAATCATTAGCTTACTATTGCCTATGAACAACATATCATCAACATAGAGAGCAATAATAAGAACTTGATCACTTTCAGCTTTATAATAAACACAATGATCAAATTTTTGGTACCACATTCTAGGTGACTGCTTTAACCCATACAGAGACTTCTTTAACTTGCAAACCAGATTCTCTTTACCTTTCTGCACAAAGTGCTCAGGTTGGGACATATAAATCTGTTCTTCAAGATCACCATGAAGAAATGTTGTCTTCACATCCATCTGTTCGACCTCTAAGTCATAGGTTGCTGCAAGTGACAAAAGAAATTTGATAGATGTCAGCTTAGCTGCAAGAATTTTTTTTTTCTCCATAATCAATTCCCCCAACCTGGGAATAACCCTTTGCAACCAACCTCGCCTTATATTTTTCCACACTGCCATCTAGACCAATCTTCTTTTTAAATACCCATTTGCAACCAACAACTTTTCTACCTTTAGGCAAGGGCACCAAACTCGAAGTTTCATTATTTTCTAATGATGCCATTTCTTCATTCATGGCTTCCAACCAAGAGTTTGAATCAGACATTCTAAATGCTTCTTTCACAATCCTAGGCTCATCAGTGCTAGAAATTAAAGCATAGGACCAAGTAGAATCTATCAAAGAAAACCCATACCTATCAGGTTACTTTCTTTCACAAGTTGACCTCCTCACTTGCTGAGGTTGAGGTTTTTTTTCTTCTTCAGAACTTTCAAAACTGCTTGAGCTCTCCTGAGTTTCAGGTACATTTTGAATTTTCAATTCCTCTTTATCTGGTGTAGGAGAAATTTCAACTACATCCTTATTGTTTTCTGACTTTGTCTTTGACTGCAGATCCAAGGTAGAAGGCTTCAGCTCATGAAAGATTACACTTCTACTGTATACAACCTTCTCCGTATCAGGATTCCAAAGATTGTATCCTTTTATGCCAACACTATAGCCAATAAAAATACATTTGATAGCCTTGTTCTCCAATTTATATCTTTTCACATCCAGCGCATATGCATATTCCTCACATCCAAAAACATGAATATGTCTTCAAGAGGGCTTCTTACTAGACCACGCTTCCAAAGGTGTTTTCTCAACAAGAGTAGAA
>VDFB02049217.1:148053237-148131980 GCA_007258455.2 Sequoia sempervirens
TTTAGACCCTCATTCAACATTCTATCAACTTCAAACCCTTCGTAAAAAATTTCTACCTCTTCATCTATGTTTGTTGCCTCTTCATCTCTCACAGTTTGAAATTTTATCATATCTTCATAATAATTGTAAGCCCAAGGGCTTATACCTCTATGCCCATATCTTATCATATGTCGATAAATCATATTTCTTTTTTTCACCTTTCCACCAAGACAATTTTTACATGGACATGGATATTTTTCAATGTCCCTCTCATCAGCTACTATCTCATCATATGCATGATATTGATCCCTAGTCAACCTTTGACGCTCATCCATCTATAATATTGTGCATTCCCATATTAATTTAGTTTCTGATTTAAAGAATAAAACATAAATCTGAAAATAGAGATGCCAAAACATTGTTGAAAGTAGTCACTTTTAGTACAGACCATAATAGAAAGAAGAGGATATAATGAGTCATTGTTCTGAGATCTATCTTACATTCATTTGAAGTTTACCTACTGAGAATGGAATATGCCTATGTTTTCTATTAGCTTACTTTCGGCAATGAGGGTTTTGAATTACCTCTAAATTCACTGCAGAGGGCCTCATTCACTTCAAATTCATTGTAGCAAACTCTGAATTCCTTGCCAGCCTTTTCAAAAGTCTCTAGGTTCTATCCAAAAAATATTTATCTCCCATGAAAGTGCTTCAATACCTATCCATGAGAATAAAAGACATCAACAACAATCCAATTTTATTCCCATGCCAACAATTATACATTTTACAAGTTGTTTGACTTATAAATATAGACAAGTTATGTAAAACACTAGATAAATAGCATTTAAAGGTTTATCATCTATGACTTATAATCTGTTTTTGAGTTCAACTAATACAACTATTTTTTTTAGTTTTTTTTCATGGTTGTTACTCATGTAACTTGTACTTTCATATCCCTTTGAGCTTCTTTTTGTATTTTTTTCTTCTACATTGGTTGTGTTATGAAAATTAAACTTGAAAGTGACCCTGCTGATAAGATTTGAGTCTTTAGTTGTTTACTTGTTTTTGTGATATTTGACTTTTGAGTATTAATATATAAGTCCAAATGTTTATCTATATTGATGTGGATCTTGAAAATTCCAAATACTTAAATCCAAAACCCGATTGAGCCTTGAAAGTGGATTGATCCACATATAACATTATGGTGAGTGCTAGAATGTAATGTTCATTGTGGGTCATGAATGAGTGGAGGTGATAGAAAATATTTAAATATACCAGTAACAGTCATATGGTGTTAATCAGTTAATGTAAATGTGACATAAGGATTTATTATATATAAGTGAGTTGAAGGCCAAGAGTATTTTTTCTGATTCTCAAAGAGGACAAACTTAACATAGCCATACACTCATAATTGATTTTGGATCATACGTGTTTGCGTTCAAAATCATCTCTTAGAAGTACATGATATATATCTTCTACAAGTATTTCAACACGCTGCAAGTATTTCTTGAGAAGCTTATCTCTAGGTTCACCTAGCTTACAATTACATGCCAGATGCTACTATGTTTTTTCCTTGGTGAGTTAGATGTGTTCCTTTTTGTTCATAAGGAACATCTTTATAATTAATGTGGGTTTGTCTCTTTTGATGTGCATCCATTTCAGGCCTGCAGTCAAATGGATTCCAGAGAGGTTATGTTTGGTGGAGGCTCATTAGGTAATATTTTGGAGTAATTCTTTAATTGGAAAATATATCCTTATTTTCTATAATTTTATTCTATTTGGTAGAGTGGCTCCGGGGATAAGGATTTTAAATGTTTACACAAATCCCTTGAAAACTATGGTTATAAGAGGGTGTGGGAGGTGTGCTTAGTGAATACGATGTATATGTTGTCTAGAAAAGAATTGAGTTGGTTCCTGCAGAAGTACTTTGGACAATTTGACTGACTATATATGCATGCATTAGTAGTTTCAAGTGTAGCAGAGCCTATTCAATCATGGTCAATGTTAGGAGATTCATTTGTCTCTCTAACAAAGAGTTTTTTCAACCATTGCAAATTTGCAACTAGCTTGAAACGGTATCTACATTATTGAAGAACTAGCATTCGTCTTGTCATAATTATTTAGCAGAACTATAGTAACATGGGGATACTATAAAGAATATTATAAATTAAAGTATTAACATTGATTTGGTCAAACTAGGTAATGAACACTGTATATATGTGTTACTTGTCTTCTTAGAGACAACAAGCTTTATTCAGTTATCCATTACTGATTCTTATTCTCTCTTTTTTTTTGTATGATCTATGCATGCTATTTTTCATTGTGCTAGTTGTTATAGTTGAAAATTTTCACATTTTTCACTAGCCTCCACCCAACAATCCTCCACATTCCATAGATATTCATCAAATTTTAATTTTATGATAAAAAAAAATTGTTGAAATTTGTGTGAGAACCATTTTGTAGCCCACATTGCTAAATTGTCACGCCCATAAATAAGTTTGAGACTCCATAAATTTTCCTAAGTAAAAATTAGCACTATCGGCCTAACAATGCATCATCAGTGGAACCCCCATCATAGCCTTGTTGATGGCCTGATGAAAATAGTTCATTACCTAGTATCAGTGTAACAACACCCTATCAGGCTAACTCCTAAGGCATTCCCCCCAATAGACCGATATATTCAACAAAAGTAAGCACATCATTGTAACACATGAACATTGATGGAATGAATGTCTACATTTCCTCGATGACCCAATATGATCATAAATGATCAAGAATTATTATATATCGGGAGAATTAATGTGTATTGTGGTAATATATTTTGGCATCCCACTGATAGACCGAAGGAAAATTGTTGATTGGTGAAGAGGGTGGCTATCGGTGGAATAAGGATTACAGTCTCATTGATACAATGATGATAATTGATTGCTAATTGATGTGACATCTCAAGGAATCATCCAAATATTTAAAAATAAATGCTTCCCCCTAATGACAAGACTGAAATAGGTTGTGTATTTATGAGCCAGAGTTGAAGTGAATTATATCACAAGTTTATCACATAATTGTTGCACAGTCTGGAAGATTTCGCTGAAGACAGAAGTAGAAAGGAAAAGCTAGGAGTTATCATGTAGAAGAAACCAATGGAGGTGAGACCCAAGTAAGTACACCAATCTCAACTGAGAAGTTGTATTTTTCAAAGGATTAAGAATTCAAACAATGGAGGAAAATGCAGAAAAACCCAAAGCTAAGAAACAAAAAACTAAGAAGAGACTCTTGAATCAAGACCTAATAGATCAATGCACTAGGTCAAGGCCAAGACCCAAGAAGGGTGTTCAAATGAATCCTTCAATGGATAGATTATTAGATAAAAATAAAGTATTGGGGGATATTTGGACACCACAATGCGAGTATGAGCTTTTCATGTATCGTTACAGGAAACAATTAAGGTTTCAACCAGTCTACAACCTATGGAGGTTGAACTTGGGAAGACTTATGGTTCCCAATGTGTTTGTAAATATAGAATTAGTTAAAGCTCTAGCTAGAAGATATGACCCCAAGAGGAGAACTATCCAAGCACATAATGGGGCTGAAATTCTTGTTATTTCTAAGGATTTAATTTCTAATGTGTTTTAGTTGGAGTGTCCTATGAACTTTCCATTCATAATTAGAGATCTCTTGATAGAGTATCACCATATGGATACCAGCTACAAATGATGGAAACTACTCTTGAATAGGCCTAAGAATGAAGGAGGCCAACTCAGGAGGTTTTGTAGTAATGAAAACCCTCCTTTTCATTAGGACTTGTTTGAAGAATATTTTAGATTCACTTATTATTCAGCTAGTCAAGTATTGGGGGTAGAGGTCCCACCCCTCATGTCTATTTCCCCAATGGTCTTAGCTATAGACATACAAAGAAATGATGCCAGGTCATTCAATTATTCTAGATACGTGGCCAATGACCTAAACCAGGAGCTTGAAAATATTAAAAACAATAGTGAATATATTCATTTCAAACATTATTCTTTGTTCATGCATTTTCTCATGCATGAGGGACATGTTAGAAGGGCATAGAGTAAGAATTAAGAATAAAAGATATAGATGAAAATGGGAACCTCAAACCTGTATAGATATGGAATTCACTGTGGGATAGTCAATTTTGTAGATCTCGTTATCTTTATTTTGAGGAGTTTTTTGTGAAGCCATTAATGGAGTGGCTAGGATATCTGTGTGATTATAACTTATCCCCAGAAGTGAAAAAGTTTCTAAGAACAAAGGAAAATGACCCAAGGAAAAAGGTGGATCATAATTGGGGAGATGGGTATGCTTTTCTTGACTACACAATGATTAGGGTTTATGGGTTTGAAGGAACTCCACACTTGTTGCCACGAGTGGTTCTTGATAGAATTTCCTAATTATAAATTGTGAGGAAATTAGCAAAATTTGATTGCAAAAACTTAAAAGGACACAACAAACAATCAATGATGCCAAGTACCTTATGTTTTGGAGACTTTACAGTGGTTGAAAATGAGGGATATCAGGAAATTGATGCTAAATTAGCACAATATAACCTCCCTTTAGGTAACAAAAGGAAAAATTTTGATGTAGAGGACTTTATTCACAAAGCAAGTTTATCATATGTGTTATCAGGATATGAGTATGTATTCTAAGTTTAATATGTAATCATAAACCATGAAGAAGCCTTTACCACTAAAAGAATGACTGCATATAATAGGGTTATGGTTGTAGAGGAATGAAAAAGAAGAAATGTCCCATCTTATTCAAAGGAATTTGGTGAAATACTGGATCCTCTAACAAGGATTGAGCAACTCATTGCTCATATGGGTGAAGTGGTAAAGAATATTCCTTCAGTTGTCTTTGATTCCCCTCATGCAACCTATTCGAGAGTGCAGGCTGAAGATATAGAGCCCTTAGATTATATCCCTTCACAATCGACTCATGATGTGAGTTTTTTTGTAGATAGTGATATGAGTGAAGCAGGGGAGAGTGATGAGGAGGAAGAGCAAGTACAACAAATAGGTGCTCCTATAATCATATGGTATGAGCCTCCTCAGGAACACAATGTTTCAATATTTGAAGCATTAGATGAATTATCAGATGATGCTAGGGTCAAGGTTGGACAATAGTTCATTTCTTATGGAGATTTTGTTATTTGTTTATGAATATAAAGGCAATAAAATGAGACAAAATATGTAGGATGTCACTCCTGAACAAGAAGTTGTTGTTTTGAAAGAATTGAAAAGAGAAATAGACAAAGAGATGGAGTCCATCACTCCTGAGAGAGGGAGAGAGTTACTCCAAGAAGCTGGAGTATTGCTTTTTCCTGGATGGGATATAAGCTCTACAATTGTGTTTGATAGTTTCAGAAAGAGAGGAGATAAAATAATGAATTTAACAGACAAAGCAAGTGACAAGATGTATTCAAGATCTAGATACAATCCAGATGAGGCCACCTTGCTTATTTGGTCATGGTACCCCCATGACAAAAGACCAGCTATGATTGATAATCAAAACTAGACATCTCTTTGTTCAAAGAGTAGGGGATACCAACCCCATGGAGACAACAGAGTTGAATGTCAATGTGGCAAAGTTCACCAAGTCACAAATTGATAAGCTAGTTAAAGAAAATGACAGGTTGAAGAAGGAATTAGCACATCAAAGAGAAAGATCATCTTCCTCTTCCACACTAGAATTGTATTCCCCATGGCTTGAGAAAGATAAGAGAGTATTGGATGAAAAGGATGATACAACTTATTGGAAGCAGTGCCACCTAAAATCTCAAGAAAAATGTAAAGAATTGGAGAAGGAAGTCAAAACCATCAAGTATAAGATTGCATCCAAAATGATCAAGGGAAGATTCAATAAGATGATGAAATGTGCAGATGAATATTAGAGTCAATTTAAATATGTACTCTCAATAGTAGAGGAGAACAAATGATTATAGGGGAGAATAATCGAAAAGAGACAAGAGCTTCAAGACAAGCAAATCCTAAAAGGACATACAATGTAGACACATAACAAATTGGTAGAAGCACACAATGGATATCATAATAAGTTCATCGAGGATTTTGAGTACTTCAATTCGACTCTGACACTCTATGATGATATGGGAAATCCTCAAGAATATGATGATTGGAAGGAAGATTTTAATGTGATTCTGACTACTACATTACAAGAGATCAATGGCAAGGATATGATTTTACAAAATACTCACAACCATCTTGAGAATATGATGTATAGGAAGTATGATAGGAGAGAGGTGATCTCCAATGCAGATACTTGTGCTGAATAAGAATACATCCAGCACCTCTCTTCATTCAATTTGTTCCTCAACCACTATGGATACACTAGACACAATAGGGCAACCATCAGGTTGAAAGGAGTCAATTGATAGAATGAGCACCATATCATGGAGTAGAAGCTTTGAACAGACCTTAGGTCGTCACAGGCTTCTACTTGGAGATTAACGGATTGATGCATTTATTTACTGCAATATTTTTTTTTCTTAATTATGTTTAGTTATCAAACAACATGAATTTTTGTAATGGGTCTGTAGCTTGTTGCCTCTCACATATATAAGAGAGACCAAGACTCGAATAGATCATCCATCTCATATCAAAAACTAATGTTATAATGCATATTATTCAAAGAAAATAATAATGGAGAAGGTTATGCATAATTGTTAATTCTTTTTCAAGTGTTCAACTGTTGTGTGGATTTATATGCTTATATGTTATTTGGATGTCTCCAAAGTGGCTTTTTATGTTATTCAAATTGAGTGTGTGGAAATACATTTAATTTGTCAATACACATTTGTTGTAGTTGTGTGATGTTGTTGACTAGTTTTAGTGCATAGAAGAATTAAAATTCCTTTTAAGAAATCAAATTTGATAGGTTCCTATTTGGATTAAAGTCCTTTTGAATAGATTGTCTTAATTGGTTTCCTTTCACATTTGAATTAAATCCTTTCACAACTTCATAGTAGCATAAGAGGATATCACTAGGATTACTAAGAAGAGTCCAAATAACTGACATACTTGCACGTTTTCATAAGGTGCAAACATTCAAAGTGCCCAACTGTTCGAGTTAAGCTGAAGAGTGAATCTACCTATCTTATAGAACCCTATCTCCAAAATCATCATTCAACCTTCCACTCTATCCACCAAATAGAAGTGGGCACTAGTAATAATTAGATATTACATACAAAATACAACTCACAAACTTGAACTCTCAATTACTCTCACTAGTATTTAGACATTAAAACTATGCATCTGCTTTATCTCACATGTCGTAGTAAGTAGATTGCTCAATCTTGGAATCATATCTATCTAAAAATCTTCCTTATTTTTTAGGTATACCCACCTAGGTCTAGAAGAGCTTGAAGAGTAGAAGGTAATCAATCCTGCTTACCTTGATTGTGGGCCAAAGGTGTATTAAGGGATTGGCACCCCCTTATGGTTTAAAACTTGCACTTTGAGAACTAACATTAGTGATGATGGCCCAAGCTTTTTCATCAAAATATATGCAATACTTCCATAGTTTAACTACATCTCACTATCCTTGCCATGATGAGAAGGTAGAGGTAGATACCAACAAGAAGCTTCATTGTTTGAATTGGCATCAAACAATACCTTCAACCTCAACTTATGCCATTACATATAATGAAATTTACCTAATTTTCTATATTGTTTAATCACACAATAAGGGGCATTTAGAGCCCAATGGTACCTACCCAATCTAGATATACCTTTGGTGTTAATGAAAATCATAGGAAGAATTGAAAGTGTTAGGAAGGTAGGTCTATTTCATATAGATCTTTTTCATTGTCGAAATACGTCTACCTTAATTGATGAAAATTTGTTCATGAGATTTATGCATGATCACTATTGCTATCTATGCTCTACTGGTTTGATATGCCCATGATTTGCTACCTACAGTACTTGACTAATGACTCTCTATGAATAACCCAAGTATAGTGCTTTAATTGCTTTCAAACATAAAGTGGGTGGTAAGTGTTGCTTTATGTGATAACCATACATGACTTAATTAAGAAATGGGAATCTCACTTATAATATTTTCTCAATGAATTGGGATCCTGTATGCAAATATAGGATGTCTATCTTTTCATTTTTCCCTTTTCAGGTCCACTCTTGAAAGCTCCTAAGTGGTTGAAGAGACCGGTTGGTGTCAGTTTTGGATTTGGAGGAAAGCTTGCTTCATTTCAGCCTGGTATAGCATCACAGAGTGTTCTTGGCTTTTCTGAGGTAGAGTACAATTTATTCTATGGTACTTGTCATTAAGATAAGATATGGTCTTATTTTTCTGCTATTTTCATAGGTATATATACATAATCTCGTTACCAAGGACAGTCTAGTGCTTCATTCAACGGAGTTTGAAGTTGCAATAGTAGATGGTGAGAAATCATCATTGTGAGATTTGTGCAACAAGAAGTCTCAGTATTCTTAGTTACTTATTTGTGCATACTTTTTGAATGGGATTGATAACAATTTACATTAATTTGTATTGCTTCACTTGCAAATTTTTGGTTTCTGCATTGATTTAGTTTGGAAGAATAGAGGGAGACATGGAATTTCCTAAGAGTCATGTTTGAAGATGAAGGAAATTCTAGGACAAAGCTACTTGACCACCTTGGATTTCAAGTGCAGTCAACAAAGAATCAAGACTTATAGGAAGCTCAGTCTACCAACATTGATGATATCAACAGTGAAATAATCAACAATGTCACTCTTGATGATACAACACAATTAAATCCATCAGTTCGGTCAAAAGGTGGACAAGACATTACATCCCCCAATGAATTGGGATCCTATATGCAAATACATGATGTCTATCTTTTTGTTTTTCCCTTTTTAGGTGCACTCTTGAAAGCTCCTAAGTGGTTGAAGAGACCAATTGGTGTCAGGTTTGAATTTGGAGGAAAGCTTACTACATTTTGTCTAGGTACAACATCACAGAGTGTTGTTGGCTATTCTGAGGTAGGGTACAATTTATTCTTTGGTACATATCATTAAGATGATATATGGTCTTATTTTCCTACTATTTTCATAGGTATATATACACAATCTCATTACTGAGGACAGTCTGGTGCTTCGTTCAATAGATTTTAAAGCTGCAATAGCAGATGGTGAAAAATAATCATTGTGAGCTTTGTGTGATAAGAAGTCTTAGGATTCTTGGTTACTTATTTTTGGATACTTTTTGAATGGGATTAATAACAATTTACAATAATTTATATTGTTTCACTTGCAAATTTTTGGTTTCTGCATTGATTTAGTTTGTAAGAATAGAGGGAGACATGGAATTTCCTAAGAGTCATGTTTGAAGATGAAGGTAATGCTAGGACAAAGCTACTTGAGCACCTTCGATTTCAAGTGCAGTCAACAGAGAATCAAGACTTACCAAAATTGATGATATTAGCAGTGAAATAATCAACAATGTCACTCTTGATGATACAACACAATTAGATCCATCAATTTAGTCAAAAGGTGGACAAGATGTTACATCCTCCAAAGACAATGGCGAGGATTTTTTTGATAATTTGCACAGTCCAAAAGAATATTCCTCACTTCCTCTCACTAAAAATTATTTTGTTGTTGGGAAGGATACCCTAGGCAATGGAGAAGAGGTGCAACATGAAGCTACTAAATATTTGACTAAATACTAAGATTGCGATGAAGCCATTCAAAATTATTTAGTTGTTCATGATTATAAGGGAGCAATCATGTAATTCCTATCAGGAAACAAGATGGAAGATGCACTTCTCATTGCTCATGTCAGCGGGAGTTCTTTATGAGAGAAAAATCGTGATGAATATTTAAGAAAAATGAATTGTTCCTATCTTAATGTTATGCTTCTATACTAATTGCATGGAATTTGCAATGTCTTAAAGTCATTTAATGTTTTATGTTTTACCATCCTTCTTGTATTCAACTATCTAGATTTTAGAAGGCTAACTAGCTCTGTTTATCTAAAATATATTTCTTTCTATGGAATATTTTATGACTTAACACTATTAGTGCAAGTGGTTTCTGCAATGGTCAATAATGATCTTATTGGCCTTGTGAACAGTAGGACATTGAAATCCTAGAAATAAAATCTTGCTTTACTTTGTACACTAAGTGTTTTTTTCCACAAAAAATAGTTAAACAAAAAATTATGTAAATTGGATAATGTAATTTTGATTTGCAGAAAATTGTACTTGACAATAAGTTTATTTTATAATTCATTTCTAATTTTTTTGAGTTGTAGTTTGAAGCTTTTGATATAATGAGAAAGCGTACAGATTTATGCATTGTATCATACACTTGTGTAAAATATTTTCAAACATTTATCATACTTGTATCATAGATACAAGACTTGGACATAAAACAGTCTTGGAAGGGTGATTTTTGACTTAACACTTGTAGAACTCGACATAGACTTGGTAGGATGAATTTTTTACTTGGACATTGAAGGTAGGTTTTCAAATCAAATAAACCCTACCCCACAGAGTGATGTGTGTTTTCCATTATATTTTCATTGAATGCTCTTGGAAAAGAAATGAAATTAGCTATGATGTTTTTTTGTTCACTGTTGCCAATTGATTCTAAGTTTTCTTTAAGAGGCTTGGAGTTGTAAGATCAAAGGGGCCTCTTGTAGTCAATAAAGAAAGAAATTCAGTCCTTGAAGAGATTGTAACAAAGATGTGATAATCACAAAGCACAAGGTTCAAATCAATGAGATCATAATGTAAAAACAAAAGAGAAAAATTATTCTTTTATCAGAACAATAATTTTAAGGATTGATTATGAAGAACAATCATCATAAGATAACAGTGAATACAAACAATGATAGTGCCAACGAGTTATCAATATAGTGAATAAAGAGTTCCAATTTTCAATGCATGATAATAGTAGTCCAAGGCATGCAAGGGATAGGAATGAAAGACAATATCTAGAGGGAAAATAGTTGCAAATGATCATTGTTATATCAAATCATATGAGTGTCAAAGGATCATAAAAAAATGAAGAAGATAATAGCATTTGTTATGAATGCCATGTGACCTGATATCATGCACAAAGATGTAAAAGACCATGGAACATAGTGAAAAGGGGTCAAAGTCAATGAGATTCATTCAATGTCAAAGAGAATTAACATTATATGAGTGAAAGCACAAGATTGTAACAACAATGAAGCAATGGAAAGAAAGAACAGTATATGCAACATTAGGATCACAGTCATAAAGGATGAAGATCAGCATGAGGTTTCAGGATTCAAGATTTCCACTTACCTTTAGATTGTAACCTTGTTTAATGTTCTTCCCTTTCTTGAATGATATTGGTGTTGCATCTCAGAAAATGCTACTCAACAAGCTCTGGCGTTACAAAAATGGAAACAGCCACTCTTTGCATTCAATTGTTGTTTCCTTTGTTAGACTTGCAATTCAAAAACCTTCAAACGTGTGTGGGAGTTGAAATACCAAATTGTTGATTAAACTTTGAAACTTCCCTCCAATGTGAAATCATAATGTTTTATGCCAAAAATAAACTTCCTAAGATTCCCTCCAAATGTATACATGACCTAATCAACCAAGGCACCAAAAATACCTTTTATTTATTTATTTATTTTTGTATACCAAAAATACCTATTGCTAAAATGCACCAAAAAAAACTATTGTGTGGAAGGCATGGAAAAATTAACCTTCATTTTTAGGGGAAAAAAATTCATCTATCTACATTGTCATTTTAATATAGGTTGTGAAAATTAATATAAGCATGATGTGATCCTAAAATTACTAGAGTTCAAAATTGTATAAAAAGTAACATCTATAAATATGATCCACACACAATTGGTTTCATAGATTATAAAATAATTCTATTTTTAAAAAGTAAGTAACAATATAAATCTTGAAAGAGAAAAAATTTTGCATACCAAAAGCAATCATAATTGTTATTTCTATTTCGCATTATTAAGATGGTCGAGTATATCAACAACCGAAGATAGAAGTGAATCAATTTTTTCATTTTTATTGCAATTGGATTGTTTAAATAATATTTTATTAGTGAAATTGACCACAATTTCTCTTTGATACATTTGACATGCTAACACAACAGGA
This sequence comes from Sequoia sempervirens, assembly GCA_007258455.2. NCBI lineage: Eukaryota > Viridiplantae > Streptophyta > Pinopsida > Cupressales > Cupressaceae > Sequoia > Sequoia sempervirens. The sequence goes on from VDFB02049217.1 coordinate 148,065,349, forward strand.
AAATCAAATTGGCTTAAAATCATAGTTAAAAACAGTAACGATTCATTAACATAATGAGTAATAAAAGTTAAAAAATGTAAATATTTATAACTTTTTTTATAAAATATGTGAAGGGCTTAAGACTGCATAGAGAGGAATGCCTTCCATGCAATAGGTACTTTTGGTGCACCAAGCAACCTAGGAAGCCAAATGGCCCGCTTAGGTAGGGGTCCCATGATGAGGGATTAATTAGCTCTATGGATTATGATCAAATTCAAAAGAAAAAAGAATGGAGGAGTAATAGTTATTTATTAGTGATTAATTTAGCCATATATTTAATCATTTTTATTTGTCAGATATTAGTCATTTATTTAGTCATTTAGTTGTGATTTTACCCAATGACCAAATTAGTCTCTTGTAAATTACCAAATTAGTCATTTATTTTCAAGATACTACTAGTGTTAGTCATGTGACTAAATTTTTTAGTCATGTAGTCATTTATTTGCAAAATTCTACTAGTGGAGGACCACTCACCAGAGAAAAATACTTTTTCTCAACAACCTTCTAGGTCTTGTAACCAAGAGAGATAATATATCCTCTCATTTGCATTTTCCAGTCACTGTAATCAAATCCATTGAACATAGGGATCCCCAACTTATGTGGCGTCAGATCTTCCTTAAGTACTTAACCTCTACACCAAGGAACCAAAGCTCTTATACCAATTTTTAAAAGGTGTAGGACAACTGAGAGGGGGGGTGAATCAGTTTTCACCAAATTTAAACTTCAAAACATCAACACTTATTAACTTTACAACCACACTATTCTATTATTAATTATGAACATGAAATACAGATAACAGAAAGCAAAATCAACACAATAAACACCATATTTTATGTGGAAAACCCAATGAGGTAAAAAGCACGATGAGGATTAACTCACAATATAAAGTGATTACAAAATTGAATACAAAGGCTCACTACCAAGGGATCACTATCCAAGAACAAAGACTCACTACCTACATAAAGGATTTACTATCCAATAGGAAGGCTCACTACCTATGTATACAAAAGAAAACAAAGGATCTAACACAATAGTTTACACACATCCACAACCTTGATCAAAAGATTGCAGAAACCTTCAGCTCATTGCCTTTAGGAATCTAACACAATTAAGTATTGTTGCCTCAACTCACTTTCGCACACTTCTACTCTTTTATTTGTGGCTTACTTCATTTCTTAGCATCATGTAATTCTTCATGACCTGACTTGTATATATACCATTTGCAACCTTGCAAACTTTCTCCAAGGTCGGCCACATATGCTTCATTTCATAAATTTGAATTAGGTAGGAAACTCAAAATTCCCACAGTGGAAAGGAATGAGAGTGGACCAATAAAGCATTTAACCAAGACCCAAAAATAATGTCTCAAATCAACCACATGCTTCCTTAATTAATTTTTTTTTTCAAATGAAGTGTAAACACTAGGTCGGCCAAAACTAATGAAAACACAAATGAACATCGATGTGCACACCTTCCAACAAGAAGATGGCACATTGATTATGCAACATGCTTCATTATGTACGAGAAAACATCTCAGGTTCCTTTAGACACATCCACTACAAGAGAAACAACCTTCGAACACCAAACTTCTTTCATTAGTCCATCCATATTGTGCAAACATATACAACAACTTTAAAACTCAACTTCCAAATCACCAAACCACAAGAATCTTTTCCGAAACCTAGAGAACACCATTATTAGACACATTCTAGATCCGTAAGATCTAAAAAAAACAATGAAGGAATTCAGAGTAGAAAAATTTCTCTTAGTCCATAAAAAGCTAACTCTGCTAGAATAGTTCACATGCTAGTGAACATAACTTTTACATTCCATCAAACCAGAAGCTATAAATTAATAGATATCACCATCAAATCACCATCAAAAAACCTTTAGATTTGCACAAGTATAGTATCAGTACAGGAGAAACACGAAGCAAATTCTAGAGCACATTCTAAACACTTACACAACTCTGCTTCTTTCTTTATTAATTTTCTCAAAAGTACTCTAAAACCCATCAATTCATTACATATACAACATCATCAAGATAGCTCCATGTAATCACAACATCTCAAATATGCATGCACAATCTACAACATATTGTATTTGTGTTGATATCAATGACAACATTAATGACAACACCACCAAACTTGCTCATACTTGCAACATAATCTACAACATAATGTACTTGTGTCACTATCCATGAAGGAAAATTGCTTGGTCACATAGTTTCAAAGAAAGTTATCACAATAGACCCATAAAGAGTAAAATAAATTTTAGCCTTACCTTTAGTTGCTCACAATAAGGGTCTACAAAACTTCTCAGGATAAATAAATTTTATTAGAAGTTTTATACCTAACATTGCAGCCCTCTTGAAGCCCATAACAACTATGTTGAAGAAAGATGTAAGTTTCAGCTAGTAAAGAGAAGCTAAAAGTGGTTTTGAGAAAATTAAAGAATCCATTGCAACTGTCCCTACTATTGTAAACCCAAAATTTGCTAAAGATTTAATACTATATTCTTTTCAGAGCATTGATACTATTGATGCCAAAAATTGACGCGGTAACAGTGCCTTATGGGAAACTCAGTTCAAGGGGGACCCTTTGCACCAAACTGAGTGACCTCTGGATTTTAAAGAAGCTCGCTTCTTCTATAATAGTTTTTGGAAAGGGAAAAGGAAATGGATATAATGAAGCAAAGTCTAATCTAAGGCGATGCACCAAAATTTGTTGATGGGCATGATAAATCATAGATTTAAGGGCCTGAATGGTGTTGTCATGTTCTAACACGTCAGAGACTTAAAGTTATAGCATAAATAATTCATTTATTGACATAAAATAGTATTGCATACATCCTTACTACTAAGAAGAGTCATTTAGACATGATTTAGATAAGCAAGCTTGTATTCAATATATAGAAGTCATGTCAAATGAAATGCTTAAGACAATAAAAAGCACAGTTTATAGTTTAATCAATACATGAAAAATAGAAAGGCTGAACAGTTGGCACAGTCTGAAAGTTTCTTACAAATAAACATATAAAAGAGGCTTGGTGTCTCTTGCTAAAACCAGTATCCTTTTTCTTAAGTTTTCTCCTCCTCTTTCTCTCATCAACCGAGAAAGTATATATAGTAGTAAAAGAAATCTCCCACCGCCTTGGAGGACTGTAATAGAAAAGATTTCCCAATCCCCTGCAATTATGCCAGAATCAGAAGATTCTCAAAGCCATTACAACGGCAATGAGTTAGAACACATCATCTGGACATCCAGGTGTAGGCGCGCCCTTTGCAATGATGGCAGTGGTCCCAGCTAGGCTCGAGGCGACAAGTGTCATCCACCACTTCAAACGACCATGACGAGCGACACCCATTAGCATAATCTCCCTTAGCCAGCCTATTGCCTGTTTCAAGGATCAGTGTAAGGAATGTGGCAGCCTGTCGTTGCCCAAATAAAAACTTCTCTCATTGTTGCCGAGAGATTGCGAAGAAGCAACATGTGTCCAATGGGCTGAGGTCCTTGTTGTAGTGGAGAGAAAGCTGCATCAACCAGGTGCAAAAGATGTGTGGCAGCATTTCGTAGCCCGCGGTTGTTCACCTCCCTGCTCTGTTAAAAGATCTGCGAATGATTGCCACCTAGCAAAAAGGTAAGGCCCGCTAACACCTTTTAGAAAGTAAAAAGGAAACCCCGCGCAAGCACTACGCAGCTCGTATTTGTTTATTTCATTCCTGCATGAAAGACTTGCAATACGCCACCACATAGCATGATGTGGGTCCCTCTGACAATCCTTAGAAATGATCTTCCCCGCACAAGGCCTTCGCAACCTACACAAAGCCTTCAAGGCAAAAAGAAATAAAACTTTTGCAAGTGAGACACATAGACACCCAACGCAACCTCTTGGGACCCGAAAGGGAAGCCACTATCCGAAGCTATGAAGAGAAGATGCGCAAAGTGGTAGATCAAAACTTGATGGAAAGCCGAATAAACTCAGCGATGCATAGGCCAGCAAACAAACAATTACAAAAGGAACCCGAAGGGAGCTGTTTGAATATTTATTTTAACAGCTTTTGGCGGCTATCAAGGGCGTTTCAGACAAGGAACGGAGAACCAAAAAACTCTTTAGTTCTACAGATCAGAGCTTTATCCATAGGGTGGATTGAGTTAGAGTTTGGAAAGAGCAGCTTGCAAGGTCGACCATTCATTTTTGGACGGCTTTGCCATGCTGTGCAAATTTTCTTGTGCCCTGCGGAGGTCAATAGCTTCCTTATGAGGTAGCACCTTAGGTAGGCCAGTGCCTGCTTAGATATGGAAAAGCAGTTGCGAGAGCGGATGAATGATCGCCTCAATATCAGCTGCCGTTGGGGAGCTGCCGAACTCCCTGAATGCCTCCGGGTCGTTCTCCTTCTGCTCAATTACCTCAGCAATTTGTGTTGTGGCAATGGAGCCATCCTCGAGGAACGGGGATGGCAGCCCCATTTTGCCTAATTCAAAGAAACTTCCCTGAATGCCATCTAGTGCCTTACCTAGAAAAGTCTTCACTGCCTTAGTGCGCTGGAAGGTGGAGTGACAATGAATGAATTTATTTACTGTTTGAGCAGCAGTGTCCCGATCTTCGATACCCACCCTGGCCAGGATTTCATTTGAGAATAAGTATAGCTTGTTGAGCAATTCCCTTGCCTCAGGAACCTTCTCCAGGATGACACATGGGAACTGCTTCATGGTGTCGTGGGCCTCTTGATTGAGCCTTGATGCCTTGGTGATAAATTAGAGGGTAGGCTGTAGTGTTAGGCAAAAGGTCTTGACTTTCTCCCAGTAATAAATGTACAATTGCCTAACCAGCGGAACGACATCAGGTTGGGCAGGGGCAGGCAATAGAGAGGCTTTAAGCAAAGAAATCTCTATGTCCCTTGAAATAAGGGCCTCGGCTAACTCTGCCTTCTTCTTTTTCTCGGATGCCAACTGCTCCGCATAGCTGCTCATTTCTTTATTCCAATTCTGTTTCGTTCAGGAGTGGTTCGCCGATTGCTCTTCCAAGGAAACATTTGTCTCTCAGAGTTCCTCTTCTAGCTTAGTCTTTAAGCCTTTAAATTCAACCTCTTTCTCTTGTACTCTTTGCTCATACTGCTCTTGTAGGTGCTCCAACTCCTCACCCTTTTGTGCCATCCCCTGACTATACTCAAGGCGGACACGTTCAAGCTCTTCTTCTTTTGACTATAGGCTCTGTCATGCCGCCTGGTTCTAGCTTTGCAATTCTTTTACTAAGCCTGGGTAAGCAACCTAGGTTTTCGCAATTTCACCGTGAAGCCTGTTCCTCTCATTCTCCACTGTCAGTGCCCTTTTAGTCATTCGGGCAATATCTACCTCTAAGGATTTCTCCTTCGTTTCCAGAAAACTCACCCTTTTCTTGGCTGCCCTGAGCTACTCATCCTTCTTCTTTAACTGGCGACCAGTTTTGAGGAAGTTAGAAGTTACCACCCATTGCGTCTCCTCCATGATCTCGACCTTATCTTGTGGCTGAGCTACCTTCATGTCAAGTCCAACAGCATAGATCTCATAGTCTTCGGGTTGCATTTCTCCCTGAGGCTTGCTTATCGTTGGGTACATGGTCGCGAATTTTAATTCCTGTCGGGCCTCATCATATGAAGCTTGTACTCCAGGCTCGGCAGGAGCATTGTCATCCTTTGGCTTGCATTGCCTCATTCTATTTGGATGCGCTTCTTTTTCGTAATCTATCTATGCTATGAATTCGGCTGGTGATGAAACTAGCCCACCTGCGAAAGGAACACCAGAAGGTAGGGCATAGGGATAGGTAATTTTCATAGGCGCACATATTTTTTTTTTCTGGAGAGTGACTATTTGTGGAGAAAAGTGTGGCACGTTCCATAGCTTGGCCTGAGAACTATCAATAGGGCTAGGCATGTGTAGTGGCTGAATCAAGGATTCAGTCATGAGGCTCATTGGCCAGGGAGTTGCTGACTAGATGTCAGCTTGTTGCAATGGAACAAAATCAGTAAGCATAGCGGAAAAAGAATGGGAGATGACTGGGGGAACATTTTCTGAAAGTGAGGTGAGGAAATTCTGAGAGGCAGTGATAGGCGTGAGCATACTCAGAGGAGTAATTATAAATGGTTGGGCCTATAAAAACTGGGCAAATCTGACCGAATGAGCTGGACCGAAAGTAGAAGGTAGAGGGCTCAGACTTATGGTAGGAGTTGCTAGTGAAGTAGGGGCAAATACAAAGGAATGAGATGCAAGAGAAGGAGGAGTGAAATATACCTGTTGATTGTTCGGTGGTGGTTCCAGGATCGTCCGTGACTCCCGTAAAAACTCCGGTATCTGGCTAGTAGTGTGCACTTCTCCTCCGGTGGGTTCTTGCAAAACTCCTCCGATAATACTTTTAGTGCACTGCCTTTTCATAGGCGAACACTCACTAACTTCGGCAGTCAGATCCCTCTGCTGAGGCATTAGCCTGGCCGGTTTAGCGGCCCAAGTGCGTGTATACGAGCCTCTTGATATATTAAAACATACATTAGTGGTCACATAGGCGGCATGCCCGAAGACGTTGCCACCTTGCACTGAAGAGGATGATACCATCGCTTCTTCTTCATGCTCTTCGGATCCCTCTCCCTCTTCACTCCTGTCAACACTAGAGCTTGGGTTGGGGTGGTCTTCATTCCACCATCTGTCAAATTCCTGGTCGTCCTTCAATTGATTATAAGGACCATCCAATTGTGCTGTTTCCTAGCGATATTTCCTAAAAGCTCTTATTTTTTCATCACTCCATTCCTCACCCCTCTTCAACTTGTTATACATGTTGTGTTCCATGGGAAGATTGTCCCTAGCCACGGCCATAGGAAAGTAGAACTTGTGTCATGGGCCCCTAGTGTCCAGCGTAGGGATTTGCACTAATTCCATAAAATCTTCCTCTCTATCTATTTGCGGATTAAGCCGCTTCTCCTAGTATGGTCGAGAAACATGGGTAACTTTCATATGTGGCTCTAGTAAGTCATCGAAAGGGTTGTACTCCCACTTATCATTTATCAGTACCAACCCTAAATATGCCAGCTTCTCTTCTAACAACTTGTGCGATTATTTTTTAACCAGCGTTACCGACTTGAAACTCTTCAGACATGTGAAGAATCCCTTCTTCTTAACACTTCCGCTGCTACAGAAAGTGAAATCAATGACACACACCTGCCAGAAAATTTCTAGCGCGAGCACTCTATCGGTGACGCAAGCCGGGAGTAGGAAAGGTTTGCTAGTAAAGTCTTGCATTCAGAAGATTGTAAAATCCCTGCCTAAGAACCAGTCACAAGTAGGGGTATAGCTCGGCATAAATCTGATCTGCTCTTTGGTGAGCCGGAAAATATCACCCTTTCTGATTAAATCATTCAAAACTGGGGCTATGAAATAGTCCGTGAATGCATAATAGTCATATATTGCAGAAAGGAAAGGTGTCTATGTAGACACCGACTTTCTTTTATTCTGCTCATCAAAAATTCATAGCGGAAGAAATCAGGCGAAGAAATCCAGATTCTAATGCAGAAACATGTGGACCAGGTAGGAAAGAAATCTAAACTTCTTTTCCACCTGATAATTCTCCATTTTTTGTATCATTTCTTCAACCATGAACTCAACAAAATCATAATAGAAGAGTTCATGTTGCTTGCGAAACTGTATTGCAGGTCCCAGTTGAAAAGCCTCTATCTTTTCATCAGAGTCTCGGCTGCAAACAAATGCCAGCATGGACATGGTGTCTTGGAGATCATCGTGGAATGAACCATGTGATAATGGGATACTTGGTGCTTTAGCGGACGCGATACCTTTCTTATTAGTCTCCTCTAATAAGAAATTTGAGCCAGTTTTCATCTTCCTTCATATTTTCTCCCCCTTGCTTGGGCGAAAAGGCTCAATAGTCTCCTTCCTTCTACTTGGATCCAGGATACATAACATGTGCCAGATGGCTTCTAGACTGATATGCATCCTTAAGTTGTGACCTTCAATGTAGTGGGTATCTAGTTTATAGCGCTGAATAGCAGCATCAACCACTTCTGGGCAATAGTGCACCAATGGGACCATGTATTGTGGGAGACCACTATACCAGACTCTACTTGTCATGGATTGGTCTGCATTTGTTGCTGATAACCTTGCACAAGCTACCTCTCTGAGGGATTTAGGGTTCTTCGTGAGCTTTGGGTCATAGATATTGTTCCATTCTTCCTTAACCATTTTCTGGTTACTCCATTCCTTGGGTCTATCCAACTCTTCCGTGTGGACTGTTCTCATCTTCACGGGTATACCAGGCATGGCGTATGCTACACCCTCATAGACATATACCTCAACTGAGGAACGAATAGCCGTGAATAGCTCCTGGCTAATTTCCTCCTGCATTGGCTGAGCTGAATATTCTGGCATTTTCCTCTCTCTGAAGAATCTGTAAGCTCCTGGCCTATGAATTTGTTTTCTCTAGATAGACAGATAGAAAAAAACTTTGTACTTCACTTGCATTTGCAAAAGCCTTTGAAATATTGAGCCTTTTCATGCAATAATAGCAACCTTTTCCAAGGTGGTAGGTGAAAGCAAGTCTTTTGCATTTAATTCAACATGTATCGTTAATCTTGCAACTCGTGCAAGATGAACTGATTGTTATTTCGAGGTGGTCGGATTTCATTATTACATTTATGAGATCGTGTGATACACCTTGATCTCCTTGAAAATTGAGCTTGCAACTGGCCTTCTAACCTTCCGTTAGCATGCATTGGTAATTAATATCCTGGCTGGAATGATTACACTAAGCAAACAATCACCACCTGGAAAGATATGAATATTTCCTTGGGCTCTAAGATGTGCTTGAGAGATGACACAATAGCTTATGGCCATATGTCCCTTCACCAACAAGCGCCACCTTTTTTTAAAACTAATTAATCAACCTAATTTAATTAAACATGCCTTAAGCCGTGCCATCATGGATGTACTGGCCCAGAAATGTGAACAAACGCAGACTCGACTTTCGAGATATTAGTTAGCATAACATCACATTTTTTTAGAGGCGGATTGGCATGTGCCTTGTCAATTTTTCTATAAATAGGATAGTTGATAGTGAGTAAAACATAATTAGTATTTAAGAGGTGATAGGTCAGTAGCAGAGTGCTAAGCAAGTCCTTTCATAGGTTAGGTGGTGAGCAAATTTGACATTATCTTAGAAGACTAGGGACAGTGTCAGAACAATGGATACCCCAATCCGCCTAACCTCGTTTAAGTCACAGACGGCGTTCTTAGGTGAGATTTCCACTAGGAGGCCGAAAAGGATGGCGAAGAACAAGCATTTGCTGGTTCTGGTAGCTATTAAGTGGGTCTTAGGCAAGGATTGTATAGAATATGAGGATAAGTATAGGGTGAATACCAACATATGCTCACACTTTGTAGCATCCATGCTAGATATTTGCATTCCCCGGCCACTTATCCTAAAGCTGGTTAAAGAAATCTTCTTGAAAAAATACCTTAATGGGCTTGGTGAGGTCGTTGCACATGCTACATATGGGATAGGCCTACCAACAGCCAGTGACTTGCGTTGCTTTATCAAATAAGAAGTTGTCGTCGTTTGGCTACCATTCCTTAGCGGATTCTGCTTGCAGACCATTGACCAGCACCACCAGAGGGTTACTCAGGCCCTACACTTCCTGTTTTGGAGCTACAATGTGATACCTTTCTATGATGTAGATTGGTACACTGACTTCAGGAACCTGGTGTTTCCACCGCCAATGATGGTTGCATCAAATGATGCTGCTAGTGCCGCTGAGGAGCCCATGGACGAGGAAGAAGTGGATGCTGCAGTGAATGCATTGATTACTGCCAGTCATGCCTTTGGATAGATAACCCCTTTGCCTACTTGCTCAAAATGCAACTTTTCTGCTTTGGATAAGTCTGATAAAAGGCTATCGTATATAATATACCTTGATACTTGTACATTTTGGAAATCGGCATCCTAGCCATTTTGTAACCAAAGAATATATATATAAATATATACTTCTCGTTTTAAAGAAAATTCATGCTCTTTTTGCATCTGTGTTTAAAATTTTCTGGGTTTGCAAATTTTGTATGGTATTTCTCCATGTATGAGTGTATTTTGTGTAAAGCAACTCTGATGTTTCACCTACCAACGATAATGAGCAAATGCGTAGAAAGACGACTGATTTTAGAAAAAGAACAGGACAAACACAGAAAAGGAAATAAAAGCACTATTTACATCTGTACAAGGTAGAGCTTAATGCCTAATGGAACAACTTAAGATGAATCCAATTGACCAGGATTCCTAATGGCTCTTATTCCATATTTTCTAGCTCAAAAGTGTTGTGTTGCCTACACCGAATGATTTTGAAGGGTCCCTCCCATAGGCTATCAAAATTACCATGCTGACCTGCCTTTGCAGCCCTGCTGTCATATTTTAGCACTAAGTCTCCACTTTTTAGACCTTGGTCGGAAGCCTTCTTGTCAAACCATCGTTTGACCACCTGTTGATAGCTTGTCATTGCTATTAGGGAATTCTCCCTTTTTTCTTGTACTTCCAACAGTTTGGCGAGCCGAACCTCCATGGCTTCATTTTGTTCTATCTCAAGGGATTTCAAAAACTGTATTGCTGGGATCTCAATAGAGATAGGTAACAGTGCCTCCTTCCCATATACCAGCTCATAAGGTGAAGTCTTAAGGACTTGCTCAGGAGTTATGCGGTTTGCTCAGAGTGATTTTTGGAAATTTTTATGCCATTTCCTCTGGTGTTCTGAGCCAACCTTTTTAAGAAGTCGAACTAAGATTTTGTTTGTTGACTCAGCTAGGCCATTTCCTTGTGGATAATAGTTTGATGAGGCTTTAAGGAATATTCCATTTTTTAATGCAAAGTGACATACCTTTGTACCTAGGAATGCTCTGGCATTGTTTGAAATGATTGTCTTCAGAGGGCCGAACCTTGTCACCAGTGCTTCGAGGAACTCTACAATTTCTGTTTCTATTGCGCCCTTAAGGGGAACAGCTTCCACCCACCTTGTGAAGTAGTCTGTAGCCATTAGAATCCACTTATGTCCAGCATTAGAAACCGGATTGATCATTTCGATGAAGTCCAGACCCCATTGCGCAAATGGTTCATCCACCATGATAGGTTTGAGGGGTATCACTGAATTCTTCCTTCTGTCAGAGAAAAACTGACATTTTTTACAAGCCCTTACCAAAGAGTAGGAGTCATTGAAAAGTGTAGGCCAGTAATATCCAGCTCACAGGACCTTGATGGCGGTAGTTTTGGCAGAGAAATGTCCACCTTCGTCACTATTGTGAAATGCGTCGAGGATCCTCTGCGCCTTCCCTGAAGTAACGCATCGTAGGAGCACACCATTGAAATTTCTTTTGAAAAGGACTCCTTCTATCAGTGTATATCTGCAATTCTGAAGCTGGTAATACCTTCTTTTTTGGGATGAGAGGCCTGGCAGATACCTTCCAGTTTGCATGAAGTTCATTCTATCTATCAGCCAATTGTCTTCCGATCCCGATCCATTTATCAGGATGATCTCTGGTTGTTCCTCCTTGGCAGGCACCTCCTTGTTTTGTGCCATATACTCACACAGTCCTCTGCCTTTAACAGTCTTAGTAGGCCTAACCTCGATGTCATACTCTAGGATCTTGGTAATCCAATTAGCCCTTTTTTCTGTAATCTCTCCTTCCATGATGTATTCACGTACACTAGAATGTGCGACATATACCAGAACTTTGTTGCGGGAAATTAGATGGCGGAATTTTTTAAGTCCCTTTACAATTGCAAAGGCCTGTCTTTCGATGAAGTTATAATTCACCTCATATTATTTTAGGGTTTGAGAATAGAACACCACTGGATGCTCTCCCTTTCCTTCACTATCTTTTTGAGTCAAAACAGTAGCGATACTGGACTTGCTACTGAAGGCATATATTATAAAATCTTTGCATTGATCTGGATTAATCAGCACCAGGGTTGTGGAGATTGCTTCCTTGACCTTTCAAAAGCCTCCTGAGCTTCCGTTGTCCACTTGAAAATTTGATCCTTTTTCAGCATTAGGGTGATCGGTCTAATAATTCCCGCAAAATTAGAAATAAATTTGTTGACGAAATTTACTTTGCCAAGAAAAGACTGGACACCTTTCTTATTTACCGGAAGGGGAAGCTCCTTGATAGCCTTTACTCGTTCTGGGTCAATTGAAATACCTTCTTTAGACACAACATGCCCTAACAGCTTACCCTGCGGTACTCTGAATACACATTTCTTTGGATTTAAGGAAACCTCGAACTCCTAGCATTTTTGAAAAACTAATTCCAAATTATCAAAATGATCATCTTTAGATTTAGAGAACACAAGTAAGGTCATCCAAATAGATTAGAATAAACTTATTGATCAGTTCACTGAACGCGATGTCCATAGCTCACTGGAAAGTTGCCCCGCATTGGATAAACCAAAAGGCATTTTAGCATATGCAAATGTTCCCCACTTGGTGGTGAACGTAGTCTTGTGCTGATCTTATTCTTTAACTCAAATATGGTTATAGCCAGAGAAGCCATCCAGTAGAGAGAACATTTCTGATCCTGCGACAGTTTGGAGGATTGACTCCATAGAAGGCAATGGATAGTGATCTTTCAGAGATGCTCTGTTCAGGTCTCGGAAGTCCACGCATAAGCGGATATCGCCATTCTTCTTTCTGATTGGTACTAAGTTTGATACCCAAGTACTATGTTTGATTGGGAAGACAATACGTGACTCAATGAGCTTGGTTAGCTCTTGTGCCATTAGGGCCTCAACTTTAGGGTTAACTAGCCTCTTCTTCTGTCAGGTTGGTTTTGTACCTTCTGTTAGTTCAATAGTGTGCTGAATGATGCCAGGATCGTAACCCTCCAGATCATCGTAGGACCAGGCCACTACTCCATATTTTTTGTAGAAACTAATAAGCCTTTCTCTATCTCGCTGTGGGACATCTTTTTCAACCCTGAGATTCCTACCATCGGAGACCCGAAGGTTTTCATAATCACTTTTTTCTGCCACAAACTTTTGCTTATCATTCCGGGCGTCATTACAATCAAAAAAATTCTTGAGAGTAACTAATCCTTTCGGAAGTTTATTTGACTTGAGCTGCATATTTGTCCTTCATATGCCTCGGCGATCTTTGGTTGAAGTTGATTAGCGAATTCCCCTGAGTGTTGGATAAATGAGGCGATGTGCTCATCACTCTTAGAGACTTGCCAACTCTAATCATTATCAAGAATCGCTGATCGAACAAGCACTTGCACTGAATATTTGTCCCGAAGCAAGTCAGAGATAGGATCAAACTAAGCACTGATCACCGCCATGCGATCTACATGGCTATTCTGCATTCGGGGAATGGTTAGGATGTTGAAAGCTTCAAAACCTTCAATCAGGTCCCAGATTCAATGCTGATAGGATCTTATTCGGACATTCTTCACTACGAAAATTCCCCGGACTTGATTAACTACCAGTTCAGAATCTCCAAACACAATCAATTGCTTAATACCCTTTTGTTCCGCTAGACTTAGGCCTTGGACTAACCCTTCATATTCAGCTTCATTGTTTGAACAAGCAAATTGGAATCAGAAAGACCTCAACAACTTTTCATTTTGTAGGGATATTAGACATACCCCCGCTCCAGCTCCAACTTTGCTCCTTGCTCTGTCAAAATACAATGTCCACAGCTCATTTTCTTGGTTATCGTCGGATTCTTTGGCGACCTTCGGAAGAACTAGGTCTTCATCATAAATCACATATGTGCCCAATCTAGTAGCATGATAATTCCTGAAATGATCATTGTTTATGTGTTCGCTCAATAGAGCATCTTCCTTATCACTTCGGTCTCCACTCACCTTCTCTTCCTCTAGGAGTTCGACACTATACATGCCTGCTTGGTGATAGAGGTATGTGTGGCCTTAAAATTGATCAGGGCCTCATCCACCATGTGTTCAGAATGTAGAGCCTCTGATTCTATCTTCATTTTTGTGCCATGCTTTGTCCTAAGTATTAGATGTGACCAATCTAAAGACAAATATCCGCCCACCTTTGAAGTAAATTCTCGAGATAGACAGAGACCAAACATAGGAGGAACATCTATGATCACTGTATCTTATGGGACTATGATACTTGGGCAGGAAAATAGAGTTAAAGGAAGCGCTTTGATGACACCCATAGTATCAACTTTATTTTCATCCAGCAGCATCACCCCCTTCTTCATAGGTTCATAGCCGAGTCCCAAGGCTTCAGCTATCAGTTTTGGCATAACCATTGTACTAGTGCCAGAATCAATCATAGCATTGTGTAATAGCTTTTCCCCTACAATGAGATTCAAGAAGAAGGGTTGAGGTTTTGGCCTACCTCTACCTTCTGCATTTGGTTCCTTTGCTTTGTTTGTAAGAACCTTAGCTAGTGGCATTTAATAAACCACCTCTGTATTGGCAAATGACTTTGTTGGTGCTGAGTTCATCTCTTGCTGAAGTGCCTTCTATAGCATAGTCTTCTATTCTAGGATTGCTAGGATGTCCCATAAAGACACATTAGCAGATGATTTCTTTAATTGCTCCACCACATTAAAAGGTGACGAGCTCAGAGATTTCTGCTCCTTTGCTTTTGTTATAATAATTTCCTTCTGCGGTTGAGGAGGTGAAGGGATGGTTAATGCACCAGGAATTTGATCAGACACATCTTTGCATTGCGGGTTATTCGGAAGTGAAACCATGGGCTCACCGGTGAATCTCCTCTTTGAGCATGTGTTATAGTCAGATTGCACTTGCAGTGTTTTAGATATGGATGCATCATTAGCAAACACCGTTTCCTCATCTTCCATCCAAGAGAAGAGTGCATGATCCGGAGTAATGTCAGACTCTTGCTCTAAAGACATCCCTTGCATTTGCACGGTAAGGACCGCAGTCTCCACTAGCGAGTCAAAAACATGTCCTCCATTTTCTGCTGTAAAACCTTGACTTCATTACTCTGCCACCTTCTGTTGTAATTTTCCACGCAGACAATTTTGGGGCATATGTGCATCATTGCAAGGGAAACACCATGGATTGATATCATCAATAAGATTGTTTTGTCCCGTGGTTAATTCCCTACTCGAGCTTGGCGACACACTTGTGAGTGGAGTAGGCACCAGGACCATTTGGTTGGTAGTCGGCGCTGGTGGATTAGTGCGAGGCGCACTCTGATATTGATTTTGCTGATAAGTAGACCACCCACCCTAATAGTTTAGATATGCGGGCCGCGGAGGCATTGCTTGGTTCCGCTTGAGAGTTGTTATGTCATTTGCCATAGTTCGCAACATCTCTTTGAGGTCGCCTATTTCATCCTTGGAAGAACTCGATATAGAAGCCAAGCTTTCAGGAGTGGCCGCATATGAGTACATTGACTAGGGAGTTGCTGCCACACTAGTCGATGCAACATCTTGTACAAAGTTGGATATTTTAGGAAATATCAGGATAATAGGTCGAGGAGGCAACTTTCTGCAATCTATCAAATGATTCTCAACTTTGATAGTGGTTGCATAAGCATTTGGTAGAGTGGCTCCTCCCAAAGACTTAATCATCACAGAAATGTTAGGGTTAATGGACTTCAGATAAAATATGAATGCCAATTCTGGAGTCAGATGGATAGTCACATGAATCCTCTGCCAATTTGAGTGAAATCGGGCACTGAAATCCGTTAGAGCCTCCTAGGGCGCTCGTCTTATCATGGATAGTTGATAATATAATGAAGAACGATCTCCGTCATTTGAGATTCTTTCATAGAATGGATCTCCGAGGTCATCCCAAGTGCGAATTCAATTCAGAGTCAGTGTTCGGTACCAATCCAGAGCCTTGCCTTTGAAGGACGCAGCGAGGAGCCTCAGGGCTACATTTTGTGTTGTAATACCGTGTACTAGGCATACATCCGCTACATCCTACAAATGTTCTATTGGCATTTTTGTGTTGTCTCTGGAAAATTTGGGAAGAGCTTTTAGGGCCAAAACTAGGATAGTGCCCCAAACAGCAGGTGCTATTGGAGCTACCAGGGGACTTCCAGCATCCCATGCTACATAGTTTCTGTTCACGGCCATCAACATGGTGAGAGGAAAGGGCGGTGCGAATGGAACAGTTACTAGCTAATTTGCGGCCTGGACTATACCTAGCAGAGGTACAAGTAAACCTAGGTTATTTGCAGTTTGGGATCTAGTTAAAGGCTGATGGCTCATACACCCCTCTACAAGGTAATTTCATTAGTTCAGGTCCCACCGGGCATGCCAGAAATAGGACAAACTGTTGACGCCAAAAATTGACCTGGTAATAGTGCCTTATGGGAAACTCAGTTCAAGGGGGACCCTTTGCGCCAAACTGAGTGACCTCTATATTTTAAAGAAGTCGGCTTCTTCTATAATGGTTTTTGGAAAGGGAAAAGGAAACAGATATAATGAAGCAAAGCCTAATCTAAGGCAATGTGCCAAAATTTGCTGATGGGCATGATAAATCATAGACTTAAGGGCCTGAATGGTGTTGTCACATTCCAACACGTCGAAGACTTAAAGTTATAGCATAAACAATTCATTTATTGACATAAAATAGTATTGCATACATCCTTACTACTAAGAAGAGTCATTTAGACATGATTTAGATAAGCAAGCTTGTATTCAATATATAGAAGTCCTGTCAAATGAAATGCTTAAGACAATAAAAAGCATAGTTTACAATTTAATCAATACATGAAAAATAAAAATGCCGAACAGTTGGCACAGTCTGAAAGTTTCTTGCAAATAAACATATAAAAGAGACCTAGTGTCTCTTGCTAAAACCAATATCCTTTTTCTTAAGTTTTCTCCTCCTCTTTCTCTCATCAACCGAGAGAGTATATATAGCAGTAAAAGAAATCTCTCACCACCTTGGAGGACTGTAACAAAAAATATTTCGCAATCCCCTGCAATGATGCTAGAATCAGAAGATTCCCAATGTCGTTACAACATCAATGAGTTAGAACACAACATCTGGACATCCAGGTGTAGGCACGCCCCTTGCAATGATGGCAGTGGTCCCAGCCAGGCTCGAGACGACAAGTGTCATCCACTGCTTCAAACGACCATGACGAGCGGCACCCAATAGCATAATCTCCCTCAGACAGCCTATCGCCTGTTTCAAGGATCAGTGTAAGGCACGTGGCACCCTATCGTTGCCCGAATGAAAACTTCTATCATTGCTGCTGAGAGATTGCGAAGAAGCAACACGTGTCCAATGGGCTAAGGTCCTTGTTGCAGTGGAGAAAAAGTTGCATCAACCGGGTGCGAAAGACGTGTGGCATCATTTCACAGCCCACGATTGTTCACCTCCCTGCTGTGTTAAAAGATCTGCAAACGATTGCCACCTAGCAAAAGGTAGGGCCCACCAACACTTTTTAGAAAGTAAAAAGAAAACCCCGCGCAAGCAATACGCAACCTGTATTTATTTATTTCATTCCCACATGAAAGGCTTGCGATACGCCACCACGTAGCAAGATGTGGGTCCCTCTGACAATCCTTAGAAATGATGGCCCCCGCACAAGGCCTTCACAACCCGCATGAAGCCTTCAAGGCAAAAAGAAATAAAACCTCCGTAAGTGAGACTTGTGGATGCCCAGCGTAGCCTCTCGGGACCCAAAAGGGAAGCCGCTACTCAAAGCTGCGAAGAGAAGATGCGCAAAGTGGTAGATCAAAACTTGATGGAAAGCCAAATAAACTCGGTGATGCATAGGCCAACAAACAAACAATTACAAAAGGAACCCGAAGGGAGCTGTTTGAATATTTATTTTAATAGATACAATCTAAGCTATGTTGATGCAGAAGAATGAAGATGGGATATGTTGTGTGGTCTCACAACACACCCCAAGACTGTAAGTTAAGAGAAAAGAGAAATATTTAAAGAAAGAGTACTTCATAATGTAGTGTTTCGGGTACCAAATACCAGGAATCGAGAATTTTAAAAGAGGAAAAAGGTAATAAAAATATTAAGAAAAGTGTTTCGATCAGATAGCTAAGATCTAGTAGAAATGGAAGTTTTGGTAAAACTAAAGGCCGAGAAGATTCATGTGTAAAGTTGAATACTAGGTATCGGGTACTGGGTAACGATGCAAAGTAAAGTTTTGAAATCTTAAGGTTATCCAAGAAGTCTAATAGTCCAGTAATTTGGTATATAAAGGATAATTATGCAATAATTTTTTCTTTTATAGAAAGCATGTTATATATGATGGATAAATATGATAATAGTTTAATGATGGTTTTATTTACATTAGATTTTTTTAATTTTTTTTAAAAAGGATTTACTGAGTAGAATTTGTGACTATAGGAGAAGCAAATTGAGATGAAGAGTTTGGGTATGGATGGTTAGGGAAATCAAAGTTACAAGTGAATCTGATGGTGTTACAAGGTTCAATGATGCAGTTTGGAAGCTCATGCTTGAATAGAGTTCATTGCAAAGATACACCGAATATTGGGAAACCATAACTCTGGAGTTTAAGAATGCAACAAAGAAGTGTGTTCATTCCTGGGATTACTTATTACTGGAATTTTCAAATCAATATTGAATCTGAGTGTAGGGAAAAAAAATTCACTTGATCATTTTGAATGTATGGGAATTTCCTATGTTCTATTTATGCGGATTTGTTTGGTTCCAAGAAGGAACCTTGATAATAAGAAGATAAAAGAACCGAAGTTCTTCAACATGTAGATGAAGGTTGACCTTCATTGGCTTCGTTTACAATTTTCTTACCAGTCACCACATTCCATGTGCCTTGATGTGATTGGTCCCTTGGATTTCCTCTCATGTTTTTGTCTTATCCTACCCATGTCTTACTTCTATAAAAGGCCATTGGATACTTATTTTTAAGTTAAGTTCAAAATTTTTGGATGTTGGAAGAACCATAAGTTCTTTAAGTTTTGTTCTCTTTTCCTATTTTCTAAATCATTCCAAACAAACAACTTGTATGCATGTAGAATTTAATCAATATCGAAGCCAATTTGGTAGCTACCTATCTCATGAATTTTTGTAGCTAGTTTTGTTAGTTTAGTTGAACAAGACTATCTGATGTGTCATTTAAGGATGCATGTAGAACCTACTTGGTGTCAAAACTAAAACCCCTTTCTTTAAAATCTAGCACAATTTTATATGTAGCTGTGAAGCAATATGCTAAAGTATAAATCAATTTGCTTTGATTTGATTAACTCTTGGGGCATGCATGGAGAATAATTAGGAGAAATTTTAATTTTTAGTATTTTATGCTTTATTTTAGATTAGATGTTTAAATTCTTGAAAATGTTTCAAAAACAATAGATGAATGAATCGATATTATTGAAAATATTTCATTTCTTATGAGATTTTTGAATGCTTAAAGCTAAATCTACTCAAGTGATAGAAAAAACTATTGAAGTTCATGAAATATTATTGCAAATCTTTTGATTTCATTAGATTATTTTATGATTGAACTAGAGACTTGATTCTTAATGAAATTAAAGACAACCATAGACCCTTTGATATTAACAACAATATCACATCATACCCTAAGGTGAACTTAGTGTGGTCAAGACCCAACTATCGAAGATATGGGATTATGCTAAATCAACCTTTTTCCTATAACAAAAACACCCATGAGGTTTCCCCTTGGCTTAGTATTTCAAGAAATATCTAAGGTTCTTCATGGTTTTCTTGTGGGGACTTTATCTACACTATTGCTACGAGTGACATCGTCATCAACATGAACTGCCACTAGAAGGAGGGCTGCACAAAATTTATGTTAATATTGAGTTTAAGAGATAGCTTGTAAGGTGAAAGTCGAGTACAAGCCAATAATTCAAAATGGAAGTTGAAAAACTCCTTAAAGTTCTTTACTAGAAATTACATCCTTTGAGTTTATTCACTTTTGGTAGAGTCATTGAGTGTAGAATTCATGATACAACTAATCATGATGAACTTGATTGTGATTTTTAATTTTTATCTAGGGTAAGTTTGGCTATGAGAATTCATGGTACAATTGATCATGATGAACTTGATTGTGATTTTTTTTTATCTAGGGTAAGTTTGGCTATGTGTAAGGTGATTTTGTTAATGGAAGAAGTTTTAACTCCTAGAAGAAAGGGATTGTTAATGAGAAAAGAGTATAACCGTAGCAGAATTGAAAATGTTAAAAATATAACTGATATATCAAAATGGCTTGATAACTACAATTGTTATAAAGAAAATATTAATGCTTTGTAGAAAGATAGGTGAGAACTTCAAGATTTAGAAACATCACATCAAAAATGAGGAAATGAAATTGACGAGTCATCATTCTCTTTATATGCAGAAAATGCAAGTGAATAGAAGGAGCAGGAAAATCAAGCAAGAGATGTATATTTTCTATTCCAAATTGAAAAGTCACAAGCTAAAAAAGGAAATTTTCCTAATTTTATGCAAGATACAGAATATCAAATTTTTACTTTTTCTCTTTGATAACTAGTGTAGCCACAGTAGGAGGGTCCTCAAAGAGAACAATTTAGACAGTGCAGCAAGAGTAACACAATGAAAGCAACACAAAATATGGAGGAAAATGAAGATTACAACATTCTCATTGACATAAATCTTAGTTACATTCAGCCGGCAACATCTGGGTTTACAGATTCAACTCACAGGCCTGATCAAATATGCAACAATCTAACATGCTCTTATATACGAGCTGAGCTCTTACAATTCAAATCAATCTTAATCCACTTAATCAACTACTAACTCTTCTACCAAATCTATAATGTATTCTAATGATCAATTACAAGCTTTATACTATATCTATGATTCTAGAAAATACCCACATCGACGAAAGATCATTACATTTTCCAATGAAAGGAAATATAACAGGCACATGAATGAGTCAGCCTCAAATTTGAATTTCTCTTCAACAAGTGCATAAGAAAAAGTATCGACCTATAGTGAAGGTTTGGGACACTCCAAGGAATAGTTAAAATCACACTATTAAGATCTGCAAGTCATGAGAATGATCCATGAATGATCAGATTAGCACTAGGCTTGAAATTGTTTCGGTGCCGGTTCAAGAAACTGTCAAGAATTCCAAAATTGATAACTTTCTAGAAAATGATCCAATCACACTCAAAGCTTGGAACAAGTAAAATGAACACGTAGACGATGTACTCAAAGATACACAAGGTCTAGTGAGCAAAGATAAGGAATCCACCAACATGAACTGAGAAAGAACAAAATAAGAACAAAACTAAAAGAAAATATTTTTGGTTGATGCAAGATTGCCAAGAACCAAGGATGCTCCTGCATCAGACATCTGAGGTTAGTAAAAAAGTGAGTCCCTCACTTTTTAGGGGCCAAAGGAAAACCAAGATGGTCTACCTCAACCTGAGAAATCAACAAAGAATCCTCCACTGGTCTACCCTTCCACTTCACAAGATATTCTTTGTACTATCTTCCATGAGTCTTTCTCCCATCTATGTTATCCAAAATATCCTCAATCTCATCTGACTTCTATTTAGGAAACTGATTCTCCAATTCCACTGTATTGTCCTCATTGAATCCTCCTTCATAATACTGATGTAGGTCTACAATGTTGAATATAGCCGATAATCCCATACCATCTGGTATCTCCACTTCATATGCATTTCCTGAATCGAACTTCTTCAAGATCCTACAAGGTCCAAACTTTCTCATCTTCATCTTGTATGTCCCAACTGGAAATATTTCCTTCCTCAAATATATCATCACTTCATCTACAACTTCGAACTCCTAAGGTCTCCTCTTTTCATCTGTCTTCTCCTTATATTTTTGGTTCATGTCTTCCAATTGTTTTTTCACTTGAGTATGCACTTTGTTCATGTGTTCTACAAATTATTCTGCTTTTGCGCTCCTTTTATCTTCCATACTAATGTCTCTTAACTCTGATATACCTCTAGGGTGAACAATCTCAAAAGGTGTCTTTCCTATACTCCTGTTCACTGAATTATTGTATGCAAACTCTACTTGTGCAAGGACTAAATCCCAACTTTTGGTCTTCTCTGCAACCAAACATGTCTCAACAAATTCCCCAAGCTCCTGTTCACTACTTCTATTTTTCCATCAGTCTATGGGTGAAATGTAGAACTGAACTTCAAATCTTTCTTCAGCTTCTTCCAAAGTGTCCTCCAAAAGTATCCAACAAACTTTACATCTTTGTTTGAAACAATACTCCTAGGCAATCCATGCAATCTGACCACTTCTTTGAAAAACAAGTCTGCTACATGTATTGCATTTGTTGTCTTCCTACAAGGTATGAAATGTGCCATCTTAGAAAATCTATCTACTACCACAAATACAAAATCATTACCTCTTTGTGTCTTCAGCAATCCAAGTATGAAATCCATGCTTATATCCTCCCAAGGTTTTCCCGGAACTATCAAAGGCTATACAATCCAACATTCTGACTACTTCCCTTTGCAACTTGACAAACTCTACAACTCTACACAAATATCCTAACATCCTTATGAATTTGTGGCCAAAGGTAATTCTTACTCACCAATGCTATTATCTTATCAACTCCAAAGTGTCTTGACATTCCTCCACTATGCTTTTCTTTCACCAAGTTTTCCCTCATTGAAATCTGGGTTATACAAAATTGTTTACCTCTAAATAACATATCCTCCTAAATGAAATAATCCAACCACTGGCTTCTATCCTCCAAAATAGGTTCTCTACAAGCTCTCCAATGTTATGCAAAATCCGAGTCTTCCTCATACAAGTTCTTCAACTCATCAAAGCCTAATACGTCCATTCTCATCTTTGTCAGTAAATTTCTTCTCCTACTCAAAGCATCAACAACTCTATTTAACTTTCCGCTCTTATGCTTTAGAACAAAATTGTAACTCTACAAGAACTCTACCCATCTCATGTGTTTCTAGTTCAACTTACCTTGACTATTCAAATATTGCAATGCTTGATGGTCTATATACAACACAAAATCCTTAGGAAACAAGTAATGTCTCCACTTCCTTAAGGATTGAATTATAGCATAAAATTCCTGATCATACACAAAATATCTTCTCCTAGCATCATTCAACTTCTCATTGAAATAAGCTACAAGTCTTCCTTCTTGACTCAACACTGCTCCAATTGTATTTCCACTTGCATCACAGTCTACTTGAAATACCTTATTGAAATATGGTAAAGCCAACATAGGCTGCTTAGTCACCTTCTGCTTCAACAACTCAAAACTTCAATCTACTCCAGATGTCCATCTAAAACCCTTCCTATCTCCTCTCATTGTTTATGTAATAGGACTACAAATAGAACTGAAATTCTTAATGCACTTTCAGTAGAAACTAGCCAATCCATGAAAAGATCTTACCTCTCTAATGATATCAAGTGTAGGCCACTCAACAATTTCTCTTACCTTCTTACAATTCATCTTCAATCCTTCCAAAAATATCACAAATCCCAGATATACTAGTTCTTCCTTCATGAAACTACACTTTTTAATGTTTATCAACAACTGCTCTTCTCTCAACCTTTGTAAAACTTGTCTGATATGCAACAAATGTTCTTCTCTACTCTTACTAAAAATCAAGATGTCATCCAAGTACACAATCACAAACTTACCCAATAATTTCTCTAATACCTCATTCATAAATCTCATGAAAGTACTCAGTACATTTGTCAATCCAAAAGGCATCACCAACCATTCATACAGTTCTTCATTTGTCTTAAATGTTGGTTTTCACTCATCTACTCTGATTCTGATATGATGATATACACTCTTCAAGTCTATCTTTGTAAAGTATCTAGCTCCACTCAAACAATCCATAACGTCATCCATGTAGGGTAAAGGAAATCTATACTTCACCATGATCTTATTTATGGCTCTAGAATCTATACACATTCTTAATTCTCCATCCTTCTTAGGTGCTAGCACAACAAGTACTACACATGGACTTAAGCTTTCTTTGATTAAACCCTTCTTCAACAATTCTTGCGCTTGTCTATTCAACTCCTCATTCTTTGTAGGTGTCATCCAGTGTGCTACTTTATTAGGAAAACTAGCTCTAGGAATCATATCCATGCAATGGCTAATACTCCTCATAGGTGGTAATCCATCAGGTCCATTATCTGAAATGATCTCATCATATTCTATCGATAATTCCTTTATCTCTTCTGGGTGTCCTTCTATATGCTTCAAATCTTCAGCCTTCTTAAGAACTAAGGCATAACACACATTCTCATGTCTCAATCCATCAAGGAATCTTCTTCCATCAACTAGAAAAACCCTAGCATTTGTATAAACTTCAACTCTAGGAACATCTTCCAATGGTAACAAAATCTGCTTCATCTCATTAACAACAATAGTATATATATTCTTCTTTCCATCATGAATAGCCTATCTATCATACTTCCATGGCCTTCCCAACAAAATATGACATATATCCATAGGCATAAAATCACACAAAACTTCATCCTGGTAGTTTCCTATTTTCAATTTCACCAAACATTGTACACTTACCAAAATATTATGCTCATCTTGAATCCATGCTATCTGAAAGGGCTTTGGGTGCTTCAATCTTTCCAACTTCAATTTAGTCACCATATCTTTAGAAACTAGGTTCTTAGAACTTCCACTGTCAACTATCACCTTGCAACATTTACCAGCTACCTTACATATTGTCTGAAACAAATTCTTTCTCTGCAATGGTTCCTACTTCATCTCACTTTGACATAATACTCTCCTATTCACCAATACTTCTCCATCTTCCAATTTTTTAGATGATCCAGCATGCTCTTCTTCAACAAAGGTTGTTCTCCTATTGTTCTATGTCTTTCTACTAATCTCTCCCCAATTACATTCAAATGCTCTATATCCTCCACCACATTTATAATAGGTTCCTCTAAATACCCTTTTCTCTTGTCCTCTATCATCTCTTCTATATCCTTCATTTCGGTAACCACCATCTCCTCCTCTTCTATAAAATTTTCCATCACCTCTATGATATGCATTATCATTCTTACTAACCTCCTTATCCTTATTTTGATCTAGAAAATATCCTCTTCCTCCTCCAGCCAAAGTCCTTCCTCTTTAAAATATTCCACCTCTTCCTCTCTATCTCTAATCATGTCTCTTATTCAACTTCTCTTCTACTTTTAGGGAACACTGGTATGCTTCTTCCACATTCTGCAACTTGATCAAACTAATTTTATCCTATATAGACAACCTCAAACCATTCACATATCTGGCTACTTGCTCAATTTCCTCCTTTGAATGTCTAGATCTGACATTCAACTTATAGAACTCCTTAGTATACTCTGTCACACTTGAATATTTTTGTTTTAGATTTTGCAACTTCTTGAACAAACTAATTTGATAGTTTTTAGGCATAAAATTTGTCTTCAACTTATTCACCATCTAATCCCAAGATTGTATCTTTTCTTTTCCTCTACTTTTCCTATCTGTCTACAATTGTTCCCACCAAAGGGATGCATGTCCTCTCAACTTCATACAAGAAAATTTCACCTTCTTATCTTCAGTGGTACCTTCAAATTCAAAATACTTTTCCGTCTTTGTAACCCAATCAAGCAATTCTTCTAAATCCAACTTACTAGTATAATCTGGTGGATTAAAATGGGGTTTTGCATTCACTTTAGTTAGGGATCTTATGAACCTCTGCTCTCCCTAATCTAGTCCAAGTTGCTCTTCTCTTCCTTCTTCTTGAACTTCTACCTCTTCATCACTCACATCATCAACTGGTCGACCTCTTCTCTAGGCCATTTCAACTACATCTAATCTGGAAACAATTCCTCTTAACAACTCCATGACAACTGGGTTTGCATTTCCACATGCTCCATTTCCTCTAACATTTCTTCTTCCAGCCATCTTTACAAAATTCCTTTGTAGGTGCGGGTCGGATATTCAATCTACCACCCCACAACAAATCTTCAACATGACCACAAATTTTGTCAACCTCACATAGATTGAATCTCACTCTGATACCAATCTGGTGCATCCACAGTAGAAGGGTCCTTAAAGAGTTCACAATCCAGACCGTGCAACAAGAGTAACACAATGAAAGCAACACAAAATATGGAGGAAAATGTAGATTAAAACATTCTCATTGATAAAAATCTTAGTTACATTCAACTGGCAACATCTGGGCTTATAGATTCGGCTCATAGGCCTGATCAAATATGCAACAATCTAATATGCTCCTATATTCGAGCTAAGCTCTTATAATTCAGATCAATCTTAATCCACTTAATCAACTACTAACTCTTCTACCAAATCTCTACTCTATTCTAATGATCGATTACAAGATTTATACTATATCCCTGATTCTAGAAAACATCCATGTGGGCCAAAGATCATTACATTTTTCAATGAAATAAAATATAATGGGCACATGAAAAAGTCAGCCTCAAATTTGAATTTCTCTTCAATAGGTGTGTAAGATGAAATGTGGACCTATAATGAAGGCTAGGGACACTCCAAGGAACAGTTAAAATCACACTATTAAGATTCGCAAGTCACGGGAAGGATCCATGAATGATCAGATTAGCCGCTAGGTTTGAAACTATTTCGGTGTCGGTTCAAGAAACTATCAAGAATTCTAGAATCAATAACTTGCCGAAAAATAATCCAATCATGCCCAAATCTTGGAAGAAGGAAAATGAACATGTAGATGATGTACTCCAAGATCCACAAGGCCTAGTGAGCAAAGATGATGAATCCAGTAACATGAACTGAGAAAGAACAAAATAAGATCAAAACTAAAAGAAAATATTTTTGGTTGATGCAAGATTGCCAAGAACCAAGGATACTCCTGCATCAATAACAATATAAATTTTGATATTGCTTGGTCTAAAAAATTTCAAAGTGAAGAAAAGACCAAAGACATGAAAATTTTTGGAGGAGAAGAAAATCAAGAAATGGACACAACCATTCATGGAATTGAGTAGAGTAAAGAGGGAAACCATGAACCAGAGTTGGATGAAGGTAGAGTATTGCTTAATTAGAAGAATTCTATGTGATCGACCTTTAATGAGTTCATTTTGAAGTAGGAGGATAAACACACATATCCCTTTTTCATACAACTATTCTCAACAAAATAAAATGCATTGAAAATGCAACAAATCAAATTTTAAAAATGACAACATGAACACTTGATTGTTCATTCATAATCTCCAAAAGAACATCACAATAAATTCTTCAAATTGACAATACAAATGGTGTAGCCTCATGGGATAATAATAATAGTCTCAAAACTGATATAAAATTGATGTACAACAGTAAAATAATTTAAGGACAACAACAAGTTCATTCTTTCAAATCTTCTACCAAAAACTGTGAAACAAGATCATCAAACACTTGCAAACTTCAATACAAAATATGCAACAACTCAATCATGGATTCTTAAATCCATTTACTGCTATGCCTTCACTTCCAAACCTGCAAAACATTCATACCAAACTTATTTCTCCTTCCCTCAACTCTCACTAAACTTCCCCTACAAAATCCCTCTTCTCCTCTCATATTCCCCTTCTTTTAACAAGCTGATTTTTTGCATTTTTTCTTGCACAACTCTTAGGACAAACCTACAAGTTCTTTCTCCAAACTTTCTGCTATTGATTTATTCTCTTTTAATACCTTAAAGGCTCCATTTTATCTAGATTAAAACATTTTTGAGATACCAAAATAGGCACCCCCAAATCTGCTCTTTCATCTCCCTCCAATTGTATTTTGAAATTCTTCAATTTGTGTTAAAATTCATCATTAAATGCTTCCAAATATGGAACAAAAAGTTGCTGCAACATATTCCATGACTTGCTACTATAAATGCCTCATAAAAATCAATAAAATCATCAACAAAGTCGTTCTCATTCACAATAATTTGAATATTGAAGTCATTAATTGATTTTTCCCAAAAACACTAGCTTTTATGCATTAAAGCAAAAATTTGTTTTTCTTATCTTGGGTGTCCACTCTCTCCATCCCTATTTTTTAGGGATTTTGGAATCTCAAAAATAAAATTTTAAATGGAATAGAAAGTCTCCAAAAATCTATTCCAAAATTTCCAATTTTGAATTTCAAACTCCAAAATTACCTCCTACACTTTTTCTCACTCTAGAAATGCAATATTTAAATAAAGACCAATTATTTAATAAATTATTTCCGCCTCAACATTGCAATTTAGTTACCTATTGCATAATTAAACCAAACCTTAGGAAATTAAATTTAAATAATTTCTTTTTGGTTGATCAGGATAGTCCTTTGACCATGGATGCTCTTGCATCAGACACCCACGATAGAAAAAAAATATTTCATGAGTTGCACACAGAAATATTTATAGAACCTATGCTTGTCTTGGATCCACATCTCTTCTTTGTCCACTAGTATTTCTTTGTTCACCAATTTCTGCAACTTCACAACATTATCCTCTTTCATCTTTACTCCTCTACCCTCTATTGCTCGTTTAATTTCTCCCACTCTTTCCACCATGTCTTCTTCATGAAATTTTATTATTTCAATGCCTTATATAAAACACATCACTGCAATCTGATTTTTTTACTCAAAACAGCATTAGTACCATTATCAAGAGACTCATTTTCCATTCCTCCTAACAAGGAATCATAGTCACAAATCAAAACATCTTCTTGTCCACTATTCTCTAACAAAGATTTACCAAAAACCTTTTCATTTACTTCACTTTACACTTTCCCAATTTAACTTCATCAAATTGATCTACTACTGCAATAAAATACTCTATTTCTACATTCTTATTGTCATCAAAGTAAACACCAAAATCTGATTTTACCTCACTTTTACCTACAAACTTCATCTCACCTTAGATTAACTCATCCCATTCTCTTTCAATTGCTGCCATTCACATCAATAAATCATCCCCTTCACTTTCTTCTATGTCCTTCAAAGGACACTCTTTGGCTGCAACTTCATCATAATCACATTCATCTTCATAAAAATATTTATCAAAAATGAATTTTTCCTTTCTATCTTCCACTGCTGCAACTTTTTCTTCCCTTGCAATAATTTGATCCCATTCTCCTTCAATCTGAATGAGTAAATCATCCTTCTCAATTTCATAGGTGTTTTTTAAAGAACTCTCTTCTACTACTGCAATCACGGTAGTCTCATCCTCCATGTCTTCCAATAGACATCCCTCTTCAGTTTCATCAATCTCTTCATGCTCATACTCTTCTTCTTCCTCAGTGTCGCATGCATGACACTCTGTTACTTCTTCTTTCTTTCCTGCTGTCAAAACATCATTAGAAAGATAAAACTTATCTTCAACTCTTATCTCCTCTTGTTTCATCCTTTCAATCTCATCCCTCAATTCATTTATTTGTTGTTGCAACCTTATCATTTCTCTTTCTTTGAATCTCATTTTTATTACTTCTAGTCTGGGAATCCTTAGAATCCATCTAATGATAATGCCCTTTCTCCTTTCCATTTTCCAGGCTTCTCAAATCCTCAACAACACAACTTTTCAAAACCCTCAGGTTCTTCACATGTAAACTGCCTCACATTTGGCGATTTGTTTACAAAATCTTCACTCTCAAGATTTGTTGGCTTCAACCCACACTCACAGGTCCTGCTACAACTACCTCACATTCGACGCTTTGTTACAGACTTAGGAACTTCTACTCTAATACCATTGAATTAGGAGGATAAACACACATACCCCCTTTTCATACAACTATTCTCAACAAAATAAAGTCCATTTAAAATCCAACAAATAAGATTTTAAAAATGACAACATGAACACTTGATTGTTCATTCATAATCTCCAAATTGACAATAACAATAACTTCTCCAATAACATCACAATAACATCTCCAATAACTTCACAAGAACATCACAATAACTTCTCCAAATTGATAATACAAATGGTGCAGCCTCATGGGCTAATAAGAATAGTCTCAAAACTGATATAAAATTTATGTACAACAACAAAATAATTTAAGGACAACAACAAGTTCATTCTTTCAAATCTTCTACCAAAAACTGTGAAACAAGATCATCAAACACTTGCAAACTTCAATACAAAATATGAAACAACTCAATCATGGATTCTTAAATCCATTTGCAGCTGTTCCTTCACTTCCAAACCTGCAAAACATTCATACCAAACTTATTTCTCCTTCCCTCAACTCTCACTAAACTTCCCCTACAAAATCCCTCTTCTCCTCTCATATTCCCCTTCTTTTCACAAGCTGATTTTTTGCACTTTTTCTTGCGCAACTCTTAGGATAAACCTACAAGTTCTTTCTCCAAACTTGCTACTATTGATTTCTTCTCTTTTAATACCTTAAAGTCTCCATTTTATCTAGATTAAAACATTTTTGAGATACCAAAATAGGCACCCCCAAATCTGCTCTTTCATCTCCCTCCAATTGTATTTTGAAATTCTTCAATTTGTGTTAAAATTCATCATTAAATGCTTCCAAATATGGAACACAAAGTTGCTGCAACATATTCCATGACTTGCTACTGTAAATGCCTCATAAAAATCAATAAAATCATCAACAAATTCATGCTCATTCACAATAATTTGAATACTAAAGTCATTAATTGATTTTTCCCAAAAACACTAGCTTTTATGTATTAAAGCAAAAATCTATTTTTCTTATCTTGGGTGTCCACTCTCTCCATCCCTATTTTTTAGGGATTTTGGAATCTCAAAAATAAAATATTAAATGGAATATAAAGTCTCCAAAAATCTATTCCAAAATTTCCAATTTTGAAATTCAAACTCCAAAATTACCTCCTACACTTTTTCTCACTCCAAAATGCAATATTTAAATAAAGACCAATTATTTAATAAATTATTTTGGCCTCAACATTGCAATTTATTTACCTATTGCATAATTAAACCAAACCTTAGGAAATTAAAAATTAAATAATTTATTTTTGGTTGATGAGGATAGTCCTTTGACCATGGATGCTCCTGCATCACATTTTCATACATATAAGCCAAGTCATTGGTAAGTACACCTTTGAATTTACTTTTGTTCAACACAAAAAATTTAAAAGAATTCATTGCTACAATGGGACAATGGGACATTTGAATTTTTTTGAATGAATTTAAGGATAAGCCCATTGTAATTCATAATAAAACAATAATGGAAATATTCATTGAAATTAAAATAATTTTTTTGTTAGGGTTAGTCGTTTGTTGGATTAGAGTTTTGGTTAGTTAGGTTTAGTTGGTTTTTGTAGGGTTTTTTTTGCTTTGTTTTGTTTTTTTTTCTTTCTTTCCTTTTTTTCTTCGGCCTTTTGCATTAAAAAATTTTCCTTAGCTTATCATACACATGAGGGGTAATTCAAACATTTATAAAATTGCACCATGTAAATGTCAAATAATGAAACCATACACTAGTAAATACACGCTTTAAAATGTACATCAAAGCTATATATATGTGTCCGTATATCATGCATATACATGGAAGTATTGAAATTCTTGCTTCGAAAGATCAAAAGAGAAAAAAGAGGTCACTAAGCTATAGATAGGAGTAGCCATTCAGTCAATCTAGGATGCCTCGTCCATTAGGGCTAAATACCCTATGTAGGAAATTTTCCAGTGAGCTTCAAAGTCAGGAATATAGAGGTCGAAAAGGAAAGGCCATAGTAAAACCATTTCCCTATGTTCGAGGAATTGAAGAATATCATCCATGTAAGGAATACTAATGGTCAGATGTGCAACAAAAAGAATAATATCCAGATTCTCCAAATATTCAGGTCACACTATCAAATTTGCAGCCAAGTGAACATCTTCAACAGGAAGCCCAATATCCATGAGTGATGCTACGAAGTGAGAAGCTAAGTTGAAATTGAACTAGTATTATTAGCTGGATAACACATATTTTCCCCAAAGACTAAAAAAAGTTTGGTATAGTGAAACTAGTAGTCCGAATGAATAATTTTTTTTCAAAACTTTTAGTTGTAATTTGACCCAAGAAAACATTCTAGCGATGAGATCAGGTTAGTAAAATGGGACTATCTATGACTGAGAAGAAAGCAAGCACTAGCAGACAACAGAAAATGCAGAAATAAAAGAATGCAAAGTAAAAGTGTGAATAATTCCAGAGAAATGTAGAATTTATAAAAAATCATGAGGAAGTTGTGGTACATAGTTTCTTGGATTGAATTCTTGGAAACCGTAACCAAGGTGGCAACCAGATAAGTTTCTCTAGAGTGGAATGTTAAATCAAATTAATTTTTACACACAATTGGTGATAATTGTCTTCAAATTTTCCCAATACGGAGATTACGAATCAAACAAATTAAATATTTTGACATTAATGGTGGTCATTTCACTGTGATTTTATTAAGTTGTATTAATCATGAAGGTGCTTATGTGTGTGAAATAGAAAGGAAAATTGAGCTGGCGAGGTAGCACATGTCATTACCTTTAAACTTTGAAAGAGATAATACGTGCACATTGAGGCGTGCAAATTTAATGCAAAATAATGTGATTAGATTTAATTGTGATCATGACATTTTTGGTCCATTAATGTGGTACAATAGCATCAAATTGGAAGTGCTATCCAAAGTTTTAGTAGTTTCCGTAAAATTTGATCAGAAAAGGGTGGTAGCTAATTGTTCAAAATTTAGATTTAAATTTGGTGATTAAATTATTTTCTACTAAATTTAAATTTATGCATATCTTCTAACATATAGCAAGTTGTAGTTAGCTAGGATTTGGCATAAAAGTGGTAAAGTTTACCTGGAAATACACACCAATAGGTAATTATTAAATGAGTTTTTGGGAAATAGTGAAACGATGAAGGAATTTTCATTGAATGAAAAATAAAAAGGTAACCTTTGCTATCACTATAATTCCCAGCCTAATAGTGGGCTTCATTTCTTGCAAGTTGAAATGAGCTATCAATGAAATATCAAAAGATATATTAAAAATAAAAGATCAACTCTTTAAGATATCCAAATATCTCTACCAAGACTATAGACGTTTGGTTGGCAGTAGAGCTATGTTTTGGGGAATTACAAAGATAACCTTCTTAGGGCTATGGATGCTTCACTAGCAGCAAGACTCTATCCCTAGTTGGCTTTGTAGGATTACCATATTATGTAGATCAATGTGAATGAATTGAGTTTTTTTCACTAAGTTGCAAAAATTGAAATTAATCAAAGCACACACGGATGTTTTCAG
Source organism: Sequoia sempervirens (assembly GCA_007258455.2). Classification (NCBI taxonomy): domain Eukaryota; kingdom Viridiplantae; phylum Streptophyta; class Pinopsida; order Cupressales; family Cupressaceae; genus Sequoia; species Sequoia sempervirens. Next base: position 148,098,581 of record VDFB02049217.1, read on the forward strand.
AAGAGTTTTACTATTTTAATAGACAAATCTAGGTAAAGGTAAAGAGTTATTGTTTTAAAATATGCATAAATTATAATTTACAACTGGTGATTTAATCCCAAGTTTTGGTTTAAATTTGGTTTTATTGGTTGCAATTTGTTGTGTGGTCTCACAACATTCCCCAAGACTGTAAGACTTGGTGACCCAAGTGAAAACTAATGCTTATGGAAGGTGTTGGCTATTTTGAAAAGATCATCGAAAGTTAAGAGAAAAGAGAAATTTTTAAAGAAAGAGTACTTTGTAATGTAGTGTTTTGGGTACTGGATACCAAGAACTGAGAATGTTAAAAGAGGAAAAAGTTAATATAAATATTGAGCAAAGTGTTCTAGTCTAATAGTTGAGGTACAATAGAAATGGATGTTCTAGTAAAACTGAATTCTGGGAAAATTCATGGGTAAAGTTGAATACCAAGTATTGGGTACCAAGTTGTGATGCAAAGTAAAGTTTTAAAATCTTAAGGTTATCCAAAAAGTTTGATAGTTTGTTAATCCTATATATAAAGGATAATTACGTAAGAATTTGTGATTTTTTGAAAAGCATGTTATTGATGATGGATTTATATGATAACAATTTAAAGATGGTTCTATTTACATGATATTTTTTTAGTGTTTTTTTAAAAGGGATTTAATGAGTGGAATTTGTGATTGTAGGAGAAGAAGATTGTGATGAAGAGTTCGGGTATGGATGGTCAAGAAAATCAATGTTCCTAGTAGATCCAATGGTGTTACCAAGTTCAACGATGTACTTTGGAAGCTCATGCTAAGATAGAGTTCATTGCAAAGATACACCAAATACTGAGAAACCAAAACTCTAGAGTTTATGCATGCAACAAAGAAGTGTGTTCATTCTAGGGATTACTTATTCCTGGAATGTTCAAATCAAGATTGAATCTGAGTGTAGGAAAATAAATTCCACCTAATCATTCTAAATGTATGGGAATTTCCTACATTTGGTTTATTTTGATTTGTTTGGTTCCAAGAAGAAACCCTGATAATAAGAAGATAAAAGACCCGAAGTGCTTCAATGTGTAGATGAAGGTTGACCTTCATTGAATTAGTTTGAAAATTTTGTCTTACTAGTCACCACATTCCATGTGCCTTGATGTGATTCATCCCTTGGATTTCCTCTCATGTATTTATCTTATCCTACCCATGTCTTACTTCTATAAAAGGCTAGGGGATACTTCTTTTTAAGTTAAGTTTAGAATTTGTGGATGTTGGAAGAGCCAAAACTTCTTTAAGTTATGTTCTTTTTTCCTGTTTTCTAAATCATTCTAGACAAAAATCTTGTATGCATGTAGAATTTAATCAATATCAAAGCCTATTTGATAGCTACGTATCTCATGAATTTTTGTAGCTGGTTTTGTTAGTTTAGCCGAACAAGACTGTGTGCCACGCCATTTAAGGGTGCATACAAAACCTACTTGGTGTCCAAACGAAAACCCCTTTCTTTAAAATCTCATGCCATTTTATATGTAGCTATGGAGCAATATGCTAAAGTATAAAGTGGTTTTCTTTGATTTGATTAACTCTTGGGGAATGCATGGAGAATAATCGGGAAAAATTTTAATTTTAAATATTTTTATACTTTATTTTAGATTAGATATTTATATTCTTGAAAATGTTTCAAAAAAATAGATGAGTGAATGGAAATTATTGAACTATTTCATTTCTTATGAAATTGTTCAATGCTTAAAGCTAAATCTACATAAGTGATAGAAAAAACTATTGATGTTCTTGAAATATTTGTAAGAGAGGGTGACCACCATGTGCAAGGCCCCAGGCCACAGAGGGCCAAGATGTGGAAAATGAGCTAACAAGCAAGCTAACTACTACTAAAGGGCCAAAATAACACTATTAATTAAACAAAATACTCTCTAATGTGATAAAGTAAAAATGCAAGAGTTAAGAATGATCTCACAAAGAAATTTGTTCGCCAGCTAGCTCCCAAAAGCACGTCCACCTATATATATAGAGGAGGAAAAATGTTGGGTGGTTGTATATTGTATTTCCTTATTCAAACCCCCATTTAGGTGTTTTTGCCTCCATGGACAACCAAGAAAGTGAGTATGATAAAGAAAGTACTGTAATGAAGAACACCAAAACACTAAAAAATAGTAAAAGTGTTTACTTAACCAAGTAATAGAGGAGAGGAATGGGAATCTTAGCACCTCCAACAAAATAACTCAAGGCTAATGGAGAAGAGAATGAGAGTACTCAAGCCTCTACTACAATGGTGTTTTCCCAAACTTGCTCTACTAAAGTGGTGGAGTGAATTTGTTGCTATAATGGAGTGCAAAAGTGTTGCTAGGATGCTTGAAGAGTGTGTTAAGAGATGAACTTGAATGCTTGAAGCTATGAAGAATATTGTGAAGGGATTGTAGAAGATAAAATTCTTGTTGAAGGAGTGAATTTGAAGGAAAGAAGGAGAAAATGACCATATTCAGGTCGGTCAGCTAAAGAGGGCGTTACCAATCAACTACCAATGAGAAGCATAATGCCTCTACAACTCCAACCATAGGAATATGCTAGGGACATAAGCATGCTGTGTAGATTTCTATGCACCATGCGAGCGTCCCTGACATAAATTCCCCCACTGATGCTCAAAATAGGCACCAAGTGGAATGAAAGTAGTGGGCTTAGGTGTAATTAAGCCTCTAAACTTGGTTTTCTAAAGTGGAAAAGTGAAAAAGGGGAATTTTCATAAGGGGTACAAATTCAATCTTATACATTTTTCCTACACTTTAGTGAGCATGAATACTGATGAGTGCTCGCTAAAGTAGATCAAAGAAGAGTAAGGTTAGAAATGTATACCTAAACCGTGAAGGAAGCAAACCACGATTTGATGAACCTAAAGGTGTAGGGAAAGAGAAGGACTTCATAGCTTCTCAAAAATATGAAGCTAAAGAAAGAAAGCATCTTATAGGCACACGGACCTACAAGGAGCCAACCCCCAAGACCTCTTGCATGAAGGAAGCCTTGTGAAGTGAGCACCTCATAGGCTTGTAGACTTGCAAGGAAGGTGTCCCCCAAGAACTCTCACATGGAGGATACTTGGGAAGCATCCCCCAAGATATCTCACATGAAGGAAGCCAGGAAATCACCCTACAGACCCACATACCTTTAGAGAAGATAAAATCCATGATCTCTCACATGAAGAATACCCAAGGAAATTCCCCACAGACTTGCAAACATGTAGGGAAGGTAACCCACAAGATGTCTCGCATGGAGCAAACCCAAGAAAGTGCCCTACAGACCTACAGACCTCTAGGGGAGCCACTCCAAAGATCTCTCACATGGAGGAAGCTCAAAGGAAGTGCTCTCTAGGCTCTTAGACCTACATGAAGGTATCCCCCAAGATCTCTTGCATGGAGGAAACCTAGGAAAGTGGACTCTGCTGAGTCAGGAAGCATCCATGTAGGAAAGTAAGCAGACAGTTACATAGACCATCAACAATTTGTAAAAATTTCAAAGGGTTTCCTCGAGAACCCGTCCGAAAAGGTGGTCCGCTCAAGGGATGCACAGTTCGAAATAAAATGCTTTATTTGTTGAATCAATCCATCATCAAGGGATCCTTTTGAAATATGTTCACTTCATTAAGGAATTCGAAAGGAAGAATATGCCCCCATGCAAGGGGAAATTCAAAGCTATCCCTCTTTGGAGGAAGGTTTTCAAGTCTTTTCTTTATGAACCCATGATGAAGGAAACATGTTCCATTAGGGCTCCAAGTTGAGAATACAATTCTAAAGAAAGATTTGCAAAGATTTTTGAGAAAATATTCATTGGCAATGAATGCATTTTCTAAAAATTGAAATGTTGAAGGAAGGTGTTGTCACAATTTATTTGGACAACTCAAGTAAAGAAGAAAGAAAGATAAAGAGAGAGTAAAGGAGAAAACACAAACAAAGGGCATAGGGGGATCTAGTTTAGCGGGGTTAGATCTATCCATGCTCATATAAATATAATCATGGTGCAATGTGAAAGATCATTAATCCCCAACTAGATCAGGAAGAATGCACAGAAAAGAAAGTAAAAATAAAAATTTGGGTCAACATGGAAGGTAAGCCTAAATGCCCCCAATGCTTTGCATCATCCCCAATTTATTGAAAATAAAGTTCAAACATGGAATAATGACAATACAAATAGAAGAAGGTTTACGACATGAAAGTAATTCATGTATCCAAGCACCAACAAGGGTGATAAGGATCATCCAAGCACATATAGAATGGTCATAGGGGAACACATCATAGAACAAACACACACACAAAAAATATCAAGAAGAGGCCTCCTCCTAATACTGATTGACCAAGAGGTCATCTACTTCCCACTCTAGATCATCATAGGGGGAAGGAGGATGATCCTATAGTGGCAGGATGTTTAGATGAGGAGCATCTGACACTCCCACAACAAGGGATAAGGAAGACGCCCCTGCAAGGTCTTCTTCGCTGAGCTCTTGTGGAGCTAGGGTCAACAATTTCATGAAGATTATTGAAAAGGATAAAAATTCATCCATAGAGTTAAACATTGACCCAACAGGAGCACCATGTTTAACTTAAGTGGATGGGGCAAGTTGCTCCTGAGATTCACCGCTATGCTCATTGAATGACTCAGGAGCAGTGACGAACTCAGGGGAAGTCAGGACTAGTTCCATCTCTAGGATAAAATAAGTCAGCATGGGACCACCTTGTGAAGAAGGTGGGATCCTCTTATGTCCTTCACTTCTAAAAGGACCACACTCCACATTTTGCTTCATCAGAGGAGATGAACTTCCCACAAACAAGGCTAGAGGGACAGAGGAAGAGAAGGAAAGAATAGAAGTGGATACAACTGAGGTATTAATCATATCCATGGGGTTTGGGAAAGGCTGGATATCTGGAATGGACATCAACAAAGGAAGCTCCATTGAAGGAGCGATGAACACCTGTACCCCCTTTGGGTTAGGTGCATTCATACTCATAGTAGAAGCCGAAAGTGATGGAGAACTAGAATGAAGAGAAGCAAAAGGAAGGGGAGAGGAAGACATTGTAGGAGGCCCTAAAGCAGGGTTAGTCATCTCTTCCTCCTTCCTTTGTGAGGTGGCTTCCTCAACCAATAGAACCATTTTTCAATGCTTGCGCTCATGTGCAAGGCAGTTTCTATGACTCTTTGAGTTGGAGGTCAGAGGCTGTGAAGGAATAGAAGGCTCTGGCTCAACCATGGGAATGTCCACTATGGCCATTTTTTGAAAATGAATGGATTCTAGAATGGGATTAGGAGGAGCAAATGAAGGAGCAGCTAGGGGAGTCAGCTCAAGATCCTCAACAGTGGGCCTCTTCCCGTCCACTGCTTTAGGAGTAGGAGGGAAAGGAGGCCGTAGATCAAATTCCCTTTGGGAACCTTTCTTTATGGCATATACGTAATACCACATTCTAGGGTATTCATTAGGGAGGTATGAGATCCTGAACTTGGGCCTGGGCCAAGGAGGTATCATCAAACTTAGTGGATATGAATCATCTAAAACTCTTCACAAGAAATCAGAGAGGAAGAGGTAGTTCGAGAAAAGGTATCCTTCTCTTTTCCTTTATGGGTCAGAGACAGAGTTGACATGGACTTCTCCTTTCCCTTCAGGGAAGGGGGAGCGACCAGTGTAGGATTTTCCTTCTCCTCTCAGGAAGAGGAGGAAACTGACTGTTGTATCATAGGAAGGGTCAATTTGGGTTGTCCCTTGCCCTCAGTCTTGTGTTTTACATAATTCTTTTAAAGTAGGTTTGTTCTTGGAGGAAGCACACTCAATTGGGTGGGTCAAAAGTTATCCAACAGATATCCACCACGGGACACCAAGGGTTGGTATCTAGTGTCATGCACTACATGCCCAAGGTGACTCCATTCATGGAAGCTAGCTAGGGTATGCCTAGCTTCAACTTGAATAAATTTGACTCTAGAATAACATCAAAAACCATGGCAACAGCCCTAGGTCCAACTAAGGGGGAAAAAGCTATAGAGTTGTACAGTTTAAGACACATACCATAGTGCCTATAGATGGTAGTTTCTATTTCTTCATACTCTTCCCTCTATAATGAATTTAATACCAATGTCTCCTTTGTGATAACATTCACATCGCTCATAGGGTCTACCAAGACTCCTGTCACAATGTTACCATTGAGGCAAGCGGGAATGTAAAGAGGCGAGGGTTTGTTGTTTAAGAGAAAATCTTGTGATGTGAATGTTATGTCAAACAAATTGGTTGCAGGTAGAGCAGTAGATGTCACCATGACCATATTGACATAGGTCTTGCATTGAGTAACAAAATTAGTGGGATTAATGATCATGTTAGTAGAATGTGATAGAAACGGGTCTGTGTATATCTGCAGTTCACTATTATCTTTCACCACTGATTTGTTAGCATTTTGTTTTCTCCCATTGAAACAAATGGTACCATCCTCGATGCAGTCTCGTATCTCATGATGTAGCCACATACAAAATTTGGTATCATGTCCATTAACCTGACGGTACTGACAATAAGTGTTCCCATCATACCAATTAGGGTAAAGCTCCTTAAGAGGCTTAGAACTCGACAAGGTTACAATCTTATCCTTCATCAACTTCTATAAGATAGAAAAATAACATTCTGACAACTTTGTGAACTTTCGGTTATGTCTGAGCCCATTGTCATCAACAACAACTACTACATTCATAAAGTCCTTACCTTTCCCAAAGATTGATATGATGGACATTCCCTTAGAATGAGAGTGTGAGGAGGATCCCTTGAATTGAACAACCATCTAGCAGTACTCTCATAAGGTTGCACACAAATGTGAAAAACAAGGGTACTTCATAAGGGTGAACTTCTATTTACAAGGCCTTTGTAAGTTCCCTATGAATACCTTTTGTATGTTAGAATTGGGTAGCTGATCCAAGATTTGTGAAATGAGTGCTTGATAGCTTGCTATGAAATCAGTTTTTTTTTCATTGTCTCCTTCTTTACATTAGACAAGATCTGAAAAGGTCATCTTCGACTCAATGTTTGCTTGAAATTTTCTAAGGAATTGATTTACAAGTTTATCAAATGAGAAAATAGAATTGTCAGGCAAGAAATAGTACCATTCAAGTGTTGTATCCTTGAGTGATTAGGGAAACAGTTTCACCATTAGGGCATCATGATGGAAGAAGTCTATGCATAGGGCATTAAAGGCAGACACATTTGTTTGTGGGTCCCATTTACCACCATACTTTTCAAATTTAGGGATCTCCATTCCTTGTGAGAAGGGAGTGTTCAGGATCACAATGGAAAATGGGCTATGCTGGAAGAAGGGCTAAAAGATGGGATGGGCAGAGGCTTGGGAAAGACTCACCAACTAGCTCTACATCTTACCCATATTTCAAAGAAGGGTATTTAGAATAGGGTCATTAGAAGATAGAGGGCCATAGGAACCTCCTCTAGAACCACCATCAAAGCCACCTCCAGAACCACCACCAGTGTGACCTTGGCCAGAATCCCTACTAGAGCCACCATCGCTAGTAGGGCCTACGCTGGAGCCACCAAAATGACCTCCACCAGAACTACCTCCACCAACAGCGACTCCACTACCAAATCCACCACCACTACCAAATTCCTAACCACTCATCCCACCAAAGCCTCCACTGCTAGAGGTGATGGGAGGGGTTAAGCTAAAGCCCAAGGGGACCTTGTTTACTTTGATAGTTTTGGGATATTCAGAGACAAAAGGGATATTGATAGAAGGGACCATGTTAGCCATGTAAATGGATGTGGGAGGCATTGATACTCCTAACTATCCTTCATAATCTTCAAAAGTGGCTCCTCACATAACACTAGGAGTGTTCAAAGGAGGACATGCTTCTGATAGAATAGTAAGACTAGCTAGGAGTTCCAAGCCTGCTCAATCCTTTCTAGTCATGAATTTTAGTTCACTAATGACCTGAGCGGCCCTAGCCATCTTTGGGTTTCTTTCTAAGTGATTTTCTAAGGCACCCAACCATTTGCTAAGGGTGGAGACATATTTCGAATGGATTTGAACAACCTCATGCTCATCTACTAATGATGGTGTAGGAGATGTAGGAGGAGTGGGGACATGATCAGTCTCATCAGAGAATCCTAATTCGCCCCTTAACAACTTCTCCTGCATGGCCACACTAATGACAACACCAAGGAAAAGGCCTATAGAGAAACCAGTAGAAACCTTCATCCTTTCCATCAAAAGGTGTCATATGCTTCTACTAAAAATATACCAAAAAAGTTGTGGATTGGGTTATGATGTTTGTAAACCTTCACAACACTAAGGAATACAACAGTCATGAAGCACACGAGAGAAGCCTTAATGGAAATGGATCAATAGGGGTTGGTTCATGTTGGGTTTGCCAAAGTAAGAGAGGGGGACCACCATGTGCAAGGCCCCAAGTCACGAAGGGGCAAGATGCGGAAGGCTTCCCTAACTTACCTTAGCTTAATATGGTGTTAGGAAATGTTGGATGAGAATGATGAAGATTATGAAGTCCTTCAATCACCCTACAAACCTGAAATACAGGATGGGGCTAGCTGAGCTAGTTTTTAGGTTGAACACTACACCTCAGGAAGCTCTCTACTCGATGACAGAAGCGTGGTCCTATGATGACAACATGGTGTGTTGGTGTCTCCTACGTACGTTGGCATTCATACGACTAGACAACTAAAGAGACAAGGTCGAACCTAGGAAAATGAGCTAACAACCTAGCTAACTACTACTAAAGGGCCAAAATAACACTATTCAATAAAGAAAATACTCTCTAATGTAATAAAGTAAAAATGTAAGAGTTTAGAATGATATCACAAAGAAATTCGTTCACCAGCTAGCTCCCAAAAGCGCATCCACCTACACACAGAGAGGAGACAAAATGTTGGGTGGTTGTATAGGGGTTTTCCTCAATCATAGCCTCTTTTAGGTGTTTCCACCTCCATGGAAATCCAAGAGAGTGTGTATGATAAAGAAAGTATTGTAATGAAGAAAACCAAAACACTACAAAATAGTACATGTGCTTACTCAACCAAGTAATAGAGGAGAGGAATAGGAAGCTTACCACCTCCACTAAAAGAACTCAAGGCTACTGGAGGAGAGAATGAGAGTACTCAAGCCTCTACTACAATGTTGTTGTCCCAAACTTGCTCTACTGAAGTGGCATAAATAAAGTTGTTGCTATAATGGAGTGCAAAACTATTGCTAGGATGCTTGAAGAGTGTGTTAAGAGATGAAGTTGAATGCTCGAAGCTATGAAGAAGATTGAAGGGATTGTAGAGGATCAGATGCTTGTTGAAGGAGTGAATTTGAAGGAGAGAAGGAGAAAATGATTGTATTTGAGTTGATCAACCGAAGACGGCATTACCAATCAACTTCCAATGAGAAGTGTAATGCCTCTATTGCTCTATTCATGGGTATCTACAGGGACATAAGAGTGCCACGCGGACATCTACGCACCGCACGAGCGTCCTTGATAGAAATTCCCCCACCGATGCTCAAAATAGGTGCCAAGTGGAATGAAAGTAGTGGGCTTAGGTGTAATTACGCCTCTGAACTTGGTTTTCTGAAGTGGAGAAGGGAAAAATGGGAATTTGCATAAGGGGTGCAAATTCACATTTATACAACATTATTGAAAATATTTTGATTTCATGAGATTATTTCATGATACAACTAGAAAATTGAATCTTAATGAAATTAAATACAACTTTAGACCCTTTGATATTAACAACAATATCACATCATACATTGAAGTGAACCTAGTATTGTAAAGAACTAACTACCAAAGACTTGAGATTAAGCTATGTCAACATTGTCCTATAACATGGAACCCCTAAGCTTGCCCCTTGATTTATTCTATCAAGAAAGATAGGTTCTTAAGGGTTTTCCTGTGAAGACTTTACCTACATTATTGCTATGAGTGACATCATCATCAACATGATAGAGCAGTCAATAGCCTTTTTCAGCCAAGGTTTGGAAGGTTATGAGGAAAGGTACACCTTTGTGGAAAAAAATGCCTTAGCTATCATAAGAAGCCTTAATAAGTTTAGGTATTTTCTTTCAAATAATAAGATTCATCTTATGGTTACTCATCCAAGCATTAAATAATTTTTTCTAAGAATCTAAGTGACAAGAGCGTTGGTTGGATAACCAAAGTCATGGAATATGACGTAGACACCAAAGTGAAAAATTTGGTAAGAGGAAAAGGATTGTCTGAGCAACTAGTTGGTAAGGTTGAGGACAATGAACAAATCAAAGAAGTTGTTGATGTATTAGATAATGAATATCAAGATGCTACGAAAACTGCTTCTTTAGGTTAGATTCAAGAAATGATGAATTACCTCTAGATTGGTGAGTGTCCATAAGGCCTAAACAATGTAAATTGTAGGTATTTCAAACTTAAATACAGTCCTTATGTCATTTTGGATAAAAACTTATAAAGGAGGAACTTTTATGGATTTTTATTGAGATGCATAGAATTTGATTAGATTAACAAAGTGTTTGAAGAATTTCGTAATAAAGCAGCTAGTGGCCATTTTGCACCAAGAACTATAGCTCTAAAAATAATGAGAGCTAGTTACTATTGGCCCAATTTGTACAAGGATGCTTATGCATCGGTAGGAATATACAAATAGTGTTCCATATTTGCAAGAAAATAGAGATTGGTAGCCTTAGCATTACATCAAATTCAAGTGGAGTAACCATTCATGATTGGGGTCTCAATTTCATTGGACCCATAAACCCACCCTTAGTTCAGGACACAAGGGGATTTTGATAGCCACTAACTACTTCACCAAATGGATAGAGGTTGTAGCATTAAAGGAGGAAAATGAAATTGTAGTACTAAATTTCTATGAGGACATACTAGTAAGGTCTGGTACCCCTAAATCCACATCTCAGATAATGCACTAGCTTTTGTAGGCATGAGAGTAATTGAATGGGTTGTTAAGAATGATCTCTTTTTGAGCACTTCATCTAATTACTATGCACAAGGTAATGGAAAAGCTAAGTCAACTAATAAGAATTTTATTAGGATCATTAAAAGAGATATTGAAGACAATCAAAGAGGCTAGAATAAGAAGCTAAATCTAGCCTTGTGGGTTGATAGAAATACACCCAAGAGGTCTATAGGTAATTCTCCATACATTCTTGTTTATGGAAATGAAGTCAAGATTCCTATCTAAGTAGAGTTACCATCCCTAACTTTGATCAAAGAGTTGGAGATGATAGAGAAAGAACCAATGGAAGTAAGAATTTCTTCATTGATGGAGTTGGAGGAAACAAGAAGACAAACACTTCAAAAGCTTGATATTTTTCAAGCACTCATGAAGAAGACTTTTGATAAAAAGGCAATCCCAAGAACTTTTAATGAAGGATATCTTGTTCTCAACTGGGATGAGCTAAAAAGTAGACCTAGAAAACACACCAAATTTTATGCTATGTGGAGTGGTCCTTTCATGATCATAAAATGCAACACATGCAATGCCTTTTGGCTGCCAACTATTGAAGGAGAGGAGCTACCAATCCTAGTTAATGGGATTCATCTCAAGCTCTTTTAGTGAGGTGATATTCCACAATTGTACCATATTAGTATAGGTTTGTTGGGTCAATAAGTGTTGTTGCACATTTATTTTTGTGTCTTTTTCTTTTCAATAATTTTTGATGTGCATTTTCTTTCAAAATTTTCCCTTTCCCTAAGTGTTGGTACACATGCTTTACTTAGATGGTAGGTAGTTGTTTCCATTCAATGTTTCTAACAACTGTGTCAAAGTTTGATCTGAATTTTTTATTTCAAGCCTATATTGAATCCCATGAACAATGAATATGCTAGGCTACTAGTCTTTCTTGTTTAGTAGGAAAACACCCCTGAGATGTCTCCAAAATGTTACCTATTGTCACCTTCTAGGCTAAAATTGTTCATTAATAGGTCAATTAGTCAAATATCCCTAGTTTTTACAACATCCCCATGTGAAAATATTTATCAAAATCCTTGTTTTGGGGTATGTGCAGGATCATCATGGAAAAAGCAGGCCCTTAAGTTGCAAAAAAATCAAAAAAATCAAAGTTAGGCAACTTGACATAAAAATTTGAATAAGTTATCTATATTATTTCAAAAATATGTAAAAATAGAATTTGTAGAAAATTGAATGTAGTTTCTAAACTACTAGGTTTATTTGAAGAAGAAAGAAATCTATTTGGTGAAAATTTGAAATTTCAATGCAGTAGTACTTAAATTTCAAGGAAAAAATAAGAAGTAGGTGTCTGCCTGACCACCCTAACCACAATAAAATGATAATATTTTTTATAAGATTTTAGATATAAGTGGAGGACTAATATCCTGATGTGATGCATACTTTTTTGTAATTTTTTTCCAAGTAAATAATTAATTATGATTTTTTTATTTGCAACTTTTTAAAAATATAAAAACTCATATGTCTGACCACCATAACTTTGTCAAAACTTCATAAATTTTTTTTTTTTTTAAACTTATAGTATGTGAAGCATAGAATGTGACACATTTTTCAGATTCAAAAAATGTGATACCGTTTGAAAGCTATAGATGTTTTTCATTCAACCTATCAATCACGACTTTAGTCATAATTCAAATAGAAAATGAATAATAATTACTTATTAAATTCAAAGTAAATCATAATTTATATTGGTGAAAATCTGAGAATCTCCTTTAAAAACCCTTTTTGTTTCATCAATTTTGGGTAAAATAAAATTCATTAGCCACATACCCTACACATACTCATCATATCACCACTTTTTGGCCCATCATGATCCTGTACATACCCTTTGCTAAGTTTTGAAAGCATATAAAAAAAAATCCTTTTTTAATATTATCATTGTGCAAATGGTAATGTTAAGGGTCAAATATCCAAGCCCAAAAGGCTCTTTTTGGTAAAAAAAAAGAACTAAACTCACAGTGAAAAGATAAAAAAAAGGTTGAAAACTCAAATTTTGTGTGCCAAAATAGAAAATGCAAAGAAAAAACTGAAGAAAGCTCCACATTAAAGAGGAATTATAGGGTTTTGATTAGCATGAAAATCAAGAAAAAGGAGAAAGCTTAGGTTTAGGAGGAAAGCGACAACTTTACAAAGAGAATAATCTTCATATCTTCATCTTTCTGCTCCATCTTTCATGGATCAACCATCTTTTAAGGTATTCTGACTTCACCTCTCTATGCTTGTAAAGAAAAATGGATGTTGTTTCCTTCTTCTATTGCATTTTGAAGATGTTTTCATATGTTAGAGGCTTCATCACAAGCCATGATTTAGGGTTTTATTTCATAATGTTTAGGGGATGGACTATAAAAGCAGTGGTTGCATCTTAAGTTTTCATGTCTTAAATGAGATCATGCATGGACAGTCATGTGGAGCTATCAAAAATTCATAACCCATAGGTGTAGAGCCAAGAGCTATGAGCTTGTGAGCCTTTAAGTTTTGGAACCTCCTAGGTCATTTAAAAGAAGGGTAGTTGACCATTATGGAAGCTTAGGTGTTCATAAAAATAGAAAACAAGATAGTCAAGATAGCTCAGAATTCAAATGAAGCACAGTCATGAAACCACAATAAGAAAAGAGAGAAAACCATTAAGAAAATGCATGACAAGGTTTATGCATAATTTTTCCTTGTATGGACACTAATCGCACAATATAGTGAATCGTCAAAACATAAACAATGATTCTAAACAACCTCACATAGCCACCATCACACTCAAGGTTTTTGAAGATAGGATCAGTATTTTAGGAGGTTCATTTAATCAATATTCAACAAGGAAGGAAAAGATATAGCATAGGTTAAAGTCATTTGAAGAGGTCCTTTCAAAACATGAGGCACATGCAAGTAACTTTAGAAAAAGAGGGGTTGAGTTCAAAAGATTTGATTGCAATTTTTCATGATATGGTAGTATCAATTACAAACCCCAAAGAGTACCAATAGAGACAGTCAAAGCATTAGGAACAACATCAGGGTTCATTATAGTCAAGATTTACAAAGGAGTAGAGATAATTATGAGAATCATACCATTAAGAAGTTGCATAATCCATTATAAAAGGAAAACATCAAAGAAGGGTGGCCACTTCAACTATAAAAGATAATCATATCATCACAATCATGGCTTCCTAAAGAGAGTAATAGTCAAGAACTAATATAACAAGAAGAAATAAATGCTTATTGTCAATGTTTCAAAGGGGTAGTAACTTCAATGCTTGACAATCATAGTCAAAAGAAAAATCAAGAAGAAGCAAGTATGTTTGATCCATCATGCAATCGAAATTCACAATGCACCTTGTGTGATTTGAAAGGTAAATCAATGAAAGGAAAATAGAGCAGGGTTTTGTTAGGAGCAATCACATAAAACAGAGTAGAAAATGCATAGAGGTCATAGATCTTGGTTCAATGGGTGGAGGATGAAGTTAAGGGTAGTTAGCAACCTTCATAATGTATAGACTCCTAAAGAGAAACCTTTATGTATGAACAATCATGTGATAAATATGTAGTCATACATAAAAGGACAAGGATTATGAAAATAACTATAAGAGTTTGTATGGGAGCGATAGGACAAATAGTTTTAGAGGTATGTGATAGAGATAGTCAAGATTCAACTACAATGGGAGACAATCATAGCACTAGTGAATAAAGGGGACTAATGAGTCAAAGAAAGAACCTAAAAAGGAGGAAGTAGAATAGAGATGAAGGGATTTTGATGAATAGTGAAAAAGATGCACACACCACATGGAAAAACAATAATCAAGGCCATGATATGTAGATCACTGAAAATAAAAGGGGCAACAACCTCACACAGATTGAGTATAGTAGTATTGACCAGATAAGCACAAACTTCTTGCAATAAACAGGTTGGGTATTCACCTTCAGAGATAGTCCAATAATCTCTTTGTGGGGAAGCAATCTATTAAGTAATAGTTGTAGATGTAAATACAGTAAGGGTAATAGCCTATGGAAAGAGATATTTCAGTCATAATGCAAGACAAGATGTCATTTCATGATGGAAGTTGTCATTTGCATTAGTGGCAGGTTGTAGAAATGAAAGCTAGAGTTTCAAAGGACAAGCAAACAATAAAATTTTAGTCAAAAATATCAAGTCATAGTCACCTTAAAATGGAAAATCATAGCGAGATAAGAAAGGGACATTAATAACTATCCCAAAGATGGAAAATAGATTGTTTCAATATAAATGATGCAAAATATAGTCACCTTGTAAAAGAAGATTGAAACTTTGAGAAAAGAATGTTTCAAGGCTTTTTGTTTTGAGATTCAGTACATGAAAAGAAGGAAAGTTACAATGCAAGCACATTCAAAGCATCTATGAAGGACAATCATAAAATCCTTTCTTAAAACATCCTAGTAACAAATATAGTGCCAATAGTAGATAAAAGGGAGCATATTGAAGATACTTTGAAGTTTGCCTCAATACAAAGGGAATGTATGAAGTGTTTGACTATGATCTAGTGAGTCTGAAAGTCAGTCATAGGTGTAATAATCATGTAAGAATACAAGAAATAATTTTATGCTTCATCATGAGAGACCTAAAAAGGAATAGTCACTCCAAGAAGGGAAAATCATTGATGTTAGACACAGTCAATGTAGGGTTTGAGACCCACTTTTGGAAACTCTTTGAAGACCTATTTTGGAAAAACAACTCATCATACTTTTCATCATGCCTACTATCATTGAAGGGTTTTCACAAGTCTAGTGGAAATAATGCTTAGTTTTCAAGCAATTTGAGATAGTTTAAGTCAAGTTAACAACTCTACATGGACAAGATTGCTATTGGAAAATGTGTCTCAAACTTACTGACATGAAACCTCTAAAAAAAAGAAAAGTTAGTGTGACATTCTTACTATCTGGCCGACTAGCAATTGTGTAACTTTGTGGAATGCTCAGGTCGCTGAGACGTTGTTTATGTCTTGCCGACGGGAGTCATTGGAAAGAAATTTTGATCATTGTGAGTTCTTCTATCTCTCTCCACCTTGGGAGAGCTCTTGCCGATAGTTGTTCACAAGGTTATCATCGGGGAGAGTCTTGGCTTGAAAGGTTTGCTTCGGTATGATGTCTCATCGATAGTGGTAGTCTTGCCGATAGAGCTACATGTGTTTATTATCAAATGTCTTTGGTGAGACTCCTAGTGATAGGTAGTGTTGGAGAGAGGTGTGACTTTGGAGACTCTTGGCGATGGATTATTGTCTCGCTGATGGTATGGTCTATTGTTGATATGACTCCTAGTGAAAGATGGACTCGGGGTGATTTGGAACATGTAGGGTGACTCTTAGAGACAACCTAAGTCTTGCCGAAGGATGTTCATATCGGTATGACTTGAGGGCTCATTATGACTCATAGTGACTAGTGATTTTCTGGGTGATGGGTCTGTTGAGGATATCGGTGTAAGGTCTTGTCAATCTTTCTGATAGAGTAAGTCTCGTTAATGGGAGTGTTGATGTCAATGTGACTTTTGAACTCATTTTCATCTCCTACCACTAGTAGTGACTCTTGCCTTTAGCGATGGATGTGTAATTGGTCCTGTAGCATCGGGGAGAAACGACTAGTGTCTCACCGACATGTGATTCTGCTTGAACAACTTTTGACCATCTGAAGATCCTACGTGGTATGTGTTTGACCAATCAGAGGAAGCTAAAGGTGAACCATTTGGTGGTTAGACTATTGTGACCGTTCCTATGAGGAAGATCAATAGATCATGAACGACATGGATATACTTGGAAGTCAAAGATGATGCTTGGCTCAGATGAATAGTTCAATGGGTGATCAGTGAGTGTGAATTCAATTGAGAGTGTATTGTAAATGGGATGTTCTGTACAAGGTTGATCATTGAATCTACTACTGTAAATTGACATCAGATAGTTAAGTTTGAACTCTATGTAATTTTGTTTACTGTAATACAAAGAGGTTTTCCTTGGTGTGGTGGGTTTTTCTCCCATAAGGGTTTTCCCACGTAAATTTGGTGTTCATCTGTGTATTTTCATTTCTCTGTTTCTATTATTTCTTTCAAGTGTATCTTAATTGGACTATAATTGAAAATTTAAAGTCACCTCTGCATTCTTCCTTAAAGTTTTGATGTTAGGATAGTTCTGCACCTTATCTTTCCTTACAAGTGGTATCAGAGCCTATCCAGTTGTGTTATCCTTGTGGGTATGTTGGGTTTTTTGTGTCAATTATGTTCAGTGGGAGTCTTGTAGAAGTTTGGTAATTTGAATTACAGATTAAGATGGCAAGCACGTCAAGAAAGATTTAAATTGAGAAATTTAATGGCAGCAATTTTTAGTTGTGGAAACTCAAAATGGAAGATCTATTAGTTGATCGTGATCTGTGGCTTGATGTGTATGGAACAAAGCCTACAGGTATGAAGCAAGAGGATTGGGATCTTGTAGATAGAAAATCAAAGCAACTGATAAGGCTCTGTTTAGCAGAGTCTATTCTTCTGAATGTTCATGAAGAAAAGACTGCATCTTCCTTGTGGAAAAGACTGGTAGCTATTTATCAGGGCAAGTCCTTGGTGAATAAATTGTTCTTGAGGAAGAAGTTGTACACTTTGAGAATGCAAGAGGGAGGATCTGTTGATGATCATTTGAACTCTTTCAACATGTTGATTGCACAGTTAGCATATATGGGTGTGAAGATTGATGAAGAAGATCACTGTATGTTGTTATTATGTTCTTTGCCGTATTCTTGGGATCACCTAGTGATGGCTATTGGGAGTACGACATCCAATTTTATGATGGAAGATGCTATCACTTCTTTGCTATCAGAAGAGATAAGAAGGACATTTTTTTAGATGGCGAAGGAGGCTCTTGCTGTTAGAGGCAGATTGAAAGAAAAAGGAAAGAAGAAGGACAAGAAGTCCAAATCCAAATAAGAAGGGAGATCAAAGTCTCCTAGCAAGAAGTCCAAGGTGAAGTGTTGGAATTGTGGGAAACTTGGTCATGTCTGAAAGGATTGTAAAGAGGAGAAAAAGAAGAAGAAGAAGAAGAATTCTGATATTGATTCTTCTCAGAGTGATGCAAATGCCTTCATTACAGCCTTGGCTACGCAGACATCAGATGATGTCTGGCTGATTGATTCTAGAGCATCTTTCCACATGACATCTCATAGAGACTGGTTCATGAAGTATGAAAAATATGATGGTGGAAAGGTGTATTTGGCAATTGATTCATCTTTGGAAATAGTTGGCCGTGGAAGAGTCAGAATTCAATTCCTTGATGGAAGAGTGAAGGGAATCAATGATGCAATGCATATATCAGGTCTGGCTCAAAATTTAATTTATGTTAGTAAGCTGAATGATATTGGGGTACAAGTCATGTTCTCTAGAAATGGCTGCAAGATGACTAGAGGCTCAATGGTGCTAGCAAGGGGTGCTCGTATTGGTACCTTGTATAAGTTGGATGCACATGCTATGCAATGCAATAGTTTCCCTACAAAGTCACAGAAAGGTACTCATTGAGAAAAGAAGGTAAAAATTCCTAATAGTGTAAACTCTATGGAAGTTAAACTTCTAGCAGAAAAGACTATGCTTTGGCATCATAGGCTAGGCCACATTGGAGAGAAAGGTTTAAAAACCTTGAAGAATAAAAACTTGGTTGAAGGGCTTGATAATTGTAACCTCGAATTTGAGTTTTGTGAACATTGTATATATGGTAAAGAACACTGTGTTTCATTTTACTCCAATCCTCACAAATCTTCTAGTTTACTTGATTACATTCATTCTGATGTTTTTGGTCCAGTAAATGTTCTTTCTCTATCTAAATAAAGATATTATGTATCGTTCATTGATGATTATTCAAGAAGAGCATTTGATTATTTTTTGAAAAGTAAATCAGAAGTGTTCAGTCGGTTTAAGGAATTTAAAAACCTTGTAAAAAATTAGACTGGAAGAAAAATAAAACATTTAAGGACTGATAATGGCAGTGAGCTTTGTTCTAATGAATTTGAGAGGTACTATAAAAATCATGGGATTAAAATACATAAAACTACACCTTACACTCTGTAGTAAAATGGAGTTGCAGAAAAGTTCAATAGGATAGTGGTAGAAAGAGCATGAAGTATGTCGAGCAGTGCTGGTTTGGAGGAGAATTTCTGGGTTAAGGCACTTGCTACATCATGTTACTTGATAAACCGTTCTCCTAATTCTGCTCTTGTTGAGAAAACACCTTTGGAAGCATGGTCTGGAAAGAATCCCTCTCTGAGACACATTCGAGTCTTTGGCTGTGAGGCATATGCACAAGTACCAAGTGAGAAAAGATCTAAATTGGGAAACAAGGCTGTCAAATGTATTTTTATTAGTTATAGTGCTGGCATAAAAGGATACAAGCTTTGGAATCCTGATACGGAGAAGGTTCTATATAGCAGAAATGTTATCTTTCATGAGCTAAAGCCTTCTACCTTGGATCTGCAGTCAGAGACAATATTAGAAAACAAAAAGGATGTAGTTGAAATTCCTCCAACACCAAATAAAGAGGAATTGAAAATTCAAAATGTACCTAAAACTAAGGAGAGCTCAAGTAGTTCTGAGAGTTATGAAGAAGAAGAACAACCTCAGCCTCAGCAAGTGAGAAGGTCAACTCATGAAAGAAAGCAACGTGATAGGTATGGGTTTTCTTTGATAGATTCTACTTGTGCCTATGCTTTAATTTCTAGCACTGATGATCCTAGGACTGTGAAAGAGGCATTTAGAATGTTTGATTCAAACTCTTGGTTGGAAGCCATGAATGAAGAAATGGTATCATTAGAAAAGAATGATACTTGGAGTTTGGTGCCCTTGTCTAAAGGCAGAAAAGCTATGGGCTACAAATGGGTATTTAAAAAGAAAATAGGTCTATATGGCAGTGTAGAAAAGTATAAGGTGAGGTTGGTTGCGAAGGGTTATTCCCAGGTAGAGGGAATTGATTATGGAGAAATTTTTTCTCCTATAGCTAAGCTGACATCCATTAGATTTCTTTTGTCACTTGCAGCAGCGCATTACTTAGAAATTGAATAGATGGATGTGAAGACAACATTTCTTCATGGTGATCTTGAAGAAGAAATTTATATGTCCCAGCCTGAGCACTTTGTGGAGAAAGGAAAAGAAAAACTGGTTTGCAAGTTGAAAAAATCTATGTATGGATTAAAGCAGTCTCCTAGAATGTGGTACCAAAAGTTTGAAAGTTTTGTTTTGTCATTGGGATTTGTAAGATCAAAATATGATCATTGTGTGTATTACAAAGCTAAAAGTGATCGAATTCTTATTATGTCTCTCTATGTTGATGATATATTGTTCATGGGCAATAGTAAGTTAATGATTTCTAATCTTAAGTCTCAGTTGTCTACAAAGTTTGAAATGAAAGATCTTGGTGCAGCAAGGTATATTCTGGGAATGGAAGTAACTAGGGACAGGAAGAGTAGAAAACTTTGGCTTAGTCAGAGTAAGTATATTAAGACTGTTCTAGAAAGATTTTGTATGACTAATTGCAAGTAGCTAGTTGTTCCAGTTTTGTAGGGAACAAAGCTATCTATTGAAGACTGTCCAAAATCTCCTACTGAGATGGAGGACATTACCAGTGTGTGTTATGCTAGTGTGGTTAGCAGTCTAATGTATGCAATGGTATGTAAAAGGGAAAACATTTCCCAAGCAGTGGGAGTACTTAGTCAGTTTATGGCTAATCGTGGAAGAACACATTGGGATGCTGTGAAAAGAGTATTCAGATATTTGAAGGGCACAAGTGCTGAATATGCATTGTGTTACCATGGCAACTTGGTTGAATCACAAAGGACTCTCAACATTCGAGGCTATGTGGATTCTAATTGGGCAGGGGACATTGACAGCAGATGATCCACCAATGGATATATTTTCACAATGAATGGTGGTACAGTGAGTTGGATGAGTAAGCAGTAGGTTGTAGTCACTTTGTCCACTACAGAGGCAAAATACATGGCAGCAACACATGCCTGTAAGGAAGCAATCTGGTTAAAATGTTTGTGTTCTAACATTAGGTTTGATGCAAGGATAATTACAATTTACTATGATAGTGAGAGTGCTATTTATTTGGCAAAGAATCCTACTTTCCATGCTAGGACAAAACATATTGATGTGCAGTATCATTTTGTATGAGATATGGTGGAGGATGGAAAGTTCTCTTTAGAAAAAGTGGATACTCTATAGAATGTTGTAGATGCATTGAACAAGCTTGTGAGCAAAGTCAAGTTCAGGTGGTGTGTCAGTTCGATGGGCCTTAGTGCCCATGAATTTCAGTAGTTTTGTCGTGCTATGGAGGTGTCACTAAGATCTTCGTCCAGTGGGAGATTGTTGGAAAATGTGTCTCAAACTTACTAACATGAAACCTCTAAAAAAAGGAAAAGTCGGTGTGACATTCTTACTATCTGGCTGACTAGCAGTTGTGTAACTTTGTGGAATGCTCAGGTCACTGAGACGTTGTTTATGTCTTGCCAATGGGAGTCATCAGCAAGAAATTTTGATCATTGTGAGTTCTTCTATCTCTCTCCACATGGGGAGAGCTCTCGTCGATAGTTGTTCACAAGGTTGTCATCGGGGAGACTCTTGGCCAAAAGGTTTGCTTCAGTATGATGTCTCCTTGATAGCAGTAGTCTTGCCAATAGAGCTACATGTGTTTATTATCGGATGTCTTCGGTGAGACTCTTGGCGACAGGTAGTGTCGAAGAGAGGTGTGAGTTTGGAGACTCTTGGCAATGGATTATTGTCTCGCTGATGGTATGGTCTGTTGTTGGTATGACTTCTAGTGAAAGATGGACTCAGGGTGACTTGGAACCTGCGGGGTGACTCTTAGCGACAACCTAAGTCTTGCCGATAGATGTTCATATCGGTATGACTTGAGGGCTCGTTATGACTCATAGCGACTAGCGATTGTCTGGGCGATGGGTCTGCTGAGGATATTGGTGTAAGGTCTTGTCAATCTTGCCAATGGAGCAAGTCTCGTTGATGGGAGTGTTGATGTCAATGTGACTTTTGAACTCGTTTTGATCTCCTGCCGATAGCAGTGACTCTTGCCAATAGTGATGGATG
Organism: Sequoia sempervirens; assembly: GCA_007258455.2. Lineage (NCBI taxonomy): Eukaryota > Viridiplantae > Streptophyta > Pinopsida > Cupressales > Cupressaceae > Sequoia > Sequoia sempervirens. The sequence continues at coordinate 148,120,656 of VDFB02049217.1, forward strand.
TGTAATCGGTCTTGTAGCATCGGGGACAAATGACTAGTGTCTCATCGACATGCAATTCTGCTTGAACGACTTTTGACCATTAGAAGATCCTATGTGGTATGTGTTCGACCAATCAAAGGAAGCTGAAGATGAACCGTTTGGTAGTTAGACTGTTGTGACCATTCCTGTGAGGAAGATCAATAGATCATGAATGACATGGATATACTTGGAAATTGAAGATGATGCTCGGTTCAGATGAATAGTTTGATGGGTGATCAGTGACTGTGAATTCAAGTGAGAGTGCATTGTAAATGGGATGTTTTGTACAAGGTTGATCATTAAATCTACTACTATAAATTGACATCAGAAAGTTAAGTCTAAACTTTTTATGTAATTTTGTTTACTGTAATACAAAGAGGCTTTTCTTGGTGTGGTGGGTTTTTCTCCCATAAGGGTTTTCCCACATAAATCTGGTGTTCATCTATGTATGTTCATTTCTCTATTTCTGTTATTTCTTTCAAGTGTATCTTAATTGGACTATAATTGAAAATTTAAAGTCACCTCTACATTCTTCCCTGAGGTTTTGATGTTAGGAGAGTTAGTTCTGCACCTTATCTTTCCTTACAATTCTAGTTAAGTGACATTCAAGCCTGAAATCATGCAAGAGGCCCCTAAATTGTGGATTTTTCATCTTATATGCCCAAAAAATGTGACATACCATGAAAAATGTCTTAAGAGTCAGTTAGGGGCCTAAAAAGGAGGATTTTGGGTAGTTCGAATATAGTTCAAGGATCCACATGGGTGTATCTCAAAAGTTGAGGCAATGTTTTAGCCTACAATCATCCAGGTTAGAGAAGTTCTAAGCCCTTTTTTGTAGGATTTTCTCTTTTGCATGACCAAAAGTAGAATCATCATGAATATTGGTGGAGTTTTCAAGAAAAGAGGAGTTGGATTTCACCATCAGATGACTCTTTTAGTTAGAAGTAGGCTTCTCTCCTATATCTTCTTCTTTCTTTCCTTTTCGAAGGCTAGTTTTTTTTCTCCCTCCTTTTCCTTAAGGAAAAAGAGAAGCACTCTAACTCAGCTTTGAGATTAATAGAGAAAAACTTTTTTTTTTTTTTAGTATGTTTTAAAGATTTGTACAATCAAGCTCCTTTTTATCAACAAAAGCAGTTTCTTTTCCTTCTTAGAATCCTTGTGTTGAGAATTTTATGAATTATTTGACTCAGCTTCTTTGTGATTTTAGTATTTAATCATTAAATTAGGTCTCATTTAAAACCATTTTCATGCAAGGATATGGACAATTTATGGAGGTCATAGACTATGTTGCTGATTTCAGTAGTTATAGTTGTGATAACTTTTTAGTTTTCCTTTAGAAAACCTGAAAAAACCTCCCTTTGAAACACTTTTTCATAGGTTGATCAAAATTTAGGTGTGCATTGAGAGGAGCTTTTTTGATAGAGATTGAAAGTTAGAACAACAGGTACATACAAATTGGTCCATCACCTCCTAGGATTAGTAATTGTTGAATTTTAATTTTTCTATCCCCTTTCCAAACAATCTAGCAAATTTTAAGAGCTTTTTCAAGGGGAACCAACCCATAATCTAGAGGTTCATCCTTGTTTTAGGTAGCCCATAGGACTGAGGATGTCCTAATGTTTCATAGGATTGTTGAGCTAGAAATATTAGCATTGAGGGTGCAATCCTCATGACAATAGTAATGTTGTTGAAAAGTTGCAAAGTTGTAATGAAATGTTGTCACAATTTTGCAGAGGTCACTTGCATATGCTAGAGGAGAAAACTAAGTTCAAATTTGATATGGGTTTTTTGAGATCTTTTCTGTGATGTCATTTGTTGATCTAGAGGATAAAATTTGAGCTTAGAAATAAATTATTTATGCTCGTAGACAGAACTAGGGTTTAGAAATTCTAACCCTAAGGGTTCCACTCATGGCATCTTGATAGAGTTTATATTTTTATGTTGATTGGTGATTGACTCTTGTAGCTCAATTAAGTTTTTACCTAAGCCATCAAATTATTTATGTGAATAGCACCTTTACCTAGTACTACCGGTTTCTAGTGTTTTTGGTGGTTCCCAATACCTTGCTAGTCTTTGCCTTGGTGGCAGTGTCAGTATTCATGGTGGTTCTCAAAACATTGATGGTACCCACCATTGACTAGTGTGTGGGTGTTTGATGTTAGTTTCAAAAACCTTTGTTGGCCTTTGAAGTGGTTATGAAAACCTTTATCCTTCTCGATGATGGATACATGGTAGTTTGTGAGTGCATCACCATATTCCTTCATGTCAAAGTTTATGTATTATCACAACCATGTTTATTTGTGATGTGTTATATGTCCTTCAAGGAATATCAATTATTCACATCTATGTTTGAAGATCTAATGGCTATTGCATCACTACTTAACACCTTTTTTGTGAACCAAAAGGATGGTGTGCAATCAACAATATGTGATGAAAATGATCAACAGTGTAAGTTGGTGCTTATAAGATCAAATGGCTATCGCGATGCTCCTTTATATTGTAGAATGAATTCTATAGTGGCCAAGAATTTGTGTGGTATTCGATAAGATCTTTAGAATATCAACAATGGAGGTTGAAGAATGGTGATCGGATGGATATCATATATTTTCTTCACATTGTGATTTTTGTCTACATCGACAAAGGAAAAAGTGTGATATGCGATGTGAGTGGAATATGATGTCATCAAGATAGATGACAATATCTTATTGTATTACATGAATGATTCACATCATAGTTGTGAATCAAGAAGGCTAAAGTATATTTGTGATGTGTGATAGACTATGGAGGATAATGAAAGCATGGACATGTGGCAATGTTTCATTGCATGACATGGGTCCTTCACATCATAGAAGTGATTCTAAGAGCTTGAAGCATTAGTGTAATGGATATATCCAATGTGATAGATATTGATGGATTAGGCTTAAATAATATTGATCACACGATGATCGTACTTCAACTTCACATCATAGTTTGAATGATTGGTGCCTTAAGAAAAGTTGTGATAGAAATATTCCAAATGATGGAGATTAAGGGCACATGTTTAAAAGAAGTTAATCCAATGGATATGTTTTAAAGTTGTATTAGATGAAGGAGAATCAAAAAATTGTAGTGTGAAGATCAAATATTGATGACCCAAGTTTAAACTTGAAGATATCAAATGGCTACAAAAGTGTGAATGAGGGTTTGGTCTAGTAGCTAACACAATTCAATAATTTAATTGGTTTACATGCTCCAATATCAAGTTAGTTGGTGATAAGACTTGGAGGAAATCATAACAACATCACAAGACAACCAAATAATGAATACAGATTGATCACACAAGATACAACATAATTTAATGTGTGTATCTGATCTAGGGTTTCTAGTTTGCTAAAATTAGAAAATAAAGAAGAAACTAGAAGGTGGTGAATGTGTCAAGGTTGGAATTCTTGTTAGTGAAGATATGAGAAAAGAGGACAGTCAAAATTCATACTAAGTGTTGATGTTATAGAGTGAATGTGTGAGTGAATAAGTGGACAAAGAATGCACATGTGAAGATTGAGTAGAACCCAAATAAATCTAGGGATCCTCATCAAGGGTATGTGTTAAAGTTAAAAAATAGAGAAGGGTGTAGACTAGTGAGGGGTGTAGAGCAAAGAATTGAGTTACATAGATCATAAAAAACAATTGAGCAACTACAATAGAGTTTCAACATTAAATTTTGTTCAATAGAAAATATTGCAACACTATCATTGTAAATTTGATTGGTGGGTTCCATCACATAACTAGGTAGGTGCTCAATGTAGGTAGTTGGTGCTTCCTTGGAGTGGGTGCTCCTACAACTATGGGATTGGTGTATCCATAGGGTTGGTTCCATTAATCTTTGTAATTAGAATATTTTCATTGTGAGGCTAGATTAGGAGAGTAGATCCTAGTAGCTATTCTCACCGTGGTTTTTCCCATCTTGGGATTTGCACATATATCTTGTGTTATATGAAATTGTGTTTGAATGTTTGTTTCTATGTTATTTTAGGTTAATTTTCACAAAAAGAGATAAAAGGAATTAATCTTCTTGAAGTGTTAAATGGATAAACATAATTGATCTATTGATTCACCCTCACTCTCATTAGATTTTTGTGTTCCAACAATTGGTATCAAAGCTAAAGTTATCAAGTTTGAATTCCCTTAGCTTGCATTGAGGGGGAGATATTTGGAAAATAGTTAGTGCTCCCCTCGAGATTCATGACATAGACTAATTGCCTCTCTTGGATCCATTAACTTTCATGATTGTATCAAGAATTAATAGGTTGACCTTGTTGGTGCAACAATTGTGGGGCTAAAAAATGGTTATATAGATAAATTGGAGCATGAATTGGTATCAGAGCTAAAAGTGATGGGTTCCACTCCTCTCGCCTTGAGCTACAAGGGAGATTATTGGTAAATGTTTAGTGCTCACCATGGGATTCATGACTTGGACTAATCATCTCTTATGGATCTGTTAACTCTAGTGATTGTATTGGGCATTAATAGGTTGACCTTTTGGGGAAACGACAAGTGCGGGGCCAACATTTTGATCATTCTTCTTAGCATTGATAAGTTCTTCCTCATCCTTCTCTTTAGTACTAAATGAATTTATAGCCTTCTTCTTATCATCAATAGATTTAGTAGAGTTATGTAGAGGCATATTAGTCTTTGGGTTGTCTTGTACAACCTTAGCATTCTTCTTAGATTTTGAAGGAGGGTTGTTGTGTCCTGTAGATGCATCCTCCTTCTATGTTTAAATGAAATTTTCTTTTGCAATAGTATTTTGACCTATTAGAGGAGCATCATCTTTAAAATATTCTTTTGTAGTGTGATCACCACTAGTAACATTTTCTTCCATATTCATAAGAGTTCCATCCTACACACTATCTTCTTCTATTCCATGCTCATTTTGAGCATCTTCTTTTTGTGCATCTTTTTTTACATTAATTTATAGATTTGGCATATCATGTTCTTGATCTTCACTATTTGAAGTTAGACCTAACCTTTGTGCTATATCTGTAACTTTCTCCACAATTTCATTTCAGAGCCTTTAAAGATCATCTTGATCTCTTCTCATAAGGGTAGTTACCCTTTAATTTTTTTGGAAATCCTTATTGTACACCTCAGCCAATGTGGATTTATTTTGATTCAAAAGGGGTGCACTAATCTTCTCCAAAGAAAAATATCATAAATTTTCTTCTTCATCAATATATTCCTATCCTCTAGCATATAATCCATTAATTCTTTAGGCAACTGATTTTTAATGCTTTTCATGTTGACAGTTGATCCCATAAAGTTGGTTTACAATTTCTAGGAGATTCTATTTTTTGCTAAAATCGCATATTTTTAGGAAATATAATGATTTGAGCCTTAAATTTTTTCATTTAAAGCATTCCAATTGAAGAGGGTTTGATCAAACTACCTTAGATCAAACCCCCTTGGATAGAACCTTGCTAGTTTTAAACTATACCTATAACGAAGTCTCCTTTACACCTATCAAAATGCTGATAAAAAACCACTTTTGATTTACCTTTTGGGGGATCAAATGAATTCCTTTAAAATTTATTTTTTGTAAGTATGTATTCTTTATTATAAGCTTCCCAAAAAGTATAATTTTAAATAAATTTAATTTAATTATTATATTTATTTTGAATGTAGGCTTTTCACCAAAAATCAAGCTCTCATTTTTGCACATGTGGAAAAATAGAATATTATTAAAAAAAAATTGAAAAATATGAGTGCACTAGATATTGAAGTCTTTGATCCAAAAAAAAAAAAATTTGAATTTCGATACATACAAAAATAGTTGTGTTATACAGTTTGCCTAGTTCTGAATTGTAATTATTTTGACTTAGAAACTTGATTAAGGAAAAATATTCAATAAAACACTATGAAACCAATTGGAAGCACTAGATATAATAGTTGCAAATCTAAATTCAAAAAAATTAGAATTTTATCCTTGATGGAAAAAAAAGTTATAAGTTATACAGTGAGAGTCACTCCTTAAAAATGGTGTTTATTGAAAAAACTAGTTTTCGAAGGAGATGGAAAAAGAAGTACAATCTAATTTTAAAATTTTTGAAAAAAATATATTTAGAATCTACAAAAAAAAATTCACAAATTAATATTTTGCATCATCTTCAAATTCCTCATGGTTTAACCGCTATAGGTTCCCAAAAGTGAAGATTTAGTTAGAAAAAATCAATTCAGTGTCCAGTTTGGCCAAAAATTGTAAACTAGTATTGTGTGATCACCTTGACCTCAAATGTAACTATATACTTGACAATTTATTCTTCTATTGTTTCCTTGTCAACATCATCTATAGTAGTATACATTGCAACAATCTCTTCTAGGATTTCATGCTCTACAATTCCATTATTTACAAAGCATCTAACTTCATAGAGCTATGATTACTTATCAAATTCTTCTTCTTTTTCTTTTTCTTGTCTTTCAGTGACTTTTCTTTAATCTTTTCTAGACTTTTTTTTCTTTTATCTCATGTGGATCATAAAGGTTTTTTTTTCCTTTTCTACTTCTACCTCATCATCTACATCCATAATGTGATTTCTTACATTCTTTTCACTTTCTTCTCCTTGTGAAGCTACATATTTCCTTTTACAGGTACCAATTATAGTTCTTATTATTCTTCTTCATTATCATCAACATTCACTCCTAAGTATTTCTCTCTTGTTTATTTTTTCTAAATATTCTTCTCTTTTGAGGTACTTCTTGTTGCTTTTCTAGGGGTTCCTTTTCCTTTTCAGGCACACTTTGTTGCTTAGCTAGAGTAGACTTTTCTTTTGCAGAGGGACTTGTTTTCTTTGCGGAAGTACTTGGCTCCTTTCTCTTCGTTCCACTGGCTAATGGCATGCTCTTGAAGGACTTGGGGATAACTAGAGGGGTGGTAGCTATTCTACTAGACCTTCTTCTGCTAGAAGTTCTTGCCAGTGAGCTAGACATGCCTTTAGCCCTCTCTACTTCTTCCTTTAAGAGGAACATTGCCTCCAAAACTTGTGTAATCATCTTCTCAACTTTTATTTATATTTTTTTTTCCTTTAATCCATATGTAACTCCATTGAATTCTCCTCATAGGTGTCATACCTCTCCTCAGAGGGGTCTCTTGGTTTACCTAGCATAAAGTCTACTGACCTGGTGATTTATTCCTCGGTAATCTAATATCCCATTTCAGGGATATAAATAGTCCCAGGCTCAATAGCTTGTATGATGCAACTATTTTTTATCACCAAGAATGTGATATCATTCTTTAATTTCTCCACCATGCTCTAGGGAATCCATTCTCTAGCATGCATGTTATTTTGAAAGGTTTTTAAAAATCCCCATAATGGTTGTTCATATGTCTCCAAATTACCTAACCTTTTTAGGTGGTCTCCTATTTGATGTGCTACCTATATATCCTTAAACCATACTATATTCTTTGTTCCAAGAACCTCATTCAATAAGTAAAACAAAAAAAAATGATCAATGTGCTAAACTTGGAAGGATATTTTAAATCCTTTGTCTTCTACAAGTTTTCAAATAATTATGCCCTTAATAACTCACATAAATCATAATCCACACCCTTTACAACAATCCCATGTGTTGTATTAATTATAATTTTTTATACAAAATTCCCCCTATTAGTGAAATATATTTTTTAACTGATCACCATGGTGGCATACTTGACAATTGGATCTTTAATATTCTTGATTGTCAAAGCTCTTTTTTCATACTGAACCAACAATTTTTGTTTGTCCTATGTACTTCTCTTGCACTCTTAGGGTTTTTAACCTAAAAGGAGAGGGATAGACCCAAAAATTGTGGTGGTTCACTCAAACTAAGGTATGTATGACGTAATTATGACTAAATGCAATGATCTAAATGGAACTAATTGATAAAATTGACTAATTATGAATGCAAAGCCAATGAAATATGCAATGTTTGAAACCATAGTGTGATATGCAGAAATGAACTAAAAACATAAACAAATGTAAACTAAATTGAATAAGATTTAATAGAGTGCACCTAGAAGTTGGATGCTGATCCTGGAAGGTTCTAGAAACCAGCAAAAATAATTGCTAATGACTAATGGGACTCATTTGCCACTGATGGAAAATTAGTCCTACTTTTGGTAAAATGTCCTAAAACTAGTTTCCAGTTGTCAGGAACTGAATTATGATGAAATCAACTTTTTTAGCCTAAAGGTGGGACTCATTTTCCACTGATGGTGAATTAGTCCTCCTCCAAAATTCTACAAATTCAAAGGTCAATTCTATAGATCCAGATCTGCACTTGTCTTCTTGTCGGGTTGACGAAGGTGTAACTGCACAAAGATGGTTCCCAAAAAGGGGACTTAAGTTGAGAGCTTTTTTCTGAAATCAGGAAATACTAACCTTGGATGTGAAATTGAGGATAGTTACACACAAAATTTTGAGATGGAAAAAAAGAGGATCGAAGTGCTCTGAATCTACTTTCTAAAATACTAATTTATTTTGAAAATGGTTGAGATGAAGGGGTTCAAATGATAGACGTACACAAATTGGTGTTGTTTTTGTTAGAAAAATACAACATAGCAACTCTTGTATGACCATTGTACAATGAATTTTTTTTAATATTTTTTAAATCACTATGGTTAGATGTTAGCTAACAGTATGAAGTTGATGCGTGACTTTTCTGATAATTTTTTAATTAATATTTGATTTTTTACTAATTTTCAAAGTGGACACTTCCTAAAAAACAAATATTTGGCTGTGCTACCCCAACAAATTTTGGAAACTAATTGATTTTTTTTAATTTATTTTTTTTAATTTGTAGAATGAAGTCTAGTTTATAAAAAAGTAATTTATTTGAATTTTGATGAACGATTAATTTATAACAAAAAAACACCAAACACTTCTTTTTGCCAAAAAAGAGACATACAAAAAATAGAAATTATGGATGAAAGGCTTAACATTTTTAGAAAGTGAAAAAAATTACATCATTGGATAGCTAAGAGAGAACCTAACATTACCCAGATGTTCGATTTGTTTGATATTGAACCACGTGCAACCTTGATGGTGAGCACGAACCCAATTATGTGAAAATTTGTAGAATTTGCAAAAACACGTCTCTGTTCATTGGAAATTCCCTCCAAGCCTTTGGTTTGGTACTCTAAGGAAAATACCAATCCCAAGACTCAGGGATTCCCAAAGAAAGATATAACACATGCGTGTTATAATGCGAGCACATTCTATCTTAGTTTTGACATGGTTTTCTGTTTGTGGGGAGCATGTCTAGCAAGACATAACATGAGTGTGGTATACCACGCTCATGTTATGTCTTGATTTATGTTAAATACTACTCTATTGAATGCATGTTTATAAATTTGTATGTTTGTATGCTTGTATTTCATGTATGTACATGTATGTATGCATGTATGTATCAATCCATGTATATTGTATGTATGCCTACTTGTATGTAGATTGTATCTACACATGTACATGTATATGCTTGTATGTATGCAAGATTGTTTGTACATATGTATTATGCTTGCATGTATGTATTTTTGTATGTTTTTAGAGGGAGGGAGAATTTGAAGAGAGCAAGAGATCTAGAGTTGTTTAGGTAGGGTGGGAGTGGGAGAGGGAGGGGGAGAGAGAGAGAGAGAGAGAGAGAGAGAGAGAGAGAGAGAGAGAGAGAGAGAGAGAGAGAGAGAGAGAGAGAGAGAGAGAGAGAGAGAGAGTCTAGAGAGAGGGAGAGTGGGTGGAAGTGAAAGTTTAAGAGAGAGGGAGTGGGAGAGAAGGGGTTGGAGTGGGAGGGACTTAGCTAGGTAAGGTGGGAGGGATAAAGGGAGTGTGAGAGAGAGAGAGGGGGGTGGGAGAGAGAGAATTAAGAGAGAGGGGGGAGAGAGAGAGAGAGATAGAGAGAAAGAGAGAGTTATGTAGGTAGGGTTCCAAAGGGAGAGACTTAATAGTGTGAGGGGGTGAGAGGGATAAAGGGATAAAGTGAGAGTCTAAGAGAGAGAAAGTGGGAGAGAAGGGGTTGGAGTGAGAGGGACTTATATAGGTAGGGTGGGAGGGAGAAAGGGAGTGAGAGAGAAAGGGGAGAGAGAGTTATGTAGGTAGGGTGCCAAAGGGAGAGTCTTGAGAGTGTGAGGGGAGTGAGAGGGAGAGATTTGAGATAGGTAGCAAGAGGGAGCGTGAGAGGGAGGGAGTGGGAGAGAGAGGGAGGAGGAGAGGGAGGGAGTGAGAGACCCAAGAGAGAGAAAGGCTGTGGGAGGGAGCACTAGATAGGAGGGAGAGAAAAGAGGGGTGGAGGAGAGGACCGACCTAGGTAGGGGTGGGAGGATAGATAGAGAGAGGGAGGGAGGAGGAGTGGAGGGAGAGAGAGAGAGAGAGAGAGAGAGAGAGCTACTCCAGGTAGTGGCTGCCAGAGGGAGAGAGACCTGAAAAGAGAGGGGTGGGAGGAGAGACATGAGAGAGAGGGGAGAGAGGGAGTGGGAGAGAGTGGGAGGGAGATAGAAAGATATATATTGAGGGAGTGAGAGAGGGTGGTAGGTATTGATTGAATGAGAGGTATGTAGAAAGAGGGAGAGGGTAGATAGATATAATTAGAGAGGGTAGGAGAGAGGGAGGGAGGGAGAGGTGAGATGTATAGATAGAGAGAAAATGATAGGGTTTGAGAGTATAGGGTTGAGGGATTAGGGTTGAGGATCTATAGGGTTCAAGGGGGGATGGTTGAGGGATTAGGGTCAATGGTAGAGAGTATTGGGTTGAGGGTATAGTGTATAAGGTTTAAGGGTTTAGGTTTAAGGGTTTAAGGTTGAGGGAAGAGGGTTTAGGGTTTAGGTTTGAGGGTATATGGTTGAAGGATTAGGTTGAGGGTCCAATGTAAAGGATAGCGGGTACAGGGGTTGACGGTTTAGGGTTTAAGGATAGAGTGTTGAGGGATTAAGGGTTGAGGGTTGAGAATTGAGGGTTTAGGGTTTAAGGGTTCAGGGTTCAGGGTTCAGGGTTCAGGGTTGAGGGTATAAGGTATAGGGTTGATGGTCCAATGTATAGGGTAGAGGTCATAAGGGTTGAGGGATTAGGGTTTAAGGGTTGAGGGTTGAGTGATTAAGGGTTGAGAGTTTAGGGATTAGGGTAGGGAGTTTTCTTGGATTTAAGGGTGTAAGGGATGATGGATTAGTGTTAAGGGATTAGGGTTTATGGTAGATGGTATTGGGTTGAGGGTAGAGGGTAGAGGGTAGAGGGTTTAAGGGTTTAGGGTTAAAGGGTTGAGGTTTGAGGGTTTAGGGTTGAGTGTTTAAGGGTTTAAGGGTTTAGGGTT
>VDFB02049217.1:148136555-148152133 GCA_007258455.2 Sequoia sempervirens
TGGCAAAAACAAGCCAATTGAAGAGGAACCTCAACCATAAAAAAGAGAACAGGCATCGGCATTACAAAGAGCATGAATGTGAAAGAGTCATGGTAGGACAGATTCAGATACCATAGTTGGAGACACTCCATCTACCACAAGTGAATATGAAGGGAAACTATTAAGCACAAGATAATATGGAGGGACACCATCTACCACAAGTGAATATGGAGGGGCACCATCTACCACAAATGAATATGGTTGGACACCACCCACCACATCTCAAGTTGAGAGTACATAATCTCTCGGATTTGAGAGAGAAGGTATGCCATCATCACCATGTAAATCTCAAGGTATGTCTTCTACTCCACCCTTGATCGAAGGTACGCAATCTAGCCCACCTCAATTAAATATTGATGAAATTCCTAATGTTGAGATGTATGTACCTAGTAGAACACCACCTAGAATTTTACATAGAAAGCCAAAGTATTCGATTAATATTGATGAGGATATTTTGCAGCACATGGAAGGTAAGATTCCAACATGCTCTTGTAGAAGATATGTTGATAAGATTTGGAATTTATTCTTTGAAAGGATAAATGAGACCACAAAATGTCAACTATTTGTTGAAACAACGCAGGGTATAAAGTATAGAAACGTCATGAAGACTCTAGGGTTGAGAACATCGAATGCATCAAGTGAAAACACTATTGTGAAGAATCTAATGGATGCTTATGAGAGTGTGGGTAAGACCTCATGTTCAAAGGATGGTAATGTCACTCAACGTGTCATTACATCAACTTTGGTAAGCAGTCAAACAAAGAGAGCTCGTCTCATTAGAAATACAAGTGAACAAATGAGAATTAGTAGAAAAACATTATCAAAAGTTGTTCAAAGGTGACAAAGAATTGAGGGCAGCGATTCAAATGAATTATGGGCATTCTCAAGGAGACTGCTACAAAAAGATAAAAAAGTTGTTGAAGCATTGAGAACACTAATTGAAGAGTATTGGAAGAATAACACAAGACCATCTCCAAATCAAAGGGATGTGGTAAGAAGGATAATCGATAGTCGGAACCATGAGCCACATCCAAAGCATTTTTTGGATACGACTCAAACCCAATTTTTTCATAATTTTCAAAAGGATTATCCTCAAATTAATATTTTTCAAAGATTTTTTGAAATGCTTAAACCTTTTTATGTCAAGATAAATCACACATGCATTACTTGTTGTTGTAGACTACATATTGAATTCTCTAACCATTATGATGTTTATCATTCTATATGTTTGGATTTGCATACTAACGATGCTTTATAGGATTGTGCCATACAAGCCCCACCAAAATCTTCAAGAGAGTTCTTATCAAAAAAATTATGTGAAATAGAGGATGGTGAAATATTCTATAGGATAGCATGCTTGGATGGTTCATGCCGGTGTTGCGGTGGCCTACAACATATGCCAATAGGTCAACTTATGGAAAGCACATATGAGGTGGGATAGAAACTAGTAGACTTCGGGAAGTATAAAACAGTGGCATACACTGCAAAAGCTGGGCCTCAAGCAAAAAGGTGTGATTTGGTTATTCAGAATATTTGAGTGTATCAGTTTATGTCCATGTTTCGTGACAATATAGTGTATGAGTATGCAAGGAATACCCATAGAGCCTGATGGCTAGACACGCAATTTTAGATATGTAAGTACACCTTTGCAGAGAACTATACACTACAACCACAATGTGAGATGCAGTCATAGTATTGTAACTCCACATAGGTTTCGATATTTGTGCACATAGCATTCATTCATGTAGCTGATAGTACATAGGACCAAAGGAAGGTATTGAGGGAGTATCACTTTTATATTAGTGATGATCGCACACATTCTCTAGAGTTTGTGCAAGGTTGCTTCTAGATGTGCGTATGTGCAAGATCATGATGGGCCAAATAGTGGCAATGTGATGGGTATGTGTAGGGTATGTGGCCGATGACTTTATTTTACCCAAAATTGATGAAACGAAAAAGGTTTTTAAAGGAGATTCTTAGCTTTCCACCAATATAAATTATCCTTTACTTTGAATTTAATAAGTAATTATTATTGATTTTCTATTTGAATTATGACTAAAATCCTAATTGATAGGTTGACTGAAAAACATCTATAGCTTTCAAATAGTATCCCATTCTTTGAATCTGAAATATGAGTCACATTCTATGCTTCACATACTATAGGATTAAAAAAAGAAAAATTGAATTTCATGAAGTTTTAACCAAGTTAAGGTGGTCAAACACACGAGTTTTTATATTTCTAAAAATTTGTAATAAAAAAATCATAATTAATTATTTACTTGGAAAAAAATTACAAAAAAATATGCATCACATCTAGAACATGAGTCCTCTACTTATATCTAAAATCTTATAAAAATATTAACATTTTTTTTGTTTAGGTGGTTAGATAGACACCTACTTATTTTTTCCTTCAAATTTAAGTACTAATGCAGATTGAAATTTCAAATTTTCACCAAATAGATTTTTAAAAAATAAACCTAGTAGTTTAGAAACTACATTCAATTTTCTACAGATTCTATTCTTAAATATTTTTGAAATAATATAGATAACTTATTCAAATTTTTCCGTCAAGTTTCCCAACTTTGATTTTTTTGAATTTTTTGCCACTTAAGGTCCTATTTTTTCCATGATGATTCTACACATACCCATGTTCTATAGTGATTTGGCTTAGAGAGGCATAGCATATGGTCGGCATATAATATGGTTGGATAACTATGCAATGCAGTTCAAGAAATCGTGCATGTTCTACTGGTTGAGTAGGATGCATGCCATTACAGGTGTACAACATATGTCATTATAAAAGAGCATGTGAAGCTTAGTGAGGGAATATCAAGTTACTCAATTGAAGTTAATGTGCTCACGAGCACCTATGATGTAGGCATTTATATATAATCTCAAATGTATGAGTGACATTGTAAAATATTTGTGAGAATGGAGTACGTAAGGTATTATAATGAGATTTACTCAAATATTGAAATTTTGGAGTTCATGTTCGGTACAGGAGCACCTTGTTCTCTAAATGTCTTTAATAGGAAAATTTGCAAAATTTGAATTTTCAAATGTAAACAATGTGAAAAAGGTCATGTGAAAATCATATTTAATGTATCCAAAGTCTCAAACAGGTCATTAGGTGATTAGAGAAGTGATATTGCACAAAAGTTTTCATTTGGTGTAAAAATGCAAAACTTGCATTACTTGCACAATTGCAAAATTAGTAAATAATGGATGATGTTTTCTGTATTTGCAACACTTTTCCTTTTTTGTTTCAAGCTTGTGTGGATTGTCAAAACCTTATACTTTGATTGTTGATTAGTTTTCTTCAGAGAAAGGGGTTACGTAACTTTTGAAAGTATTTTGAAGTCTTTTAACTCATATTTGAGGAAATAAGAACAATTTTATCATAACTTTTCAAATTACTTCACAAAAAAATTAGTGATCTAGATACCCATTATTGAGTTACAACAAATACTTCAAAATCAATAGTGACTATATAAGAACATGTGCATCAAAAATGACCTTCATTGTCTTAATTATGCTAACTAGGCCTAATTTACAAAGGAACATACCTTTAAACATTCAACAACCCCCTAAAATTTTTGGAGCACATTCATTGTCTTAATTATGCTAACTAGGCCTAATTATGCTAGTATGAGGAGGGTTTATTGAAATGAATGGCTCCACACCTTACCAGAATATGCCACTAGCTCAGACCTTCTTAAAATCACCTGCACAAAATAAAAATACAATCACCTAACCTCTACATGTAATATTTTATCAAACCCTAGGGTGAAACCTCATTTTTCATGCCCTTTACCATCAAAATATATAAGGGAAGCAACTCAGATACTATGATAATTAAAAAAATATCATCTAATGTTATGGGATCGTGTTGGGAACCCCTACAAAAACCTCCCTTGGTTTTTGTTATTTCAAAGTGGTTTTCTTCTGGTGGTGAATTTTCACTTGATGGAAAAAGTGTCAAATGCAAGAAGTGCAAAGTTGGAAAGTGGTGCAAATTTTGTTCTACAAATCATGTGACCACATAGACTATTCCAACGTATCCAAATAGGTATTTTTACACTAGGCATGGTCCTCTTTCACACCCAAACACACGGAATCACTCTGAGTTACGTTCAACTAAATCGATCCCTTAAGAGTCCAAAGTGCAAGATGGCTGCAAACTTCATCATGTTGTTACTCAAATACTATGATGGTTAGAAACTTATCATCTGATCCTATGGTATCATGTTGGGCCTGTCTATAATAGCCTCTCTCGGTTTTTGTTATCTTGGAGTGGTTTTCTTGTGGTGGCAAATTTTCACTTGATGAAAAAAGTGTCAAATGCAAGCAGTGTAAAGTTGCAAAGTGGTGCAACTTTAATTTTGCAACTTGTGTGACCACACAGACTATTCCAACACATCTGAATAGGTATGTTTATGCCAGGCATGATCCTCTTTCACACCTAAACACGCGGAATCACTCTGAGCTACGTTCGACCGGATCAATCCCTTAAGAGTCCAAAGTGCAAAATGGTTGCAAACTTCAGCATGTTGTTATTTGGATACCGTGATGCTTACAAAATTCTCATTTGATGCTATGAGATCACATTAGGCCCCTCTACAAAATCCTCTCTTGGTTATTGCTATTTTGGAGTGGTTTTCTCGTGGTGGCAGATTTTCACTTGATGGAAAAAGTGTAAGGATTTGGGACATCACACATAATAATCCTCAATTCCAAAATATTTTAATAGAACTAGATAATGATGGGAATTAAGAGGAATAATTATATAATTTACATCACTTATAAGAATGGAATAACATGCACGTCAATCAATCAAGGTTTATCAAACAAGATAAAAGGTTTGCCAGTATAAATAAGAATCATCTTTATTCAAATCAAATAACTTATGGGTATATCATGTTTGACCAACCTAATGATGCAAACACAAGAAATGATTGCTCATCCAAGATTCAACAACCTAGACCTTTAAGAAAATATTAGTGAATAGGGGTTTTCCTCAGTCAAACCTCGTTTTCGTATTCAAACCTTGAAATGTAATGAAATAAGATACATGAATGAAGAACAAACACATTATGATGTTGCAACTCACATAAACTCAAGCATTAATCTCTTGCTTGATTGTGATAGGTCTTGGCTTGTATGCTTCTTGAATCACGAAATATTCATCACAAGGTTAGCTCAAATACAAACATAATATGTGAATGACTATGACATGATGATTAGGCTTTGCAAAATCTAGATGTAATGAACTATGAAATGTTTATAAGAAGTGTATACAAAGAGACTAGATGAGATTGTATTTAACAAAAACTTATTATGAAATCATGCTACATATGTTTCAATGGCCTGGCTTCATGATCATTACCCTAAGTGTTCTAAATGAATATTTGATTTGAAAGTATTCACCCAAAGGTAATGATCATGCATCGGTATTTTATTCTTCATAGGAAGTTATATTTCTTAAACATGAATAATCATAAGTTGATGTTCTTTCCTTGAAAGTAAACTAATTCATTTGATCATAAGAACACTATGCTTCAAAGAGAAATTTTAATGCAACAATTTTTTCCCAAGGACATTATTTCTTTCACCCATTGAATTGGAAAGGATCTAGTTCTATCACTAAACAAAAAAATCTCAAGAGCAATTAAATATATGAATAATACAACAAATTAAACTCTGCCATTTCTAGGGAAGGAATAAAGTTCCAGTAATAGATCTTAATTTGCTTCCTTCTAAGGAATTAAGTGGAGAAATGAAGGTTACTTACTTCTTTGTTAGATCATAACTCAAAACTTACAATTGTCAGTTTTCGCATCTACAAATGAAATACCTTAGCTAGATTAGATTACCAAGAAACTCTTCTCATTAGAGAATAGCCGTCAGAGAAAGTATAAAGGCTAAATACAACTTTTTAAAAGAGACTTATATGTGGTCGATAAATAGAATCATTTTCTCTGGATATAATTCAAAATAATACTAGAAAATCAGGAAACCATAGTAACATATTCATTGTTAAGGAAATCATTCAAAATGTGCTACTTATTGGTGTGATCATACAAATAATGAATTATTTTGGTGGTAAGTATTTAGCAAAGTTTATTAATGAGAAGATACCTAAAATGCACAATAGGGGTAAGCAGTGCTAAGCCAAGCCTGTAAGCATTACAATCGTAACTTTGATAAGGATTAATGATGAATGTGGTTGAAGAATTTAATAAAGGATATATATATATATATATAAAGGCACAACTATTACCAAGTCCATTTGCATTTTCCATGAATATGAATGGTTGATGATAAAAGACTATTAGTACCACTCTTGTGGCTTAGTCAACCATGTTCAATGCAGATGATGAAGTGTCCACCCTCTCCACCCCTTTTAGCTTGTGGGATTTGGATGAAACAAACTATTTTCCTATGCAGCTGACCAACAACTACCAAATCATGTATATTTCTTATTGCTTGCATTGTTGGAACGACTTTGGAAATGGTGGCATGAGTTACTGAATGTTTCAGAAATGTACAAAGCAATTCGATTCAATTTTGAATGTCACAAAAGACAAGGAAGGTTCATAATGACGTGATAAAACCAGGCAGTCTATGAATTCAGTTTTGAAAAAGTACATACATACCAGTTGATTCAGAAGTAATTAATTAATTTAAACTTCATGTTTCATGCTGAATACTATTGACACAATAAGCAATATTTACTGGATGCAATTTCTTTATATGCTGTCAAATATATTAAGAAAATTAACAAGAGCCGTTATAAGCGAATAAAACATGAATAATAAACTATTTCGTTGAAAGTAAAAAAAAAAAAAAATAGAAGGCAAAATATTGACTGTGAACTATTAGGATCACTAATCCTATTAGTAAGGGAAGATTACATCTCCCAACAAAATGCAAGATATGCATAGCAAAAGAATGGAGATGCTAACCAAAACATTCTAAAGAATAGGCTCGAGTATGGAAAGAGAGGGCTCCCCTGAAGAAGCAAAAGAAGCCCAATGCAAATAGCTACTAAAGAAGACTTACATAAAATTTTACATAGCATGACATACACATTCGAAAGGAGATCTAAGGTTGAAACGAGAAACAGTTCGTAAGCTTACACATTCTAACAGATGTGAAATCAATCCCCTGGTTTATTTTCAAATTTAAGCTTTCCCCACATCAAGATGTTTGATTAGATCTGTATGATTTAATAAAGGAAAGCTAAGGCTACGGTTTAAGCTCAATTCAAGGTTGATTATCCAAAAGACACTCTTAAAGCTATGAATTCCTATGGAAATCGAGCAAAGAAACATAGAAGGTTAGGAAAACATACTGGTCTAAGAGAGAGAAGGATAATTACCGAATTGAGCAGGAAAAGATCCAAGGAGCTTCGAGGAAGGTTTAATCAATACAAATTATCGGGGCCCTATGCTTGGTTATGCTTTTCTCTCAAATTTCCATAAAGCGTCCTTGGCTCTTCTCCCGCTCCCCTTTCTCCTCCTTTTCCAACTCGCTTTCTCCCTTCCCTAAGACTCTTTTCTACACTGCATAAAAAAAAGGAAATTCTTTCAAAGTTTTTTATTGTTGTTTAATACCCACCTTGAAAGGTCAAAGTCGGCATAAAGGAAAATCTTCCTCCTCCATTTTTCCTTAGCAATGGCTATTCTTCCTTTAGGGGTTCCTCCCGTTCTATTCAAATCCCCTAAACAATCGATTTTCTCCCTCTAATTCATGGACCATCTCTACTTTCTCTGGTGTATTTCCTTGTATTCAGTTCTATCTTCCTTCTATCATGCAAGAGTTAGAAGTTCACCTGTATTCGTTCTTGAAAGTAATAAAAATAAGATATATATATATATATATATATAAAATGCTATGTATTTATCCTCTCTTAATGATAAAAAAATATATTTTAATTGCAATTTAAATACTTATTTCAAATAAATAAATGAGGGAAAGAATTATTAAAAATTAAGAGTATTACCATTTTTGTTTTTATTTTGCAAAAATAAAATCTATAATTAAATTCTAATAGATTCTTTTTGTTTCATTTCTCTTTTATTTTACTACTAATTAATTTAATTAAACATTCAAGTATGAACTATATAATCATTCAAGTAAATTAAATACTAAAAGCATCAAAATAGTATTATTGAATTATAAATTACTTATTGAAAGTAGGGGTTGTGACATCCTTCCCCTCTTAAAGAATCATTGTCCCGATGATCAACTTGTTACCTTCACTAATTTGATTACTTCACAATTTTTCTAGCTTTCCAAGGTATAATAATTTTTGAGCATAATCATTAATCATCCATAAAATTTAAACTTACACAAAACAATTATTCACAAAATTTAACCAAGCTAAATGCATGTTTGACAAAATAAATGCAGCCAAATTTTATGTGAGTGTGTGTATTCCATTGCTACCATTCAATTTCACAAAGCTAGGTTACTTCTACTCAACTATGTTCTCCCCATTGTGATGGTAATGGTCTTTCTATGACACTCATGAAAACAACATTGCACTTTAGTCCGCATTAGTACCCATTCAAATTCAAAAATTCTTTATGAAAATTCCTTCTCATCTTCATAAGATTTAATCATCTCAATGCTTAAGTAAAAGAATAAATTTTGAACGTTTTATTAACTTCAAAATGATATTCATGCACCTGTATACTTGTTCTTACTATGCCCTTATGGTTTGATAGGTTGGTCAAGTTGCTTGTGATTCCTTTTTGATATTACTATCTTTTCTTATACCCACTTGTGCTATTCCTTTCTCATTCAAAAGTCAGTATCTAATGGAAGGATCAAATATTGCAAAGAAAAAGACTACTTAGATATATGAATAGCTTTAAACTAGGTCACAACTTGATCATAAGTATGTAGAAATGCATATAAAATTTATTCGCATACCTTCGTTTACAAATGCAGTTCTCAATTCACCAAGGTATATTGTCCTTACAAAATAATTCTTGTATAGAGACTCATTTACAATCGAAGATCATCAATATACATGAATCAAAAGAAACAATAATTGAACCAATACTTATAATTTGCATACATGTTATATATCTGCATGTTCAAGTGCATCATTCATATGTTGGTATGTTTACAAATCACAACACTCTTACCAATGCTAGTGCACCATAAAAGCAATAATCAAGTAATGATATGTCATACGTAATCTTGAAGTCTCTGACTATCACTCCACTCATGGTTAGTCAAAGTTGAAAACATAAAAAAAATTATACCTCTTTACTCTATTTTACCTTAATGTCAAAAACAACCCACCTGCCAAACATATCATTACTTCAAATACTCATTTGTTCATAATAACAAAAATTCCTAAGGCTAGCATTCATAAGCTTGCACATCTTGTTAGAACATCATGGCTTCATCAAATTCACTTTATTTACCTTAACTAATAAAAGCATGCAACTAATTTATTTCTTTCATACAATTTTCTATCTTATGCAAATCTTTTTCATATTCAAAGATATTTACTGATAGAAGGAAAAGAATTATGATCATTTTGTCAACACGCCTACTTGCATGAGACATTAGGACATTTTCCTTTATGGTGAATAATAAGCATCCCATACTACCTGTTATCATCATTAGTAAATTAAAGTACCAACAACAAAAAGTCTCAACAATCTAAAAATATATAAAGCAATTACAAAAGATAAGAGGATCACTCACCAAAAGGTTCAAGTTGATTACCATAGCAACTCGAAACACCAAATGTTAGGGAGATCATCCAAAGCTCAATACTTTTTACAAATGCAATAAGACTGCATCCAATAGAAGTGCAGTAATTGACTAAAGAAGCCATACAATGATCCATGCAATGATACATATCCAGTTTCTGAATTACATAAAAATGATAAAACATTTAATCAATCTTAAGTTGCCATAACCCAATTGTCTTCCACAAGCTAAAGGTCAAGATCATGATTAAGGTGCTTTTCCCACCCAAGCATGAAGCATAACACTTTCTCAAGATTATTCCTAACTCGAAGAACACCTGTCCCTGCATGAGGTGCCTAGGAACCAACAATAATGGGGCAAGAGGGAAACTCTCAATGCATGCATGATGCCTTATATGCATTCTTATACTAGAATGAACATAATTCTTGCATATAGGATGTGGCAAAGAAACATATAACATATAAAAATTCTAAAATCCATCTATTTCAATGGCACAACTTGCTTTGCCCAAAGCATATATATATATATATATATAAATTTTTGGTTGATCTTGGAAAAGAAGATCACCTTTTCTATTAATCCACATTCAACATCTTGTCCCAGAAGGTAAGCTTAAAGTTTATAACAAACAACACTCTCAACAATAAAAAATAAATTGAATTGCATAGAATAAGAACCAGATGATATAATAGTGCATAACATGCTCAAGTTCACATAGAATGAATAACAATCAAGAGTACATAACCTCTGGTGCCTAACTCACACAGGGTATGAATACATAATTTTATTGTAGTGCCTCACTCACACAAATATGGAACATGTCTCATACACAATGTGCAATAATCATTCAAATTTTCATACAATGAATATAGTAAGTGCATTTCTTGCACAAGTGCATTGCTTGTAGAAAAGGTGAAATATGCATAAATCACAGTAGTATAGTTATAGTGATCATTACTCAACCAAATAAACACAATGAGTGTCAAAAGTATATTTCACACACAAATTAAGAAAAGTAATCATTACTCAAGTACTTATTTGCACAAATGAATCAATAACTTGTTCTAGTGCATCACTCGCACAAGAAGAACAATAACATGAAAATATGCATCTCACATTAGTATAGTGAACATTTCTCGTTTAAATATAAAAAGTGAGTAATTAAAGCAATAATTTTTTATGATATGCATAAAATCATTCACATAGTTGTGTCATTCACACATATAGTTGTTTCATTCACACAAAGCATGAGAAATGCATTAATGTACAAGTACTTTCATGAAGAACAATCAAGCATATAAGATTGATCACCTCAATTGCCTTTTCCTTGTCAAATAGACAGATCAAGATATTTATCTAATCAAATTCTATCATGAATTAGCAATGAAGATTCTCAAGACATCAAAACCTTGCATTTTTGAAAGGTCTCATGGATTCAATTTGATCCAATTCTTGAAGGAATAAGATTTTCAACAATCAACTTTCCTTCCCTAGTACCGATTCAACATTCTTGCCTTAAGCATCCCTCATAGGTGTCTTAGCTTCATGAAGGTTCAACCAATATTTAAGTATTATTATCCACTTTATTTACTTCACAGGTGTTTTCCTTCTTCCTCTCATTAGAAAGTTCCTTTTTGCTTCTCCCCTTGTATCTTATCAATTCATTCATCCTTTAAGCATCAAAGAGATCTATTTGCACAATATATTTCTCTTATTAATCCATTTTTATTACCACATCATCATTCATGGGTTTTCACCCTATACTATTCATCTTGGCTCACTTCAAATAGCACTATATATTACCCATTTTGGCTTATTTCAAATAGTCATCATCAATCTTACTACGAATTCATACAGAACGTGACTAAGGCGAAGAGACCTCACACCTCTAGATTTATTGAATTATCAAACTATGTCCAAACTTCTAATCAGCTCCAATTATCCATCAAAGAATCACCCATAACTAGGGTTCTCTATTTAATACAATAGGTTCATGTAATATAATGCAACAGAAGCACATAAGACTCGAGACCCAAGTGTTGCACCCGAATGCTCTGATACCAAATGTAAGGATCCAATACATCACACATAATAATCCTCAATTACAAAATATTTTAATAGAACTAGATAATGATGGGAATTAAGAGGAATAATTATATAATTTACATCACTTATAAGAATGGAATAACATGCACATCAATGAATCAAGGTCTATCAAACAAGATAAATTATTTTCCAGTATAAATAAGAATCATCTTTATTCAAATCAAATAACTTATAGGTATATCATGTTTAACCAACCTAATGATGTAAACACAAGAAAGGCTTGCTCATCCAAGATTCAACAACCTAGACCTACAAGAAAATGTTAGTGAATAGGGGTTTGCCTTGGTCAAACCTCGTTTTGGTATTAAAACCTTGAAATGTAATGAAATAAGATAAATGAATGAAGAACAATCAAATTATGATGTTGCAACTCACAAAAACTCAAGCATTAATCTCTTGCTTGATTGTGATAGATCTTGGCGTGTATGCTTCTTGAATCACAAAATCTTCATCAAAAGGTTCACTCAAATACAAACATAATACATGAATGACTTTGACATGATGATTAGGCTTTGCAAAATCTAGATGTAATGAATTATGGAATGTTTCTAAGTGTCTACAAAGAGACCATATGAGATTATATTTAACCACAACTTATTATGAAATCATGCTACATATGTTTCAATTCCCTAGCTTGGCAATCATTGCTCTAAATGTATTAAATGAATATTTGATTTGGAAGTATTCACCCAAAGGTAATGATCATGCATCAGTATTTTATTCTTCATAGGAAGTTATATTTCTTAAACATGAATAATCATAAGTCGATGTTCTTTCCTTAAAATTAAACTAATTCATTTGATTATAAGAACACTTTGCTTCAAGAGAAATTTAAATGCAATGATTTTTTCCCAATGACATTATTTCTTTCACCCATTGAATTGGAAAGGATCTAGTTCATTCACTAAACAACAAAATCTCAAGAGCAATTAAATAAATGAATAATACAACAAATTAAAATCTGGTATAATTTCTAGGGAAGGAATAAAGTTCCAACAATAGATCTTAATTTAATTCCTTCTAAGGAATTAAGTGGATAAATGAAGGTTACTTACTTCTTTGTTAGATCATAACTCGAAACTTACAATTATCAATTTCCACATCTACAAATGAAATACCTTAGCTGGATTAGATTACAAGGAAACTCTTCTCATTAGAGAATAGCTATGAGGGAAAGTATAAAGGCTAAATATAGCTCTTTAAAAGAGACTTAGATGTGGTTGATAAATAGAATCATTTTCTCTGGATAGAATTCAAAATAATACGAGAAAATCAGCAAACCATAGTAACATATTCGTTGTTAAGGAAATCATTCAAAATGTGCTACTTATCGGCTTGATCATAAAATAATGAATTATTTTGGTTGTAAGTATTTAGCGAAGTTTATTAATGAGAAGATACCTAAAATGCACAATAGGGGTAAAAAATGCTAAGCCAAGCCTATAAGCATTACAGCTATAACTTCGATTAGGATTAATGATGAATGTAGTTGAAGAATTTAGTAAAAGATATATATATAGGCACGACTCTTACCAAATCCATTTGAATTTTCCATGAATATGAATGGTTGGTGATAAAATACTATTTGTACCACTGTTGTGGCTTAGTCAACCATGTTCAATGCGGATGATGAACTATTTTTCCTCCCCACCTCTTTCAGCTTGTGGGATATGGATCAAATAAACTATTTTCCTCTGTAACTGACCAACAACTACCAAATCATGTATATTTCTTATTGCTTGAATTGTTGGAATGACTTTGGAAATGGTGGTGTGAGTTACTAAACATTTCAAAAATTTCCAAATCAATTCGATTCAATTTTTAATTTCACGAAAGACAAGGAAGGTTCATAATGACGTGATAAAACAAGGCAGTCCATGGATTCTATTTTGAAAAAGTATATACCGACCAATTGATTTAGAAGTAATTAATTAATTTAAACTTCGTGTTTCATGTTAATACTATTGACACAATAAGCAATATATATTGGATGCAATGTCTTTATATGATGTAAAATATATTAAGAAAATTAACAAGAACCATTATAAGCGAATAAAACATGAATACTAAACTATTTCGTTGAAAGTAAAAAAAAAAAAAAGTAGAAGGAAAAGTATTGACTGTGAACTATTAGGATCACTAATGCTATTAGTAAGGGAAGATTACATCTCCCAAGAAAATGCAAGATACACATAGGAAAAGAATGGATATGCTAACCAAAACAATCTAAAGAATAGGCTCAAGGATGGAAAGAAAAGGTTCCCTTGAAGAAGTAAAAGCAGCTCGCTTTAAATAGCTACTAAAGAAGACTTACATAAAATTTTACATAGAATGACATACACATTTGAAAGGAGATGTAAGGTTGAAACTAGAAACAGCTCGTAAGCTTACACATTCTAAAAGATGTGAAATCAACCCCCTTGTTTATTTTCAAATTTAAGCCTACCCCACATCAAGATGTTTGATTACATTTGTATGATTTAATAAAGTAAAGCTAAGGCTATGGTTTAAGCTCGATTCAAGGTTGATTATCTAAAAGACACTCTTAAAGCTTTGAATTCCTATGGAAATCTAGGAAAGAAACACAGAAGGTTAGGAAAACATACTGGTCTAAGAGAGAGAAGGATAATTACCAAATTAAGTAGGACAGGATCCAAGGAGCTTAGAGGAAGGTTTAATCAATACAAATTCTTGGGAACCTATGCCTGGTTATGCTTTTCTCTCAAATTTGCATCAAGCGTCCTTGGCTCTTCTCCCATTCCCCTTTCTCCTCCTATTCTAACTTGCTATCTCCCTTCCCTAAGACTCTTTTATGCACTACATAAAAAAAATAAACTTCTTTCAAAGGTTTCCATTTCCATTTAAGACCCACCTTAAAAGTTCAAAGTCAACAAAAAGGAAAATCTACCTCCTCCCTTTTTCCTTAGCAATGGTTGCTCTTCCTTTGGGGTTTCCTCCCATTCTATTCAAATCCCCCAAACAATCGATTTTCTCCCTCTAATCCACAGACCATCTCTACTTTCTCTGGTGTTTTTCCTTGTATTCAGTACTATCTTCCTGCTATCACACAATATTTAGAGGTTCAACCTCTGTATTTGTTCTTGATCCGCTTCTTTTAAAAATTTATTTTCATTTTTCCAATAACTGAATGTTAAAAGTAATAAAAATAAGATATATATATATATATATATATATATATTGAATATGTTTACATTGGTCGCCTTTTAATGACAAAAAGAATATTTACCTGAAACTTTAAATATTTATTTCAAATAAATAAATGAGCTTCTAAATAATTATTAAAAATTAAGAGTATTACCATTTTTGTTTTTATTTTGCAAAAATAAAATCTATAATTAAATTCTAGTAGATTCCTTTAGTTTCATT
Organism: Sequoia sempervirens; assembly: GCA_007258455.2. Lineage (NCBI taxonomy): Eukaryota > Viridiplantae > Streptophyta > Pinopsida > Cupressales > Cupressaceae > Sequoia > Sequoia sempervirens. The sequence goes on from VDFB02049217.1 coordinate 148,151,826, forward strand.
GCTCTATTATATTACTACTAATTAATTTAATTAAACATTCAAGTATGAACTATATACTCATTCAACTAAATTAAATACTAAAAGCATCAAAATAGTATTATTGAATTGTAAGCTACTTATTGAAAATAGAGGTCATGACAAAAAGTGTCGAATGCATGCAGTGCAAAGTTGCAAAGTGGTGTAACTTTCATTCTGCAACTTGTGTGACCACATGGACTATTCCAATGTATTTGAATAGGTATGTTTACACTTAGGATGGTCCTCTTTCACATCCGAACACGTGGAATCGCTCTGAATTGCATTCAACC
>VDFB02049217.1:148152233-148185390 GCA_007258455.2 Sequoia sempervirens
TTAGTGAAAAATGACTAAGTGTCGAAACTGATAAGCACACTACCAAAATACAAAATACTACTCCCCCTAAGAATATCAAGGAATTTTTAACTTCACTCTCTCCCCCATTGACATCACTGACAAAATTGAGGAATACAAAATTGCAAAACTATACAAACATATCCAAAGACTTACAAAAATTTGAAGATGTCTAGAAAGACATTCTTCAGTCCATTTAATTTTGAGTCCCACACACTTTTTAGACTCTCCAACATGGTAATATGACTACAAAAAAAATATTACAAGATTTCTGATGCTTCGAGACTTACCAGATCAGGAGCGGTCACAACACCTTTAGCTTCTATCAGAGCATTTACCATTGTATCAATCTTTGAACTTATTAGCCCCTTGAGTTCACATACTTAGCTAATAACCCTTTCATTTTCAAGCTTCAAATTCTTTATTTGGTTGAGCAAAGACATTACCTAAGTTTCTTGATGACAAACACTACCAACTAATGAGTCAAAAGTGTTGGAAATAGTAACCAACTACTAGCCAATATCTTTCACCTGCTTCTCATTTGCTTTAGTAAATTTTGACAAGACTAAGCAAGACTTGTACACTTTTCCTCCTTTAGATATAGCACCTTGAATATTCTTTATGCAAGAGCCTAACAAATTTTTGTCTTTGGCAATCAATTCATTTAGGCTACCAATTATCTTCTCCTTGAACTCCTTTTTCACTTTAACTAGAGCTAATTTCTCAAAAGATTCAAAATGAGAATCTACAAAGTTTATTAACTTCTTCAACTCACTCGAGGAGGAAGAACTTGATGGGTCCATAACATAAGTAGGCCTTAATTTTTGTAGAATTCTAGATGCAAGTTTTAGCAGTTCACTGTCCTCAATGTGAGATTTTAATATCCTCTCATTAGCTTTAGCTTGAGAAATTTTGGAAACCTTCAACATTTGGATTGGAGATAGAGTGGAAAGGTTAATTGAGTTTTCATCCAACTCAGGATCTGACTCATCCTGTTGCTCCAATAGAGATTATTTTACCTCCTTTAATTTGATCTCTTGATGCTTTTCTATTTCAATCTTGGATTCAACATTAGGATTGAATTTAGGCATTTTAGTTTCTTCAGTATGCACCTCTTTTTCTTTAGCAACCACCTCAATTTGGACCTTAGTCACCACAGGTTTTTATATTTTCCTCATTCAGAGAAGTCAAAATATCCTCAAATCTTGGAGGATCAGACACATTCATGTTCTCCTCATTCACATTCCTTCTTCTGACTCATTTACCTTCACATTTACTTCCTCATTGTCTTTAACATGTTCAATATTGATCTCCTCAATATTATCTTTTCCTTTGACAAAAATTCTTCCAAAATTACCTTAGTTTCACTGATAATAGCATCATTGTCACCAATCATGAGTTTATTTATTCTTGACTTGCTTCTGAATCCCTTTTTAGCTTTTTGAAGAAATAAATACATTTCTTCAATTGTCATTTCTGGGCATAAATCAGCCAGAACTCTTTTCCTCATATTTTCTTCCTCTGTTCTGGCACTCTCTCTCCTAGATTCTAAAGCATTATACAAGCTTGTAGGCAAGCTAGAAATGATTTAAACAAGAGTTTTATTGAAAACAATCAAGTGATTAACTAAAGATTCTTCAAGAATCTTCTTACTGGATTCATCAAAAGTCTCATACAGGTCATAGAGTGGCATGAGATTTCCATCTTTTATTGTTGCATTCTCAACTTCCTCAATAGACATGTTGGGCTTTTCAACTTTAGTCTTTTTCTTTTCTTCTTCACCTTTTCTAGAAGGTTTTATCTTGTTTAGTTTGACAGCATGAGTCCTAGTAGCCTTCATCTTTCTTACTACTTCTAAGTCAGTTTTTTCCTCTCCATCTACAGATACAACTTTGTAAGTTCTTGAGCTTTTATTCTTCTTCCTTTTTCTAGAGGCTTCAACTTGATTTGACTGTGTTGCAAGGGATCTCCTAGTAGTTCTAGAGTTAGTAGTAGATGTTCCCAAACCATTTGATTCTACTTTTTCCTTCTTAGCTATTTCAACTTCATCTCTTTTCCTTCTTATTTCTTTCAGTTTTTCTATAGGAAGACCCATACTCTCTGCCAAAGCTTTTGTCTCTTTCCTTACCTTTCTAACTAACATGGGCTTTCTCAATTTTGAATGAACATGTAAGCTTTTCTCTGCATAAGTACCAAACCTTTCTTAACCCTGAACCAGTGGTGAATTGAGCAGATGTTCTGCATACATCCTCAGAATGTTTTCATCTACTTCATAACCCATAGGCATGATCCAAACTATTAAGATTAGAAACTTCCATATGACACTGGTCAATCTCTATCATGAAGCATATAGTGTCTTTGTATTGCTCCACTATTGTGGTAGGAATTCTCTCTCTAGTGTGCATCAAGTTTTGAAAAAATTTAAAATGTCCCCACAAGATTGTGTTCCGGTTCTATCGATCACCAAGTCCACATAACATATCCAAGATCTGAATAGCTACTGACATATCATTACACCATTTAACTTTACCAACTCTCGATATCTCACCCATGAAGTAGAAATACAGACATATTAACATGTTTCTGAATTTGAATACATCCTTCTCGTCCTTCTTGATTTTTCTCAAATTCTCTAGTAGTTGACCTCTGAGAAACTCGCATAGATCATAATCTATATTTTGTTTGACTATTTCATATGATGTATAGATGGTTGTGTCGGATACAAAATTCTCCTGGCTCAAGTGGTAAATCTTGTAACCTATAACCATAGATGCAAATTTTACATCAACTACGACAATATGATCTATTTTCATTGCCTTTTTGTCCCAATGTGAGCTAGTTTCTTTAGTAACCTCATCATTCTACACCGACTTCAAAAATGGAAGTCTACCAGTGGAATTTAAGCCTCTAACTACACAAGTAGCTTCTTTGGAGATTTTGAATAGCACATCTAACCACATGAATTCATCATGGACATAGCTCAATATATATCACACCCATTCATCTTCTTCAAATATGGGGAATTTCACGAATTGCGCAAATTTCTTATCTTCTAGGATTTTGAATTTTGGTTTCCCAATATAATCTTCTTGAACTATGTGATGAGAATACAATTCCAATAATTGTGAACTACCCAAATATTCAATATTTATGTGCACATATGCCCTAATATCTTCAATATGTAGAACTTTTAATGGCACTAATGAAAATGCACTTAAGGGCTCTATATCTATGGACTTATATGGATTCCATTTGAATTTTGGATGCAACATATCCTTAACTTCGACTATTAGAGGAGTACACATAATTGCAAACACACAAATTTACAGGTTTTGTAATAAATACCTTTTGGAGATGAAACATAATTTGATCGTTGATTCTCTTGAATCTCTTCCCAATTTGGCAATGATCACTTCAAAGCTCTCCAAACCTCTTTGCTTTGAATGCAATATGAAAAATGAGGGTGGAATCCATTCTTTTATTATCTTCAAACCTAACTCTTTACTTTTGCAATAAATGCCCTTGCCCTAACTCAACTAGTTTACTATCTTTTATGTTCCGAGATAGATAATTTTTATGAGTATCTCTCACACCTTCCTGTGATCCATTCTCACTGTCCCAGCTATCCCAGCCTCCCTACTTTGAAACTCACTGAAATTCTTACAATGAATCTGCTCTTGTAGGGGGTTTAAGATTTTTTCTTGACAACTCCCCCTATGGAAGAGACCTAAAATTAATTTCCTAAGGTATTACCAGAAGTGGCTTCTGGTGTGGATCCATTTCATTATATAGAGGGATTCTTCTTCATCCATTTCTTCTGTATTTTCTTCTTAATCTCATTAGTAGTGACTTTTCCTTTTCCTTTAACATCTGGTTGCATGTTCTATTTTACCAAACCTCTTTTGTTCCAACAAAATCTAGAAGTGTGGCCAAATTTGTTCTAGCTGTAGCACGCAACACTTCTCTATCCAATCCAATTGTTCCACTAGCTTTTTCTTGATATGCATTGGTTAGCAATATGTCCAAATCTATTACATGTGTAGCATCTGACATCTTTATGAAAGTTGTTCATCACAATTTTTTATTCACTTGACTTATGACCATTCTTATAGCAATAAAACATTGACGTGAGAATGATGGTCCACTTGTATTCACCCTACTCCTACACTGAGAAGCCAAATGACCATTTTTTTTGTAGGCATAACAATAGCCATTAAATATTTGAGCATTAGGTTGTCTTACTAGATTTCTTTTGGGTCCATTCATCTAATTTCCTTGTCTGAATTTTCCTTGTCTGAATTTTCCTTGTTTGGAATTCCTTTGTCCAAAGCTCTTTTGTCCAGATCCGAAGCTTTCTCCTTCTTCATATCCAAGACTTCATTGGTCACCATTAGTCCTCTATCCCTTGATTGTCTTTACCGTTTGTTGATTGCGCGACTTCTCCTTATACTCGCTTTTGCAATATGCAATCTTATCTTTTGAGGATCATCAAGCTACTTCTTCAAGCTCCTCTTCATTATTCTGATCGGTTCAACCTACCATTCAGTCATTTACTTTAACGATCCGATTCTTTATGTCCTGATCTTGATTCTGATCCTGACTTTGAGCCTGATGAATGATCGAGGACGCGATTGATCGAATGATTCCCCTGCTCATTCATTGATCTTGTCTTTTAATGACTGGATGAATTTTTCTACATTCTCAAGATTTTCTTGTAGTTCTCAGATCTCATATTTTGACTAGTCAAGATCATCGAAGGCCACCATAAGTTGTTGTTGAAGAATGCTTGTATCCATTGAGAACACTTTCCAAGATCCCCCCAAGCTATTAGACTTCTTTTGAGGAACTAGCTCTAATACCAATTGTTGGAAACAAGCAACACTGAGAGGGGGATGAATCAGTGTTCTACAAAAGTTAACTTTATTATTCTAGCCTTTAATCCACTTAGAACATTTAATCAAAAGAAATATGTAGAAACAGAAAACAAGAAGCCACACAACCATAACACAAGGATTTTTATGTGAAAACCCTGTTAGGGGAAAAACCACAGTGGATGGCAAATCCACAATAAGTTTTGAGTATACCCAAAAGAAATATTACAAAATGAGAATGCACTTGCATTCAGGCTCACTGCCCTTACAATGGTTTGGAATAGATTCAAAATAAAATGAACTAAATGGATAGCATTTACTAATGCTTTATTACAGTTCCAATTAAGCTCTGATGATGAAATTCTATCCTTTTGACTGATATCGAACTTATGCTCTACTTTGCTCAAGTTCACACACAAAATCTTTATGCGCAAGTGAAACTACACATGATATTGCTCAAATACTCCTTAGATATTCAAAAAATACACCACTACACATTTTCCATTACACCAAATGATGTAATCGATCATCTAAATATATCCATGACTAAGGATTTAATCCCTACAAGTTGACTCAATAAAACATAAGAATATTTGCAACTTGTTAGCCCAAATCATGAACAATTTTGATGTGTATCCAAATAAGTTGGCTAGTCCATAGCTAGGACCCATAAGTAAATATTTGAACATGAAAACATTTTAAATAATTTCACTTTACACATCCACAATGCCCCACTTTCACTGAGTCGGCTACAACAAATAAGTAAACAGAAAATTGGCTATCAGACCTCCAAACTTCTACTGCAACTAATGCAACACCACAAAACTCAATAATAAGATAATCCACATTCTCATCAAGCAATTCTAGGGATCCACAACATAAAACAATGATCTGGTGAACCTATCTGACTGGATACCCTATTCTTCATGTATTCTACCAGTAATACATAGTATTGCATTTTATTTGCCGGTATGACTAGATACTAAACTATGGACCATGGGGATGACTTCAGTTGCCATCAATGGCAATACTAGAAGCCATATGCCAACATAGGAATGGTCCTCTTTCGCACCCAAACACACAAAATCACTCTTAGCTACATTCAACCAGATTGATCCCTTAAGAGTCTAAAGTGCAAAATGGCTACAAACTTTAGCATGTTGTTATTCAGATACCACAATGTTTAGAAACTTCTCATCAAATCCTATGGGATCATATTGGGACCCTCTATGAAAACCTCTCTCATTTTTTTCTATCTCAGAGTGATTTTCTTGTGGTGGTGGATTTTCACTCGATGGAAATAGTGTCAAATGCAAGTAGTACAAAGTTGCATAGTGGTGCAACTTTCCTTCTGCAACTCATTTGACCACATGGAATATTCCAAAACATCTGAATAGGTATTTTAATGCTATGCATGGTCCTCTTTTTCACCCAAACATGTGGAATCACTCTGAGCTATGTTCAACCAGATTGATCCCTTAAGATTCCAAAGTGCAAAATGCTGCAAACTTCAGCATGTTGTTACTCAGATACTGTGAGGCTTAGAAACTTACCATTTGATCTTATAGGATTGTGTTGGGCCCCTCTACAATAACCTCTCTCAGTTTTCGCTATCTCAGAGGCATTTTATATTGGTTACAAATTTTCATTTGGGAAAAAAGTTGTCAAATGCAAGTAGTTGAAAGTTGCAAAGTGGTGCAACTTTCATTTTGCAACTTGTGTGACCTTACAAATTGTTTGAATGCATCTAGATGGGTATTTTTACGCTAGGAATGGTCTTCTTTCACAACCAAATAAGCGGAATCACTATGAGCTATGTTCAACCAGCTTGATCCCTTTAGGGTCCAAAGTGCAAATGGAAGAAAAATTTGATGAGCTATTACTTAGAAACCATGATGCTTACGAACTCTTTGTCTAAGCCTACAGGATTGTGTTGGGCCCCTCTATAATAACCTCTCTCAATTTTTGTTTTCTCGAAGTCATTTTCCTATGGTGTCTAGTTTTCACTTGATGGAAAAGTGTCAAATGCAAGCAGTGTAAAGTTGCAAAGTGGTGCAACTTTCATTTTGAAATTCATGTGACCAAAAAAATTGCTTGAACACATCCCAATAGGTAGGTTTACCATAGGAATGGTCCTCTTTCACATCCAAACACATGGAATTTCTCCAAGCACTGGCTCGATCCCTTATGATGGCATGCAAAACAATCAAAAAGAGAAACATACAATGACGATTGAGAAGTCTTATTTTTCCACACAAAAATCATATGATCATTGGTGCAGATCACCTTGTTCCTCCATTTCATGAAGAAGGTCTAGTTAAGTGGTTTTAGTCATGATAATGTCAAATAAGGCCATGATAGGCCATTTTGTAATCTTTCTTTTCGTTTTGAGTTAGTGTGGGGTAATTTAAGTCAATTATGTAAGTACGATAAGGAGTATGAATAAGAAAATAGCATTGGTAAAGGCATTGAAAAAGATTGCTAACGCTGACCCTCTTGAAAATTTAGAATTTAGGCCTTAAAAGCAAGGCTAGATGAGGTGAAAAGAAGAAATTTCTTGAGAATAAGTTAGAATAGGTTGGAAATAGGGTGAGGTTGTGGATTTTGACGTGTTCAAAAGGTCTGCAAGGACAAGGGAGGTCAAAATTATGTTATGGCATGATGCCCTAGTTGGGAAAAGAGGGGTTTCGAATGAAAAAGAGAGGTTTGAGGGAATAAAAGTGGGTAAAGTCAAGGGGAAACATAGTTTGGTGGTCAATTAAGTTTGTGCAGGAAAAATGAAGAGTGTTGGAAGAGGTTTTGAGGTTGTATGAGGTTTGGATATGGGGTTTTCAATAAACCCTAGTGAAATTTGAAAAAAGTGAGTGTTTAGAGGATAGTGGGGTTAGAGGGCCAATCACGCCCTAAAAATTGTGGATTTTGTGGATTTGCAGACTGGTAAATGCTACCCAATGGTGTTCAATTGGAATAGTGATTAAGAGGGTGTTTCTTTGTTAAATAGACCTATTTGGAGGTCTAGGACAACGTTGAGTCCATTTCTTATTTTTATTATAAATTATAACTTGCTTTCTCCCAAGTCCATTTCCTATACAACAAATAATATTGCAAAAATTTGACATAAAAATCTTTCCACGTGTTTATATGGTCATGGATCAAAAACATAACATTTCATTTTACACTATCAAGATTATGTTATGAAAATGTTTAAAGACTAATCAAGATAAATTTTTGTATGATAATGTGTCAAGAAGTTAACTACTTCATCTACTCTGAATATTATGTTTTCCAAGTGTTTTGAAGATTATGTATCCTTTGCTTAATTGAGTTGTTCCAATCAAAGGATTAAATATGTTAGAATCTTTTTATGAATCATTTCATAGAATACAAATTGAAAGCGTACTTTTTTATTTTAGATAAAGTTGTTTAGCATCAATCAATTAATATTCAAAACAAACCATGGACAACAATGATCAATGCTAGGGCTAAGAAATTAATAAGTATACACGTGAATAAGTCAATCATGTACATGTGAATAAGGGAAGCACAAGTACTCATAAACATGTAAGCCTTGAATTATACACACAAATAGATGGTATATGCAAATTAATAAAAAGTATATGCATGAATACAAGGTATACTCATGAAAACACATAAGTCACAAAGTATACCTTAGAATACACATAAATCACAAAGTATACATGTAAGTTGTAAAGCATACACTTGAAAATGCGTAATTCATATCTATTGAAGCATGGATTTATAAAGCAAATATGGACACCATCGATAATATAGATTTGTATTAACCAAATATCCATGTAGGTATACATCAATATATGTCGATATAAGTATAAAATATAGGTACAAAATAGCCATATAAGCTTACAAGAATGCCATATAGGCATATAATGTCAAATATATCCAATACAAAATATGTACAAAAATGCCATATAGGCATACAACAAAGGGCTCTAGAATCAAAAATCATTGCTCTCCAAGCTCTCGAAATAAACTCTTGATCTTTTCTTGTTAAATCGGATGGTGATAGGTCTATCACTCATTTGTGCTGCACTCTAGGAGTGCTCCTACTCCTCCTAGTGTTTAGTTCTTGGTGAAGTTTTAACTGTTACAATAAGAAGTAAAGACATTAATATATAGAAATTACATTATATAAAATGATATACTTAACAAAATAATCACTTACTATCATCTCATGATCACTCTCCACGAGGGAAATATTCACACACCCATGCTAAGGTGTGCTCAAGCCCTGTATAAACCCTCCAAATATAAATTAATCTATGAATCAATAATGGTTTTCTTTTTCACTAACTAACATCTATAACAATGAATGTAAATTGAAATTTAGTAATTTGCCTCGTACCCACCCTATCAGAGCCATCGAGGATTGTATAGCAGATGAAACACCAATCTCCATTGCCCTTGTCACATTCGAAGGTGTATCCACTTGCAAGATCTGAAAATAAAACAACAAATTATTCAATCACAAAAACTACAATAGCGATCCACGTCATGAATTATAATGTATGAAATAATGAACAAAATTTTGAGTACTTATTAGACTATATTATTTTTACTATCATGCTTCCTATTTTCCCTATCCATATCTTGTTTGAAAGCACATTTTTTTAGGCTTTTACCCATAATAGCAAGTCAGTGAACTATTTCATAAAATGATTTCATAGACATATACAATAATTGTGGTGGCATAGAGAAGGTAGTGAACTATTTGAAAAAATTCCTCAAAGAAATGGGGTCTCGTGGTGATGGAATTCCATTACAAACAAATGCGCATCATGGCATTCCATCACCATAAGATTGCATTTCTTTTAGGCATTTTTTTAGATAGTTCATTGCCTTCTCTATGGTATTATTTCTTAATATTATGCTTTGATAGAAAATTTTCCAAGCATCCATAGTTTTTTGGAAAGCACCTATTTTAGGCTTTTAGCCATAGCAACAAGGAAGTAAGTAGTTTGATAAAATGCTTTGGTACAAATGTATGGAAAATGTGGTATCATAGAAATGGTGGTGAGTTATTTGAAGAAATGTCTTGAAGAAATATAGTCTCATGGTGGGGGAATGGCATTCCATCACCATGAGACCACATTTCTTTGAGGCATTTTTTCAAACTACTAATTTCCATGTCTATGCTATTACTTACTATTATGCTTTGATAGATTTTTTCCAAGCATCCATAGTTTGTTAGAAATCACCTTTTTAAAGATTTTAGCCATAGTAGTGAGGAAATGAACTATTTTATAAAATGATTTGGTAGACATGTATGGAAATGTGGTAGCATACAAAAGGTGATGAGCTGTTTGAAAAAGTGCCTCAAATAAATTGGGTCTTATGGTGATCGACATCACCATGAAACCACATTTCTTTGAGGCATTTTTTCAAAAAACTCATTGCCTTTTCTATGCTATTGCTTACTATTATTCTTTCATATATATTCCTTCCAAGCATCCATAGCATAGACAAGGCACTAAACTATTTGAAAAGATGTCGAGCAGTAAAAAGTGGTCTCAAGGAATGCCATGACAAGCAAATGCAATTGGAAGCTACTCCTAGACTTATTACTATGCTAGGTGAAGTAATTTCATCACTGCTTATGTTGACTTTCTAAACAACTATATTGTAGTTGAGATTTTGTCATCTATCAACATCTAGTTATTAGTTATGGAATGTGAAGTAATGCTTTGATTTTGAATGATGTGCAATGCAACGTAATCAACGATATGAATATAAAAAACACAAATCTATTAAATACAATTCACTGGTTAAAATCTTTTTTCTATTACCTGTGTGTAGGTTTGAGTAAATCCACTGGCACTAGGAGGTGTTCCCCCGAAACCCCCAATATTAGCTTGTTCAACATCCAAAATCACATATTTAAATACACTTTGGGTCAAAGTGTCGATCGCTTGCAATGTCTCTACATCAGCACTCTCCTTCACAACTGAAGGGATAACAACATGCTAATGAGGTGGCCTACTGAGAGGTCATCTCCCTTTCCACATAGGATTCATTTGTGCATCAGGTCTATCCTAAGATAACCCCCCACCTCTCACTTGGAAGACCCTCATATCAAAATAATTTGGGATTTTATTCAATATGAACTCACAGTATAGATTCCTAAGGAAATACTGTGGGATGTCACAATTGTTCCATGGTGGCTAATCAAAAACCATGTACCACCTATCATAAAAAAAAGTTCCTAATCTACTGGTGGTGGCACTAATGAATAAGAAACCTCTTCGCATTGAGGGTAATATTTTGATGTCTGTGTAGGTCAATGAATAAGGAGCACAAATCACCTTTTGTAATTTTTAAATCCTTTACATCTTTATATGATAACTTATCCATGTAATAATCCCTAGTCGCCTGCCTCCTATCTTTCCATCTAGTTATTTTTTTGCTAATTGAATCTACATTTTTTAACATATCTTTCAATGAAATTGTGAGGTTCATTTTTTTTGTAGTTGAACCATTTCAATCACTCAACCTACTGATTAAATCCTCAAGTTATTTTTTCTTGTTCTCAATTTCACTCATTAAATTGTGTTGAGTGTCAGGAAGGTATTGAGGGATTGGTGGAGGAGGTTGTTGTTGTGGTTGATTTTATTGTTTAGGATTTTTTTCTTGGGGGTTTTTTTCTCTACTTGTTGAGGATTTTGAGGATTTGGAGGTTGATTTTCATCTCCTACAAATTTAAAAAAATATCAAATACAACCTAAAAATAACAAATGTAAAAAAAAAGCAAACAATCCTTACCTATCACACCTCCTCATCAACATGGCAACATCCTCATGATGAAATAGCAACCGTTGATGAATATTTTTGCACAATACCTCCTCCAAGAATGCAAGTATGAAAAATAGGGGTTTTGGCTAGGGGAAATGAAAAAAACATAGTCAAAATTTAAGAATGAATTTGTTTTACTATTTTTTTGGTTTTAATAGTTCATAATGTGCTCACGTTATAACACACTTGCATTATAATATGGTCATGTTATAACGTGCTTGCATTATGGGCTTGTTGTGACTGAGCCTCAAGCTTGGTACACCAAGCCATAACACGAGTGTGTTATAATGTGCTCTCATTATAATGTACTCACGGTATGAGTTTTCATAACTTTTTAAAAAAATTCTCCACAAATTGGCTACCCATCTTCATGCACCTGCATAGAGTCAAATCTACAAAAAAAGAGTTGAATGTTGTCTCCAATCTTGAATTAAGGTTTGGTTGACTTGAATCACTTTGATGACTTGTTGACCGCTTTCCAACACCTATTTCTTTGCCAAATATACCTACAAGACCTGCAAACACACATGCAAAGAAGGGAAAAATGGTTAATGGTTAGAGTATAGGGATTTTCTTGGTCAAATCCCACTTTCCTAGTCAAACCCTTGATAAAGAAATGAAATGGAAACAAGAAAGGAATGATGAATAAACAACATGAAAGCTTCCTAAACTCACCAAAACCTTGTTGTTGAAGTCTAAAGATATGTCAATGGCTACTCTAAGATACTTGATATTTGCTTGATCAAATGATGTAATGATGCTTTGAATGCAAGAGTGCTAATTAATGTTGAATGAGTGAATGAGATGAATGGGGGTTAAAATGGATGGAAAACCACTTATTTATACACACTTATGCCCTAATTACCCAATAATACATCATAGGTCGACATAAGATCCTAGTGAATAAAAAATTGAAAGAAATTTGAATTTATTTTGAATTTTGAGCCAAGAGGAACTCATTCACCACCCATCGAAAATTGGTCCCACTCAAGGAAAGTGAATGGGTGTCAGGAATTAAGTTGCATTTAATGATATTTGTAGGGTTTATATTCGAAAATACACTTAGTTATGACCTGCAAGTGCATAAAGGGGCCAAATAAAGTATAAGAAAGGTGTAATTAGTGATGACAAGCCTAGAAAAGCATGAAATTTTGTTACAAGACTTTACAACACTTTGAAATAGGACTTGATAAGGAATAGAAAGGGAATATCTAGATGAATTATAATAAGAAGAGTTTAGAAAAGTGTAGAAATGTATTACAACACTTCACAATGCCTTCACAAGACATCATAATTTGATTATTAAGGACCTAATGTTAATGTTTAAGCTACATTGCAACATTAAATCTAAGAAAAATAGTGCAAGCATCACATGAAAAAGACCTAAATAACCATGAAAATTTCAATGATCCATTTTTCTATGGCACACATACATTACTCCTATTAACTCCATCACTACTTCATTCTAGTCTAGTTTAGCATAAACCCATAACAACCCTAATGAACTCTTTATTGATTAAGTGAGGTATATCAAGCAGGATGAATTTATCATGGATTCTACTCGAGTTGAATCTTACCCATACATCATCATAGCTAAAGTTATGAAGATATTGCCAAACATCAAGCTTCTTCTCTACCAATATCTCAAATTTGGTTTCAGTTCAATTTTGTCTCAAGTGAGTTCATTAACCCACACATAACCTAATTTACCATGATCATATTCTTCCAACTTTGCAATAATGTATACATTTGCATCTTCTATGTAGAACACCTTATAGTATGTGTGAAAATACACCATCTGGATCATCAACCAGGGATTTTTCAAGATGTCATTTGAATTTAGGTCACTGATAATCTACTACCTCTACAACTTCTTGTGTATACATTGTGCAACAAATTCAATTCACTTTAAAAAATTATGGTGAATAGAAGCTATAAATATCTCTTAATTTCCTTTTGGTGAGGGTTCTATGCACATGAACTTATGAAATTCTTCAAACACTTCACTTCGCTCCTTTATTTCTTTTCTCTCCTCAAATGATCATTTGAAAATGGCTTAGATTTTATATGAAATAACTTATAAATTTTTTTGCAATGACTTAATTTGCATTGAATACATAATTTGAAAAGCTAGTAAAAATCATAACTTTGTGGACAATCAACTTCAAATGCTTTGTAAAATTTCACAACTCAATATTTTCCACCGATTCTTCCACAAATAGGTTAACCATGTTAACCTACACCTCACATCCATGTGTTGAAGCATCAAGACCATTTATTTGGCAAGGTATATACAATCTTTTGTTAATGCTCCCACTAAGTGAAAGCTTTCTTCTTACTTTCTAGAGGAAACATCTACACTAGATGTTGGTATAGACTTAGGCTTAGTCTCAATGTATTCCCTCTTTCTCCAGATCTTTTCCATATCTTTATTTATATATATTAGATCTAAAAATTTCACTGGATCATTCTTCTTTATTAGATTGTTCTTCTTCACATTCTTCCTTCTGCAAACTTTGCAAATGTGTCATGGTCTATTAAAAATTTAACAACTGAAAATATTTGGAATAGGCTTACTTCCACCAATTTTGGATTTGCATTGATTATATTTTTGCCTAAAGTAATTGCATGCATAATAGTAGCCATCAAAAGATTGAAACATCATACCATTATCATAGCCATTCATCATTTGATTTCTACTTTCACTAGCCTTATGACCAAATCTTTTGCATGTAAAACATTGACCAGGAAAAGATTGAAAATTTTATTTCATTCTTCTTTTACATTCTACAAACTTATGTCCAAATCTATTATAGGAATAATAGAAACCATTAAAACATGGATACCTTTATCTATTTTTTTTTCTGATTGGCGGTCTTTTGAATTTTCTCCTTTGATTCTGAACATGTTTTTCATTACTCTTCTTGTCCTAAAAATTAATTTTCTCATTTCCCTTCTTTTTAGAACTTATGGTTCGATTTTCCTTTGAAATTTCTTGTTTCTCAAACCCTAATCCACCTTTTTCTTTAAAATTATTTTGATTTACAATCATTTAATCAAGATTTGTAGAACTCGTCTTGAATTTATCTTATTGATTATTTTATTTTTCTAGATCTAATGTTAAGGTCACAAATTATTCTTCAAGATTTGAGCATTCTTCAAATTTTCTTTTCATATTAACATTCAAGCATTCTTGAACTCTTTTTCCTTCTTCAACTTCCACTTTCAGAATGGGAATTGTCTCATTTTCTTGCTTCAACTTCTCATTAACCTCCTTATGTCATTCTTTGAACTTCTTTATTTTCTCTCTTGAATTTTTTATGCCTTCATTTGCTTCTTTAACATTTTCCTTTAGATCTTTGTTCTCACTTTCAGTCCTTTCCAGATCTTCATGGGAAATTTTGAGTTCTTCATTCATGTCAACCATGCAATCTTATTCTATGAATCAAATAGTAGGAATTTATTCCAAAGGAGTAGGATACCTTCTAAGAGCCATGTGTTCAACCTCCAAGATCTTCCCCAAGTGGTTAAGCTTCCTCCAAGGAACCAAGCTCTAATACCAATTGTTGAACACCAAAAAGTCTAAGTGGGTGAGTGAATCAGTATTCTATGAAACCACTTAAACATTTAAACATTCATTACACATAGCATAATCAATGTGGAGTAGGAAAATGAAGCATGAAAGTAACCATAAACACCACATAGCACATGAATGCTTATTTTTTATGTGGAAAACCTACAAAGGGAAAAACAACGGTGAAGATTAGCTCACAATATATTATACTAGTTATAAGATATTATAGAAGTACACACTATAGGTGTAATAATTGTCTAAATAAAGAAGAAAATATAGAAGAGAGGGGTGGCACACAACCAAAATGAACTGTTACAAATGCATCTACAACATTTTGGAATATAGTTCCACTAAAGCTCAATATACAAAGTCAACATACTTCATATCTCTTTGTTCTAACACACAAATATACTCTCTATTCACATTAATTTCTAACAATTTCCATCAACAATACTTGTGTTCACCTCATACAACACTTAAATTAACTTGCATATATATCCATCACATCCACAAACACCTACAACATCAATTAGGCCGACCTAATTAGATGTATCAAGAAAAGACATAACTGGTTGGATGAACATGCACACCTCTACCTTAATTAAAACTTATAATGAAGAAGATAGGTCAAGGTGGACCTATAATAGCACCCTTATAATGAATCAAAACTTACTTAACCTTCACAATACTCCTATCATATCAGGTTGACACTAGTAGTGACCAGACATCAAAATTCACCAATCGATCAACCAAAAACAAATATACAAGCCTCAAAAATTCATGCCACTTGGATTACGTACACTACTGAAACCTATAGACACTCCCATAAATCCACAAGAGAAGATAGCATTCCATCATAAAGTGTGGAATGATCAAAACATACACCTTTTACTAGAAATCATTGTCATTGGTAGACCTAAAATTATATCATTAATAACTTTTTTACCAGAGGATAAAATAAAGTGAAAACTTGGATTCAAACTCCTCTAAAATCCAACAAAATTTTCATAGAACTTTTAAGAAAAATTCTTTAAATCAGATCAATGCAGACCAAAATATCAGATGTCATGTACACTAAAAACACTGTTCTAACACAATCAATTTTCACTTCAATTGTTTGCACTGAATCAAACCTTCTTGCAACTATACATTGGATTATCATCTATATACCCACTCATGCTTCACCAAGATGGTCTATAGAAGAATCTTCATAATAAATCACAATTTTGAGATCAATGACAACACTATATATGTATATTATGCATTCATGCTCATGTTTCCAACAAGTACACCAATGAAATACTCCACAAGATTTCACCAAAAATAAATTATACGTTTTAAACCCTTTTCATTCTATTACACTGGCATGAATGAGATAGTATCCATACTTCCAAAAGTTTACAAGATGGAAATCACTAGAAAATTGGTATTTATGGGTGTCGGTGTTGTTATGGCCTCTTTCATGGCCTAAAAAATTCTCCTTCCTTCCCATTTCTTGCTAGAAGACACATTTTTCCTTAGCATGTAGGTTATTTTATTAAAAATAATTTTCCATATTTGGTTTGAACCTCCTTACAAAGTTACTTATTCCTAAAATACATTTTAAACCTTTCTTGTGTCTTATGAAAAAAAAAGATATTTTGACACTTACCCTATCAAGTTCTATAGTAATCTCTTATTTTGATACAAAATGACCAAGGATTTTACATTAATGAATAACAAAAATAAATTTACTTAGATTAAGTGATATTCCAAATCCTATAAATTTGTTCAAAAATATGATTTAGATGAGAAAATTGATCTGTAACATTCTTTGCAAATAAATTTATATCATCAAGATAGAAAAGTATAATCTTATACATTAATTCTTGGAAAGCCATGCCAATGGCTCTTTCAAATGTTTCCCCTACATTGTATAAATCAATCAACTTTTTTCTATATTCCATGGTTCCCCACTTAGTGGTGAAGGTTATTTTATATTGGTCTAATTGAGGGTCAAAGCAACACAACAACATTAAACAAAATATTACTATTCTATTTCTCGTAAAAGAGAAAGATAACACATGGTGACCTAACTCCCAAGGTCCTGGTAATTGGTTCTCAATTATGTTGATATCACTCAGTCATCAATATAACTATAATGTTCAAGGGGCCTTTGTTGGTAACAAGGAACAAAACTGCATAGCATCAATTAGTCTATGTTGGGGGGGGTTTAAATAAAAGATAAAGATGAATCAGAGCTTCAAATCAAAGAAACATGAGTAAAATTCTTACATATCCAGACATGCATATCAATAATGAGTGTTTATTCCACCTAACCACAACTACAACAAGATGCAATCCATAGAATAAACTATGCTACTGCATACATCCATAATGCTAATTCAAATACCATCAAAATTCACTAAACTTGCTTCAAACAAATCACTGACTCGTCATCTAAAACACATACCAAATGAATATGATAACAATTTCATCAACAGATAACCCAATGATATAATCTTGAATGTAGTTCCTTCTTTGAATTTCATCAAATAAGAAACAATTAAGCACAGAAAAGTAACTGGCATATGGATTGACTATGTACCATTAACCTTATCAAAATAGATCCAAACTTTAAAAAAATAACATGAAAATGTATGAAAAATTGTAAAATAGTCTTGTTTTACTAAACTTTTAGGGTATCTCTCCTAAACCATAGAGATCCTAGATCTAATCTCTATTTTTATTCTATCATCAGGTGGTTGATCTTTCTTCAATTAGCCGACCTTTTCAAAGTAGAACCTAATAATACATATAGAGTGCCACATGCACAAGTTTCTCAATATTATCAATCTAGATCCACAATCAATGGAACTAGAACTGAACACATAAGTGGACTGATGAACCCTTGTTCCAAGGTTGATTACTCTATTGCACCAAAAATCTGATATTCCAAGAAGAAAGTGAAACCAACGGATCAAACTCAGAGTTGAGCTTATGTCAAAACCAACAAAAATATAAGAAAAAAAGATATGGTGTGTGATGACAAGAGTTAGTTCATTCATGCACTGAGTTCTCAATGATGTATTCATCATAACTAGAGAACACTTGTTGAAGAGTACCTGAATCAGGCCCATCCAACCAACCATCCTCAAATTTGATCCTTTCAAATTCTACAGAAACCAATTTTTGTATCTCCTTTAACTTGATTAATTCCTTTTTGGAAGTTCTTGTCTCCTCCCTAATATCCATAAACTAATCTAATAATAGATTCTCCCCATCATCTCCCTTTTGCATAATTTCCTCAAACCTACCCCTCCATCTCTCCCTTAGCTTATCCAAAGACATGCCTTCTTTTCCTGAGGAATCTAGGTTAATTAAAATGGCCACAATTGCCTCTAATTCAACCATTTGTTGATTCAAATATTTGCTCATTTCTCAAACTTCTTCTTGATTCCCATGAATAGTATTAGACTTATACCTTATGATGCTCACAGTTTTCTCCATAAAATTTTAATTATCATGCTCAAGAATTGAATATTCCAACAAGGTGGACTTGGGCACTTTGCCAATATCTTCAAGATTTTTAACACATTCCTTGTATTCATCATCCTACTTATCTAGATCATTGGCCTACTAATCTAGATCCTCTACCAATTCAAGAGCAACCTTATGAATTTTAGAACCTTCAATGAGAACATCATCAACCTCCTAGTGGAGTTTGTCCAACCATTTATCCATCATTCCTACATTGCTTTTCATTTGAACCAAATCATCTACTTCCTTCTTTGTTAACAAAACTAGGGATTCAGGAAGAGCAGCTTGTTCGGAAATTGTAATTCAAACATCTTTCAAAAACCTATAGAGCTGATCCAATTGAGCCTTAAGCTCATCCTTCCTTTGTTTATCTTTGATCGTCCAAGATTTAGTTGAAGAGGCCACAATGTCAACCGAACTCATTTGCTGGTTTCTTGTAGGCCTCCCCAAATTTACTGCCCCCAACTTATAATCAGTGATTTGCATATCATCACGACCCTTCTCTATTATGGGTATCGCACATTCAACAACAATCTCTCTAGCATCAATCAGCCTAGTAGAGTGAAGAACCTAGGCCTTCTATTTAGGTTTCTCCTTCTCAATTTATTTCATCATTTCCTCCCAATTCAACGGCTATGGTTGAAAAAATTGTTTTCTTTCCAAGTTTAGTTTTAACGAAGTAGGAGCAATAGGATTAGTGGTTGCCTGGGCTGAAGAAGAAGCAATAGTAGTGGAAGACAAAGGTTGTAACAATGTAAGCCCTGGTTAAGAATCAACTTCTTGCACATCTTGCTGATCACTTTGTTCCTTTTCCTATGCTAACCTTTATGCTTCCTCCTTATCCTTTTGCTCTTGTATCCTTTTAGCCGCCACCTCCTACTTTAAATGTTCCTCTTCCACTTTATTTTTCTCCAACATTTGATCTCGTTGCTTCTTCAGCTCTTCAACATAGTCCCATGCCTCCTTGGACTTCTTTTCATATTCAACAATCTCAGTAGCCTCTTTTTCCCTTTTCGAGCATTCTCGTTCTTCCCTCTTCCTATAAGCCTCTTCTTGTGGCTTGAGCTTAGTTTCAAGAGCTTCTTTTTCTCTTCTCTACTAGGCCTTTTCCTCTTCAAGGTTATGAATCTTCTTCTGCATCATCAACTTATCTGTCTCTTCCTGTATGTTGAGCTCCTGCTCCTTTTTTTGTTGTTGTTGAGCTAATTCATCAGCCTTGACCTTATCTTCCAACTCCTTCTACTTGACTGCCAGTTTAGATTGTGCATTGGCTTCCTCCTCTTTTTTCTTAGTTGATGCCTCATCTTGTGCCTTAGCATCAACTTCTCTTTTTGCATCTTCAAAGAGTTCCCACTAATCTTCCTCAGTCAATATGTGTTCGGTCCCTGCATCATCTATCATATCAAGAGATGTTAATACATGATTCTCTTTATCAGATGGAGTCTTTTCTGAATTTGTTTCTATATTATGTATCTCAATTTAATCCTCCATTTTCTTTAAGACCTCTATTTCATCATGGAGGGCTCCCTTTGGTGATTCTTGACCTAGGTTTTGTGTATCAAAGGGCTAAGTAGATACCTCCCCTATAGTAGATGTAGAAGCCCCCACCTCTGTAATTGTTTCATCTTCTTGCACCTCTGGGAGGTCTTGAGGGACCATCTCCTCTTGTGTATTAGAAGCCATAAACTCTAAGGGTTCCTTAGGTGCCATCCTTCTCTTTTCCATTTTATATCCTTGGGTGGTACCTACAGCTTTCCTCTTCCTAGATGATTGAGCCTTAGTCTGATTAGCCCTCAAACTCACCTAGTGAATACTCCTATCCAGCATCGGTCTTGCAATCTACTTTATGTCAATTGTCTCCTTAGCACTCCACTCGACTAGATAAAAATCCTTAGTACCAATATTTTCTACATTATACTTGGGATCCAAAACTATCCCATCATTGGACAACATTTTTGGAATGTCTTCCTTTATCCCAAACTCAACCATAATTGGGATATCTATCCTTTCATAATTCTTTTTCCTAAGGTCATATTCATCCTACAAGTCCTCCCAAAAATCCTCCAATAGATTAAAGTTCTTATCAAAGACACTGGGAAGCAAAGCCCTCAAATTGTGTTTGGGGTAATAGTGCTTCCTTGTAGTGTACAAGACCAACTTTGAATAAACTAATTCATCAAAAATGACCTTAGCAGCTTGAATGTGTGGATAGCGAAAGACTCCTAGCCTCATTGGAAACTTATGGCAACTAGTCTTGTGTTTGTTGCCAAACTTGTAATTAATAGCCAAGGCTTGATAAATAAACTCCATTAGAATGATCCTATCACCACAACATCTAAATAGAAAATAGGGGTGACCCTCAAAGCTTGCTAACCTAAAATAGGTGAATGTGGGGTACTGGAGAAACCAATGCCCCCACTCATTCACAAAAGCCATTGCCTCCCTACTAAGCCTATAGCCCGCATCACTATTAAGCTTGTTAATAATAACATAAAGAAAGGAATCATTTACCCTTCGATAATGTTACTCTGATACCTACAATGTGAGCTGATTATAATACTCCCACACTCTCTTCTATCCTAGGGCTTCCCCCAATATACCCACTCTTTGATGTCTAGGAAAAATCCCCATTCGGGCAGCTGCATAAACTACATAAGAGCTCATAAAAAAACACTTGGTTTCTCTCACTTTTATCATTTGATTGTGAATGTTGTCTAATACTATGATTGACCAATCAAATTGTTGCCTCCCATACAAAATAGTTTGGAAAAAAGGAAACATCCATTCCTTAAATAGTGAAGCATCCCTTTTTCCAAACACCTTAGAAAGGAACATGATTATATATGTAATATCTTTACTAAAGTCTACCCTCTTAGGCTGGTCTGGAAGCTTGGTCAGAGAATTTTTCTCCACCCTCATCCAAGTCTTATTCATGTGAAATCTATTCTTTCCCTTATTACCACTGTAAAGCTTCAGAGCCTCTACCTCATTTAATTACCTAGGATTCTCGGGATTAGGTATACTAAACAGTTTTTTGATCATTTGAGGCATGAAGTCAATAATGATATTACCCTTTACATCCACACACTACCTAGTACCAGGGTTATATGCTCCAACTTCTACAAGAATCAACTCCGAACATTGGATAGATAGGGGGAAGAGTGCAACCTATGCCAACCTAGATTGAACAATCCTTTATGTCCTTCCTGTTACATGCTCCTTGGTAAATGTCTCCTCATGCAATTCTTCATAGTTAAAAGGGCCCAAATTGGTTTCAGTAATATCAGCCCAGTCAGAATCAATCTTACTAGCTGCGAGGGAAAATTCCCTATGCTTACATCTCAAGGTATACAGAAGTTGTTCCACCTTGATCTTCTTCGGTCTAAATCCTTGCCATGAAGTTTCACCCATTTGGCTTCTTTGAGAGGCCTCATCTGATGCCCCCAACATTTCTTGATTCCTACAACAAATTTATGTATTAGGTGAACAAAACAATCCAAGTTAGTCCATCATATAATACTCTTCTCTACTCTCGTAAGATAATATTTACTTAGTCAAATTATGCCTTCATCGAAGGCGAGACCATAGAAGTATTAGGCATAAAATACATCCCTTATCATGTGGCAGGGCTAGGGTCAGAAATGGACAAGAACCAAAATAGGGTCAGAATCAGGACCAGATTGAGAACTAGACTAGAACTTAATTGTTAGTTCCCAAATTAACTTCCACCTCAGCTCTATTTCCGGTTAAGAATAGGTATAAAGATACATCATAGATGGGAGCAAAATAATTTCAGGAAACATAGAGTATTTCAAACAAGGTACAGTCATATGAATTTTAAACCCTGGGTCACATGGGCTTCAAAGGAAACCAAGAATAGCATATTTTAACCCCTCCAACAGCTCCACCATACAAAGGGAAATTTAAACCCTAGAAAAGATCATTTTTCAAAGGTTCTCGAGTAAAACCCTAGTTCGCTCAACATGTTGTTTCTAAAAACTAGGGCATAACAAAAATCCCACACAGACAACATAGATTCGATGCAGGAAGACTAGAAAAAGAGTTTCAAAACAAATTTTCATCACCTAAATAAAAAAACTCCTTCAAAAATTGAAACCCTAGTTAAAACTAGGGCATGACAAGACAGACATGTCATGAAAGCGACAACAGAACAAATAATAGAACAAAATGACAAACCAAAAAAAATAAACCAAAAAATGGAACAGGATAGAAAAGAAAGGACAAAAGAAAAAAAAGGAAAAGAAAAACACAAACGAGCGAAGAAATTCACAGAGAAAAAACCATCCTATGAATACACTAAAACAAAACAACCAAAAGAACAAATAGGAGACAGAAAAGCAAAGAAACCTACCTCAAAATGCTCCTCAGGACTGACCAGAATTTAGCCAAGATTCACTCTGCAACTCACCTCAGCAATCAAATCAATCGTGTCAAGACTTTCCTAGCCATGGTTTGCTTAAACACTTCGAATAATAATGATAATGAGCCAACGATGTGAATAGATAGTTAACTCAAGTCCACTGAACATCAAAAGGTAAGGTGGACATCGATCTGGGTCAGAGACAAGATAAAGAAACCCACACAAAGTTCCTTACTTAATTTCCAACCCTAGATCCGATCCCGACGAAAGGACAACGACCAAAACATGACACAAGAGGATGGGGGTGGAGTCCAAACTAAAATGGAACTTGTACAAAGTTTGAAGTTTGATTGCGGATCCGGTTATGGTCCCAACCAAAAAGCAAGGAACAAAACACACAAGCACAAGGGAAGTGAGACCAGAGCAAAAACCAGACCCGACCCAAACAACAAAGAAAATGAGTAGAGAAAGGAAACGAGTGGAGATAGAGTCAGAATGGGGAAACAATATGGAAACATGAAACTTCCTATTTGCGTTCCAATCCCAGTTCTACTTCCGCATGAGAAAATAAAAAAAACACAAGAAAACAACCAACAAATAGGAGATGAACCAACCCAAGAGTTGGTTGAAAACAACAAACAGAACAAAGAAAGCCAAACAACAGAGAAGACAAAATCAGAGTCAAAACAAGATCCGAACTAGGAAATTTGTAAAGTTCCATGTTCATTTTTGGTTCCAAACCCGCCTCTGACAGAGTAAAAGAGAGACTTAGGAGCAAAACAAACAACTCATAAGACCCAACCAAACAACCAAAAAAAAAAAACAAAAAGGGGGACCCATTTTGTTTCAAAATAAAATGGGGTGGTTATGCAAGGCATAACAAATGGTGACTAGGCTGGGAAAATGGTCTACCCATTTTAAAGATACTGAAGAATTCAGTCACCCAAAAACTTATGATTTATGAAACACATTAACTTTAGTGTGACTAGAGTATTTAAGCAAAGTTGAACTAGAATATCAAAAGTTAAACCAACATAAACTACTCTTGAATCTGAGTGTGTGAATGTTTATGTTGCATCCTTCTTTATTTGAGCTTTCTTCACACCTAAACAACTATATCTAAGATCCAAGCTACATAGGTTGAGTCCTTTGACTGTCATGCAATGGAATCCTGGATAGTGCTCTACTACCAGTCAAGCATCCATAGCCCCGATAGAGATACCTCTAGTTCTCTCAAAGCAGTGCTCTACTACCAGCTAGGCATCCATATCCCCAATAGAGATACTTGAATTACCCATTTAGTATTGAGTTTTCCTTTATTTTTAGTGTTTCTCTTTTCTTGTTTCTTTTACAGGCCTCACTTGTGAAAAATATTTCTTTTAAACTTTTCTCAATACAAAGACATAAATAGTCTGACATATGGGTTGATAACTACAATGGATCCTATGACAGTTTTAGGGAAACATATTTTTCACTTAAATCGAAGATAGAATCACCCTGAGATGAATAGACACTTTATAGTCAGATATTTTATCTATTTTATGACAGATTTCAATCATAGTTCATGAGGTTGTCTACAATATGCCTTACACCTAATAGCCTTCAGACTCATGCTAAAATTACCATAAGGCATGAGCTTTAGAACAAAATCCTTCCACAAATATGCCTAAAAATGCCTAAACCAATTTCTCTCCTAGTGCCTACAACATACTTTGAATAACAACCCCATACATTCAAGATGGAAAGAAAAGAGGATCCCCAAAGATGAAAAAAAAAACAGACACAAAACAACAAAAGGAAACAAAGAAGAAGAAAGAACCAACAAACAAACAACCAACATAAACAAATAACCAATACTTACACAAAATACATATATACAATTAATTCAAAAACTCAAACCCTTACGATCTGAAGTAATGCTTGAGAAAGTTCCCATTGACTGACAACAGAACAGGTTCTCCCATCAAGGTGGCCAAATGAAAAGTGTTGTCACCCAAGATCTCAGCTACTTGATATAGACCTAGACAGAGTCTATCAAATTTCTGGTGATCACCCTTTTTCTCCTTAGCCTTATCCCACAACAACACCAGATATGAGATTTTGAATTCCTTAATCTTAGCTCTTTTCTCAAACCAACATTTGACAACAACCTGATGCTTGAAGAACTGTTATAGAGCAATGTCTCTCTGTTCTTACATGTTTGAAAGATTATTTAATCTTACCTCAATCTGATTATCTTTTGTATAAAAATCCTGCATAAACTTGAGAAAAGGTATCTGTAAGTGTATGGGGAAAACCGGATCTTGGCCATAGACTAATTTAAAAGGGGTTTTTCCAAGAGCAACCTTAATATGGGTTTGAGCTATCCATAAGGTAAATCTCAATTGGGTATGCCAATCCCTAGGATTACTTTCAAGTAATTTCTTTATCACTTCTAGCAGATTCTTGTTAGTAGATTCTACTACACCATTTCCTTGAGGATAATAGTTAGAGGAAATTTCAAAATGAATTTATGTTCATAAGTCCATTGTATAAATTTAGTAGATGAAAAGGCAGGGCCATTGTCACATACCAGGGCAAACAACACTCCAAACCTGGTAACAATGTTTTTAGTAAGAAATTTGATAACCACTTGAGTGGTGTTGTTCTTGCATGGTTGAGCCTCAGTCCAACGGGTACAATAGTCTATAGTAGTTAGAATGAATTTGTGTCTTATAGAATAATTAGGATTAATTACCCCAACAAAATCTAGTGCCCATTGGGCAAATTGTCTTACCTCATATAATGTTTGTAGAGGCATTATTGGATTATGCTCCTTTGATGTAGAGGTCTGGAATGTATGACATGTCTTGACATGTTGATGTGTATCCCTAAATAGATGAAGCCAATAATATCCTAACCTAAGGATTTGATGGGCCAAAGAATCTACAGATCTATGTCTTGTGCCATGCCTACCGTGAAATTTAGCTATGGCATGCTTGGCTTCTTGCTGATCCAAACATCACAGGTAAACCTCCTCATCATTTCTTCTGTATAGAACCCCTCCATTGAGCATGTAATGAGCACTCTTCATCCTCAGTTCCCTCCTCTAGGTAGCATTCATTCCTTCTAGGCATTTGTTATTGAGAATGAAGAAAATCAAGTTAGTATACCATGGATCTTTGGTGAATGAGTGCATAGTATATTGCTGACAAGTAATATTCTTGTCAACATCTGCCATGGCCTTTGATAAACCTTGTTCACAGACAAGTTTCATTGGATGAATTTCTAAATCATAGTTTTGCAAGATAGCCATCCATTTTCCTCTTCTTTCCCCTAATTCACTTTGCATAAGGAGAGACTTAACCACTAGATCAGGCACTATAGCAATAACTTGGCTTTTCATAACATAATACCTAAATTTTTTTATTGTTCATACCAATGCAAAGGCCTATTTTTCCAAGGGTGGGTACCTGACTTCTACATTCTTGAATGGTGATCTCATGAAGGCAATTGTCCTTTCATCTCCTTCACCTCTGCATTGTGTTAGGACTGTTGCACATGAATGATCATATGCAAATGAATAAAAATAAAAGGGCTTTAGGTAATCTGGGCTAGTCAAGACCAGTGTCTCAGATATTGAATGCTTAATTTTTGAGAATGTAGATTTAGCCTCATTGCTCCATTCTATTTTAACATCTTTCTTCATCATCTTGTTGAGGGGTTTGACAATTTTTGCAAACCCTGTTATGAAATTCCTTACAAAATTAATCCTCCTGAACAAGGACCTCATCTCCTTTTTACTTCCTGGCATCATCAATTTCAAAATGACCTCAAATCTATTGGGATCTATGGATATCCCCTTTTCTAATATCACATGCCCTAGAATTTTCCCTTCAGAATCTCTAAAAACACATTTCTTGGGATTTAGAGATACTCCATAGCTGATACATTTGTTAAGGACCTTTGCTAAATTGATAGCATGGTCCTTTCTCTTCTTACAAAATATTGTCAAGTCATCAACATATATAATAATACACTTACCTATCAAATCTTTAAAATCCACATCCATTGCACGCTAAAAGGTGGCTCCAGCATTGATGAGGCCAAATGGCATGCATTGATAGGAAAATGTACCCCATTTTGTAGTGAAGGCAGTCTTCATCCTTTCCTCATGGCTGACAAGCACTTGGTTATACCCAGAATAGCCATCTAAGAACAATATCATCTGAGATCCATTGACAGTTTGTAATACCTCATCAAGAGAAGGAAGTGGATAGTTATCCTTCTCTAAGGCTTTGTTTAGGCTCCTAAAGTCAATACACAACTTGATCTCCCCACTTTTCTTACGTATTGGAACTAGATTGGCAACCTGCGTGGAGTGCCTTACTCGGAAGATGATTCTTGTTGATAAAGTTTTTTGCACTTCCTTTTGTATTAATGGTTCGATCAAAGCATTGACCGGGACCTTCTTTTAATGAAAGGGCTTGGATTTTGGCTTCAGCAGTATTGTGTGCATGATCATAAAGGTGTCAAAAGTCTTCAAATCTTCATAAATCTAGGAAATTGCCACAATATCTTCTTTTAACACCTTAATTATTTCATTTTTTTATCTCCTTAGGGTAGGTCTTTCCTATAAGGACATTTCTTTTGGGACCTAAATCAGCCAAATTAGTAGATTTGTACTTCCCTCCTTCACTTTGCGTTGGCACTCTCTCTCAAGCCCGAGGATCATAATCAAATATTCTCTCTAAGGCTACCATCCCCTTAAGTTCATTACTCCTTCTGTATCACAACCTTTAGGGTCCCATTCTCCCTAATCTCTATCTAACTCATCTATGATTTGTCCTTCCAAAACATCTAAACTTGCCAAGAAGGTGAGTATGTGTTGGTCCTCATTGAAGACCTAAAAATTTTGGACATTATCGGGGACTATTGGGATTGAAACTAGTTCAAAAAAAAATATTTTCAATTTGCAGTCCTGCATAGGCTCTAAAGTACTAGTAGTAACTGCCAAAGCATCTACAATCTAATTGTGTTCCCTAGGAATCAAAGTAATTCTGAAAGCTTCAAAGTCCTCAATCAGATTCCAAACTCTATTTTTGTAAGTAGCCAATCTTTTATTATGGCAAGTATATTGGCTGTGAACCTATTTGATAATGACTTCAGAATCCCCCATCACCATAAGAGACGTGACCTTCTTATGATGGGAAAACATTAAGCCCCTAGCAAGTGCTTCATACTCTACCATGTTGTTCATGCAACCAAATTGTATCCTATAAGAAGCAAAGTAAGTCTTCCCCTTTGTATTGGTTAATTCTACCCCTACTCCACCTCCTGACTTGGACTTAGAGACATCAAATTTTAGACTCCATAATTGATTTGGGGTTGGGATCTCTTTCTTTTTATGGCCTACAGTTTTTTTCTTGGAAGAAGTATATGGTGGTTCAGACTGGTGTTGATCATCAGTATTTGAAGGTAACTAGGGGCACGGTTCACCAGAAGATTCTCTTGAATTCAAAATTTGTTTAGGAAGTGATTCTTGAACCTCCTCTTGATTTAGGTCATGATTTAGTACCTTTGTCACCAATTCCTTAAACATTGGAAGCATTTTTGGGGTAGGTGTAATTGGAAAAGATTGAGATTCCTCAGTCTCTAGTTGTAGTTTAGAATATAGAACCTGAGTCTGCTCGAGTTGAGAAGATGATTCCCTTTGAGCAAGGTTGGCTCTCATAAGGATGGTTGCATCCTTTGCTTGAAATGGAAATTCATTAGTGGAGACTTGAGGTTGACATTCACAAGTTTTTTCTACCCGGGAGACATGTTTTCAGATATCTACACAAGGTTGGCAACTTAACTTAGAATGATTCTGTTAATGGACCCTACACCAGTTAGGAAGTATCAGAATCCACATATCAACCTCCTATTCTAGTACCAGCCTATCCAGTTGTAATTTCATTATTAGGACTTGTTGATTAACAATAATCATTAGGTCATTTTACTCTGAAAGGGGTGAGTCATTAGAATGAAGTACTAAAAAATTCATGATTTCCTCCTGCTTGTAAACTCCTATCTTGGTTTCAAAATAGGCTACCTCATTAGGGGAATCATACTTGGTGATCATGTGTTTGAGCCTAGGCTCACTTTCAATTCTAATTTGGCTTGCTATCCCTTTCCAGGGCAGCCACATGTGTGAGAAATCCAAAGACAAATATTCACCAATACTTTTCATTAGGTCTCTGCTCAAGAGCATACCATAGGTTTCTGGTATATCTGCAACTTGGATATCCAAATAAGTTTGGATCCTTGGATTAGATCCAATATGTACATGGATATTTTTAAGCTCTCCTACCACATTGACTTTTGTTTTGTCTAATTGGATAACCTTTTTATTTTTCTAGGGTGGGCTCAGACCTAACTTCCTACAAATCAAAAATGGCATGATGTTTCCCGATGCCCCAGAATCTAGCAAACAATTGTGTAATTTTTTTCCAAATATTCTTAAACTTAACAAGAAAGGTGGAGTACCAGTCTTACCTTTATAGAGTTTTGCATTCATCTCGCTAGTAGGAGTTGCCTTTTCTCTTCCTTTTGACCTATTTGCTTCCCCCAAGACTTTCAACAAAATTTCCTTTTGAGCAGGGCACCATTTCAAAATATCAAAGAAAGTCATTGAGGTCTGCTGCCTCTGCATCTCTATAATGAAATCAAATTCTGAATCATTCCTAACCCGATTTTTAGGAATTGAAGGTGGATTACCTTTGTTCAAAGAATCTGATGGGCCCTTTCGTGGTGGTGGATTATTATCCACATTTGGATTTGGCGAGACCATATTATTAGGAGGGGCAGAGGTCGTGAATGGCCCTCTGTTCTGATTCCTAAGGAAATGGCCTCCCTTGGTTTGGAAGGCTTTGGCATCATACATATCTTCTACTACTTCATTGTCTTCCTGGTTGGGAAATGGAAGTTCTTCCTCAAAAATATCATATGCCATGGTAGTATCCGTTGATCCACCAGATTTTTTGGATGCACCCTGGAATGGAGCATCAGCTTGGGCTATCTTAACCATATTTTCCATCTTTGAGCATTTTACCTTAGAATGGACCGTAGTATCATGTAGTCTACACCAATTGGTCATAAGGTTGAGGTTTGCCATGTTGGAAATGTGTGGCTTTTCATCTCCCATTTGATAATTGTGGGAAACTCCTACGTTATTAGGTCTAGTATTCCATGGCCTATTGTTGTTAGACCTTTGATTGTATCCTCTATTCTAATTTTGATAGTTTTGATTAGAGGATTTTGGGTTGAGGAGTTTTGGTTCTAGAAATTCCTATTGGCATTCTGGTTGGTATTATAGTTCTGGTTAGGATTTTGGTTAGGATAACCACCCTGATTAGAATATCCTCCTTGATTCTAAAAATCCTGGTTCTAGTTCTACGGGGGATTCTATCTAAGTTGAGCCGTGTCATTAGACATCTGAGATAGTGTCTTTTGGAGAGTCTTCATCTCATTGGTTAGTTGGAGAGTCTTTTCACTTTCTGCAGTCTTCACCACAAAGGGTTTATTAACTGAATTTGATCCCCCAGCTTGATTTTGGTAATTTTGATTTTGTTGGGAGGAATCCTAGGGATCATTGCTAAAAATTGGTAAGTGAGGTGAAGCTTGGAACTCAGAAATAGGTCCATATTCAGAATAGGACATCCTTGGGACCATGTTGAATAAAGGGGGTGGATTGGACATTTGGTATCCTATAGGAGGGAGAACTCCTCCTAGACTCTCGGATTGCAGACTTAGCTATTGTTGCAACTCAATAGAGAGATGATATACCTTAGCCAAAGATTAAGTTTCGCTAGCATTATGTGTCATTTTCAAGAACAAGCCAATCAAAGGGTCCACAACCCTTAAGTATGCCAAAATGGTAATGTTCTCAACCACCAAGTAAGGATCCTGCAATGTTTGGTACATTCTTTGGAACTTGGTGTTGAATAAAGGTAGTGGTTCATGGTGTTCTTTTCTTATTGTGGAAAACTGGTGGTAAAGGACAATAGGGTCCACATAAACCCTGAACTGATTGATAAAGGAATTTTCCAAGTCTATCCAACTTAGAATAGACCCTTGGGGTAAGTTTAGGTACCAATTGTATGCCATGTCTCCCAATGAATAGGGGAACAATCTGCACACAACATCCTGATGAGCCACCCGAGCACAGGTACAAGCATCTTTAAATAACTGTATGTGCTCCTCGACACTTCTTGATTCTCAATGCATGTACTTAGGATAGAACCTCTCTGGTTTCTTAGGAATATCATGTATACCTCTAGGGATAGTCCCTAATGGTGAAGGGTTATTGACAAAGTAATCCATAGGTCTTGGTGGTGATACAGGTTGAGTAGGTTATGGAATGGGTGAAAGTGGCCAGTGAGGTGGTATAGGTGGGTTTAGTGGAAACCCAAGTGGGGTGAGCGGTGGTGATAAAGGTTGGATCAAGACTCTATGAGCCTGAGGCCTATACTAATAGGGGTTTGTAGTTCAACAAGTGGTTCAGGGTTCTGAGAAGATCTAAGAACTCTTTCGTACCTATCTGGTGAAAATGACCCAATGCAAGCCAGCTTGTTCCTCTAGCCCTCCCTCTAGTGCTAGATCTATTGAGGGTCAAAGCAGCACGACAACATAAATAGAATATTACTATTCTATTTCTCCTAAAAGAGAAAGATAACACATGGTGACCTAACTTCCAACATCTTGTAATTGGTTCTCAATTATGTTATCACTCAGTGGTCAATATAACTATAATGTTCAAGGGGCCTTTGCTAGTAACAAGGAATAGGACTGCATAGCATCAATTACTCTACGTTGGGGGGGTTTAAATAAAAGATAAAGATGAATTAGAGCTTCAAATCAAAGAAACATGAGAAAAATTCTTACATATCTAGACATGCATATTAATAATGAGTGTTTATTCCACCTAACCACAACTACAACAAGATGCAATGCATAGAGTAAACTATTCTACTGCATACATCCATTATGCTAATTCAAATACCATCAACATTCACTAAACTTGCTTCAAAAAAATCACTCACTCATCATCTAAAACATAGATCAAATGAATATGATAACAACTTCATCGACAGATAACCCAATGATATAATCTTGAATCCAATTCCTTCTATTGACTTTCATCAAATAAGAAACACTTAAGCACAACAAAATCACTGGCATATGGATTGATTATGTACCATTAACCTTATCAAAATATATCCAAAATTTAAAACAATAACATGAAAATGTATGAAAAACTATAAAATAGCCAAGTTTTACTGAACTTTTAGAGTATCTCTCCTAAAACATAGAAATCCTAGATCTAATCTCTAATTTTTTTCTATCATCAGGTGGCTGATCTTTCTTCAATTAGCCAAACTTTTCAAAGTAGAACCTAATAATACATATAGGGTGCCACATGCACAATTTTCTCAATATTATCAATGTAGATCTACAATTAATGGAACTGGAACTAAACACAGAAGTGGACTGATGAACCCTTTTTCCAAGGTTGATTACTCTGTTGCACCAAAAATCTAATATTCCAAGAAGAAAGTGAAACCAATGGATCACACACAGAGTTGAGCTTATGTCAAAACCAACAAAAAGAGGAGAAACAAAGATATGGCGTGTGATGACAAGACTCAATTCATTCCTACATTGAATGCTCAATGATGTATTTGTCATAACTAGAGAACAATTGTTGAAGAGTACCTGAATCAGGCCCATCCAACCAATCATCCTCAAATTTGATCCTTTCAAATTCTACATAAACCAATATTTGTATCTCCTTTAACTTGATTAATTCCTTTCTTTTGGTTCTTGTCTCATCCCTAATATCCATAAACTGATCTAATAATAGATTCTCCCGATCATCTCCCTTTTGCATAATTTCCTCAAACCTACCCCTCCATCTCTCCCTTAGCTTATCCAACAATAGGCCTTCTT
>VDFB02049217.1:148185490-148347473 GCA_007258455.2 Sequoia sempervirens
AAGGGATAGAGGAAATAGAAATCTTTTTCTCAACTAGAGTAAGTATATCAATACTGTCCTAGAGAGGTTTGGTATGACTAATTGCAATCAGCTAGTTGTTCTAGTATTGTAGGGAATGAAGCTATCTATTGAAGATTGTCCAAAATATCCTACCAAGATGGAGGACATGACTAGAGTGCCTTATGCAAGTGTAGTTGGAAATTTAATCTAAGCAATGGTTTGTACTAGGCTAGACATTTCCCAAGTTGTGGGCTCGTATTTAGTCCATTTTTAGCTAATACAAGAAGACCGAATTGGGATGCTATGAAGAGATTTTTTAGATATTTGAACGGTACTTCAGAGTTTTCTTTCTATAATCATGGTAAGTCAGTTTGGGTCATAGATATCCCTTAACATTCGAGGTTATGTGGATTTAGATTGGGTAGGGGACATTGACAGTAGGAGATCCACTAGTGGATACATCTTCACGTTGAATGGTGGTGCAATTAGTTGGATGAGCAAGCAGCAAGCTATAGTCACTTTAACTACTACAGAAGTGGAGTATAGGGAAAAAACACATATGTAAGGAAGCCATTTGTCTTTGACGTTTGTGTTTTGATGTTGGGTTTATTGTAGGGCATATTACTATTTGTTGTGATAGTTAGAGTGCTATTTTTTTGGAAAAAATCCCACTTTCCATGCCAGGATGAAGCACATCGATGTTCATTATCATTTCATTCATGATATGGTGGAGGATGGAAAGGTTAATCTTGAAAAGTTGGATACTCTGGAGATTGTCACTGATGCATTGACAAAGCCTATGAGCACAAAAAGTTATAGGTGGTGTGTGCCAGTTCGATGGGCCTTGGGGCCTAAGATATTAAATAAATTTGAGTTTGGAATAAGCCAATAAGTCTTCTTCAAGTGGGAGCATGTTGGAAAATGTGCCTCAACTTGTTGGCTTGGAACCTTAGAACTTGGCATATTTTCCTCTATGTTGTGGGTTTTGAGAAATTCATAACCTCCGATAGAGGTTGTGAAGTTAGGATTTCGGGTGAAATAGTGACTTTGCACTGATTGATTCAGTAGTGGATACTTATCAGCTTGGTAACTCATGGTGAATGACAGTGGTAGTGGGGACCATGACACTATAATATAATATGATGTTGATTAACAGTCATGATAATATCTAATCCAATGGTACTCGTTTACTCCACGCTCCTTTGTGGTGAAGACTGATAAACTTTTGTGAAGTGAGCATAATTGTTAGAGTGGTTGACATTTTTTGGCTTGATCAACAATTGATTAAGACTTAATTTAATAGTGTCTGCTATCCCCACACCTCTTGTGGTGGGTCCTGAGTGACTCTCGTGGGATGTGTGGGCTTCAGACACATGATGTAGTGGACCTGACCAATGCCAAGTTGTTAAATGGTATGATGGTTGACTCGATAACTTGTGGAGAGTATCTAAGTGGGACCTGATTATTGCCAGGTTGGAAAGTGATGGTTGGTTGTTGATTGTTGATGGTTGGTTGATAGTTGATTTAGAAATAGAATGGATGTCGAAGCCGATATAGTTGAAATGGTTGGTTTTTTGGAACCGAAGCAACCATGGCTAGTTGATCATAATATATACTGAATCACTTTGTATCTTGATGGGTTTAGATCAATTTCTTAATGTTCTACATTATAATAGTGTGCAAGAACAAAATTTGTATTGAGAATCTATGTACGAGGTTGTTTTGGGAATTTTTTGCTGCTATGAATTAACATTTGAGAGTGAATTATGGAACTCTGTATGTAAATTGAATTACTGTAATACAAAGTGGATTTACTTGGTGTTTGGGTTTTTCTCCTGTAAGGGTTTTCCCACATAAATCTAGTGTTCAATTCTATGTGTGGGTTTATCTATTTGTTCCTATGTATGTGTTTCTTAAATGAACTGTAATTGAAAGTGAAAATTAAAACTACCATCTGCATTATTTCTCTTGTCTTGGTGTTTTTCCTAGTACACCTATGGAATCTCTAAAGAGTATTGAACTCCTATGTTCAAGACCCTTAAAGTGAATGGCCAACTGAAAAGATTCAGTCGAAGCCTACAATCTTCTAAACTTCAGGCTTTGTGGGACCTAAGAGGGTGTTCCTTTTATTATTTTATTTGACTACCTCAATCAATGACATAGAAAATCATAGACTAGTTCCTATAAGAGGTAAACAACACAATTCAAGTAAAGGTTGGCTAATCTTCAAGCAAATATCCATCAATTTACCAAGAACATGGAAAATACCTCACATACATACCTCATTGTATACAAATTTTAAAAGATTTGTATTCTAACCTTGAATTGACAGCCCAATATGTTATCATTCATAAGGTAAATACCATGACAAATAGGCTAGTGTCTTCATCAATTGGGTGATGGATTCATGCATCTTACAACTTGTCATGTAAAAATTATTTAAATTTGATAATTATAGACTATTTCCATAAGGACTTGCATTATGGAAACTCTTTGCACATAATTCATCACTTCTTACCGAATTCTTAGTAAATCATTACAAATTCACGGCCTCATTTAAACATTTAGTTGATTCATTGATCTAAGGAAAAAATGAAGGCATGCATTCAAATGAAAGATTCGAAGATGAACCAAATATACTTGATATTATATTAAAAACTTGCAAAGTGGTTTACAGAGAAGAGTAAATGAACTATGTATGGAATTTACTTTCGATATCAATAATTTCTACAAAACTCATTAAGATTTTCATAGGCAGAGTTCAAAACCAAGACAATTTGACTACCCTATTTTCTAGTATTCTTCTATTTTCTACCCTTTTCCATACTAGGCCTAAAGACTCAAAAAGTTAGAACCCCTGCAAATGAGCCATGAATTCCCTTTTATAGAGTAAGGGAGCCAATGAGCTTCTTGCTTGAAATGTATTTACATTTATGTTTGAATGCTTCTGGATTTGATTGTGTGTCCACTTTTTTCAACTCTCTATCTTGATGATGGTTCACTGAGTGTGATCCGAAACGTTGATGAAAAAAGTGGACACACAATCAAATCCAGAAGCATTCAAACATAAATTCATATGGATTGTGGAAATCTAATTACATTGATGTATTTACATTACAAAATTTTATTTCACATCAAATTTCAATTGCATTTCAAAATTCCCCACATGATAATTCTGTTGACACGAGGAAAACATAATTGTCATAGCCACCTTAAGGAACAAACAAAGTACCACCAAAATCTCCTCGACTACCATGTAAGAAGAAAAACTGACAATTAGACTACCACGAGGGCACATAGTCGCAATCCAACACCCTAAAAAGTAGCCACACACGTAAAGAGAAAACAATCGCCACAAAAATTACCAATCAACACAAAAATTGACTTTACCAACACCCTTTTAATCAACTAGAAGACCCTCCACCAGTAGCACACACAACACGGTACACATGCCAACTTTGTGTCATAGCGAGGGTTGGAGATGGAGCTTCAAATCCTTCCTTAACTTTGTCCTTCTTCATCATAACAACATCTCGCACACTCAAAGTCCTAATAGCCAAAGTGGGAATAGATAACACCTCTGCCTAAAGAGATAGAGCTCGGCCTAAGGTCCTGAGGTACCAATGGTAACTAGAATCCATCTTTTTTTCACTATCAGATGAGCTATTAGTAACATCAATGGGAGAGTTCTTCCATCCGAATGAGCCATGACCATACCTAATTTTCCTCTCCATTTTGCTAGATGGCCAAACAAGTGCCTTTCCTTTCATTCCAATTACCTCTGAGCCCATAGCTTAGCCTTTTAGTTGGTGACTACATCTAGTAATCACGAGTGAAGATTCCTCGTCATGGAAATTCTTATGAGTACCCTGTGTAAGCTCTGGGTCTACCATGTAAGACTTCTGCAAATTGAGTCTAATAGATCTCTACATCGAGACCGATGGAGTGCTAACCTTACTCATTATAATATTAAAAGAAATTGTGCTCATCACCTCATATCTTTGTACATACTCAAAATACCTAACAACTAATTGTAATGTTGAAAATGGAAACTCTCAAGCTGTATTTATTGAGCAATGGGATGAAAAAAATCATCAATTCTTTGATGAGGACACATGCACAAGCTGGGCAATTTGTTGGCATGCATATTGTCGCCATTTATTTCCCAAGTACATGGAAATCTACAAATCATACTTCATGATTTCAATAAATAAAGTCTCCAGACAAAAATAATTTTGATCACTCTTGCAAAGAGTATGTCATTAATGAACATTGGATGCAAAAAGAAATGGTTCTCATGTGTCCATTTTCCAATTTTAAATATCTTCCATTTATCTTGTGATGAGATGGGAGATCACACGGCTCACATCGGGCTGACTGGATTTAAATTCCAGCAATACTTGGTCCATTTATCTCTAGGAAATGGCATGGAGCCAAGTCTAGTAACAACTTACTCGTCGATGGGTCTCATCTGCCTCATGGGTTGGCTGGACTATTGCACCTATCAAGATCTCGTTGATCCCACACAGGAATTCACTTTCTCCCCAAGAGCTAGCAGGGAATGGTTCATATTACATCCCACAATCTAATCACTACCATTGGTTCAAAACCATGGGCAATAAGTGTTGTAGTGGAGACCGCACCCCACATTCGTATGAGGACACGCTTCCTCATCTCGCTACCCTCGCACTACATAACTGACCTATATTTATCGCCCACGAGCTAGCAAGGTATGGTTCAATTTTTTTCCCAGAGTCTCGCATCTCAAAACCTATACACATGGTAAGGTTAGCGTTTAATAAATGGCCACTATTAGGCCAACAATGACATGACCCTCCTAGGTGAAAAAATTAAGCTTAAGTCACTGGGGAAAAATTTAACACTTGGCTTTAAGATGTAATTAAAATTGATGATCGACTAGGTGACTGGTGCTCTAGATCAAAGGGACCAGTGGATTGATGTATGTGATGGCTCAAGTGATGACTTAAGCTATCGAAAACCGACCAAAGCAAGTGAACACAAAATTAGAACTAAGTTTGTTCAAATACACAACCTTGACCTAACCATGAAGATGAGGGTTTAATTTGTAGTCCAAGTCCATGGGAATTATAGAGATTACAAAAATTTTGGAAGCTCCATCACTGGCTCATCCTTAGGGATGTATACCCCTAGTGGGTATAGCGAGAATCTAGATTTCGGGTTGAAGTAGACCAAAACCTAGGAGCTTGCCCAAACAAGGCAAGCAGACACAACAGAAAGAAAACACAACAAACCTTATGTACACCATTTACAATATA
This sequence comes from Sequoia sempervirens, assembly GCA_007258455.2. NCBI lineage: Eukaryota > Viridiplantae > Streptophyta > Pinopsida > Cupressales > Cupressaceae > Sequoia > Sequoia sempervirens. Next base: position 148,190,788 of record VDFB02049217.1, read on the forward strand.
TTCATTACAATTTACTTCAATAAATTGGTGGCCCCTCGCCTCCCAGAATTCAGGGACAATTCTTTCTTCTATCAAACACTTTGGCTTGTTTTACTGATAATGGGTTGACATGAACATTATTCAATTCCAAGCCATCAACAACATCACAATCAACCCTGCTTAGCAAATTTGATAAAACCTTACAACATTTACCCCTCTCAACCACAGGTTCATCAAGTTGGAGTGGGAAGATGAAATCCTCATACTCCACATTGTCATGAAGTATAAAATCACATTCCACTCGCTCACCAAATTTGAAAACTTCGTAGACACTTTGGTTCATACTTGACCAATCTTTTATAAGATCATGGGAAAGAAAAATATGATAAGGAATATCCTCCATCTATTTTTTATAAGTGTTGTCTTCATGAGATGAAAGAAGTTCCATGAATAGGTCCATAAGATAGGCAGCATCTATAAAAAACTCCATTTCAAATTCATACTGACTTATATCATTCCTTGGTTATCTATTCCTTTGAACTGCTACTCACATGAATGAAATAATCTTGTAATACTAACATATTCCACATAATCATTAAATAATCCCTTCTCCTCAGCATAAAATAATGTTGTTTGAGTGTCTATTCCTTTATCATAATTCACCTCCTGGTCTCTTAAGACTGGATTTCTTTTTATATCAGGGAAAGTATCATCATGTTGAACATGAATAGCTGAAATCTCAATTATCTTTTCAAGTACATAGCTAGTTACCATAGGAAAATTAGTATAGTCATCTACATCCTTTTTGACTTCCATGCTACATTCAAAGCTAACATCATAATCTTGAGCTTCTTTATCATGTGAGCTATTGTCACATTTAGATTCTAGAAAATCTAATGCATTCTCTTGATACTTATCAAGTACAATTTTCTCAATCACATGTTGCTAAATCAATTCATAAGTGTTTGTGTCACCACATCCTCCATTTAACTAGGGGACCATCAAGTTAGGGGTGACATTTTCAAAGGTAAAGTTATCAACACTAATATCACCTTGATCTTTTTTTGTACCATCCATGACACATTCACTAGTAGTGCTTGCTAAATACTCATCAGGGGTGTCTTAAAAAAGAGGATTGCTTCTATACCAATAGGAGTTATCATTTATAACCTCACTATTCAATGCAAGTTCATTGAATAAAGGATTTTTCCATACCTTCATGATAGTTGCATGTATCTCATCTTCATTAGTGTCAAGATTCCAACAATTCTGATCATCAGTGCATTCAAATTCAAAGTAATCACTTGAAGAACATAGAGAAACATTGTGAACATCCTCCTCATCATTTGTACTCATGATAATTGACTCACATTCAAAGAATTCTTCACATGAAGAGAATTGTTCACTACCTAGGAAATGCACACCCTCAAAGCTGTTAACATATCCCTACAAGAAGCAATAGATTCCATCTCCACTTCATAAGAAGAATCATATTCAATAGAAGACTATCCAAACTCAATCTCATCACTTTGATTCCTCATTTATTCCATATCATTTAACCAAGTGTACTCCTCTCATTGACTAGTGCATGATAAGTGATAGATGAATCAGTTTGTGAGGTTTCACCATGTATCTCTTATGTTTTCTCATAGCTTATGACATCCCAAGGAAGATAATTAGGTACTACCTCCTTGTTCTCCCACTCTGTCTCTTCATCCTCATCACTAGTACATGCACTAGCTTCTATGTTGCTTGTAAAATAACAACATTCAATAGTCAGTTGCTTAGAATTTGATGCTTATCCTTGATCTATCAATCTTAGTCTTTGATCCTCCTCACTATGGCAATTATATCCAAAATTTTGGGAAACAACTAGGGGTATATGACCATTCTCAATTTTTTCCACAATGTTAATCCAATCCACTACTTGATCAAGGCTATGAGGCTTATGATTTTCAGACCACTGGCTTGATCGTGATATGTAGGTTTCACAAAACAAATTAATGCACATTAAATCACTAGGCCTAAAATTCTTGGGTATCTCCATCAAAACATCTAAAAATCTTGAAAGCAAGTCATATGGTGACTCATTTACATGTCTTTTCATTTCATACAACTTTCTAATAGAGAAAATCAAATCATCTTTTCCCATCCTTGGTTGATGTGAGGTTGATGCTTTCTCATGTTGTGCAACTATTGGGAGGAATGTAGATGCAACATATATGGGCTCCTTTCCTTGGCAAACACTTTTTCTTCTTGACTGATTTGGCTCAATAGATTGAATGCTCTTAGAACTACTGCTAGCAATCATAGGTCCTATCATGATTGAGTTTTTCAAATTATTCTCAATGTTCATAGCCTCTTGGTAGGATTGTTGTAAGGTGGTCAACTCTTTACCTCTTAACAAGAAGCTCATCTTACTATCAAATGCTCCCAAATACATAACCAAACACTCTGCATCATTTTGTCTCATGTGCTCAAGAATTTCCCTTATGACCTTGGAAAATCTAAGGTTGAAAATAGGGACAAATTCCCCTTTATCCCTAGAAATCTCCATGAAATTATTTCTTGCAACACTTGGGTTTATCCTTTCACCAAACTAGTCCATGAAGGCTACCTTCAGTTCATTCCAACAATGTACAAAGGACACAGGAAGAAAAGAGAACAAGTCTCTTGCATCCCCTTTCAGAAATTGAACAAATAGCTTCATAACCACATATTTAGGGTCTATCTCATAATCACCCATCACATCAGCAAATTCTTGCACATGCATGCTTGTTGATTCTGAATTTTCACCGTTGAATTTTGATATTTTGTCCCTGACCTTGGGTGGTACCATATTTGGGTAACTACAGATATTGTCAAAGTTAATAGCCTTGTACCTATCAGTACTAAAGTTGCTTTGGTGAGACAATGACTGTTCACCTTGCATGTATTTTTCTATATTTATGCCAGATGCTATAAATTGACAATTTACCTTTAATTCTTGAAAAGCAATTTAGAATGTTTCAAGAAAACATACAATATTATCCCAATTCCTTTCAAAAAGTATGATCCTAAGCCTTCATCATATGTAATTCCTACAAATTCTATCTAAGATCTAACAATTTAACATGCTCCTTTCATCATGACACGAGAATTTTAACTTATACGTGAAAGAATGCTAAAATATTACTATCATTCCCTTATCTAGTGCTAATTCACTCATTAGGGAATCATTTGCATCTCAAGTATGGGAAATTTATCTCAATTTACCACTAATATGCTCCTATTTCTTCAAATTCTATGAAAATACCTAGTAATTTGTAGTAGATGACTATCCTTTGCCTTTAAATAGAAAATTTGATTGATTGATGCATGTTTTAACAGGTTCTTTGAGTCAGTCGCCACCTCTTTCCAAAGGACTGAACTTCAAATGAGATGAAGTTCCTTTCACAAATAATACACGTTTTGGGCTATCTTCAACAAAAGAGTCATGTTTAAATCCTTCACTCTTTGTTGCACTCAAAATATTTACCAGGTTCAAGAATTTATTATTACCAAATCAAGGTTTTCAGGTTCATTTCACCCTTTGACTCTACATTTTGTATTTTCATTTGGAGAATGAGAATGTTCCCAACAGAGTCACCATTCTGTTGGTGTTTTTCCTACTACACCTAAGGAATATCTAAAGAGTAGCCAACTCATATGTTCAAGACCCTTAAATTGAATGGCCAACTGAAAAGATTCAATCAAAGATTGCAATCTTCTACACTTTAGGCTCTGTGGGACCTATGAGGGTGTTCCTTTTAACATTTTATTTGACTACCTCAATAAACGACATAGAAAATCACATATTGGTTCCTATAAGACGTAAACAACACATATAAATATTATTATATAAATTTTAAAAGATTTGTATTCTAACCCCGAATTGATAGTCCAGTATGTTATTATCATTCAAAAGGTAAATACCTCAATAAATAGGCCAATGTCCTCTTCAATTGGATGATGGAGTCATGCATCTTACAACCTGGCATACAAAAATTCTTTAAATCTGATAATTATAGACTATTTCTGTAAGGAATTGAGCTATGGAAACTCTCTACACATAATTCATCACTTTTTACCAAATTCTTAGTAAATCATTACAAATTTATGTCCTCATTTAAACATTTAGTTGTTTCATTGAAACAAGGAAAAAATGAAGGCATGCAGTCATATGAAACATTCGAAGATGAACCAGATATACTTCATATTATATTCAAAACTTGCAAAATGGTTTACAGAGAAGTGTAAATTAACTATGTATGGAATTTACTTTTGATATCAGTAATTTCTACAAAACTCATTAAGATTTTCATATGTACAGTTCAAAACAAAGACAATTCAATTACCCTATTTTCCACTATTCTTCTATTTTCTACCCTTTTATATACTAGGCTTGAAGAATCAAAAAGTTAGAACCCCTGCAAATGAGCCCTGAATTCCCTTTTATAGAGTAAGGGAGCCAACAAGCTTCCAACTCAAAATGTAGTTACATTAAAAAAATTATTTCGCATCAAATTTTGCTTGCATTTCAAAATTACCCACATGATAATTCTATTGAGATGGGGAAAACATAATTGCCACAGCCGCCTTGAGGAAGAAACAAAGTACCACCAAAATATCCTTGACCCCCATGTACGCAGCAAGACTGATGTTTAGACTACCACAATGGCACACAGTTAGCATCCAACAACCCAAAAAGCAGCCACACACGCAAAGAGAAAACAACTACCATAGAAATTACCAATAAACACAAAAATTCAGTTCGCCACCACCCTTTTAATCAACTAGAAGACCCTCCACCAATAGGAAATACACCATGGTACACACACCCACTTCATTTCATAGAAAAAGGGTTCGCGATGAATCTTCAACTCCTTCCTTTACTTTTTCCTTCTTCGAAACAATAACATCTCACCCACTCAAACTCCTGACAACAAAGGAGGAATAGACAACACCTCTGCCTCAGGAGATAGAACTTGGCCTAAGGTCATGAGGTACTAATGTTAACTAGGGTCTATCTCCATTTCGTTATTGGACAAGCTATTAGTAACATCAATGGGAGAGTTCTGCTATCCGAATGAGCCATGACCATACCTAATTTTCCTCTACATTTTTCTGCATGGCCCAACAACTTCCTTTCATTTCATTCCCATTACCTTCAAGCTTGCAGCTTGGCTTGTTAGTTGGAAACTACATCTACTAATCATGGGTGAAGATTCCTCATCATGGACGTTCTTACGAGCACTCTATGTAAGCTCCACATCTACCCCATAAGACACTTTCAAATTGAGTCTAAAAGACCTCCACATCTAGACAAATGGAGTGTTATCCTTACTCATTTTGATATTAAAAGAAATTGTGCTCATCATCTTGACTATCTGTATGTACTCAAAAGACCTAATGGCCGACTGCAATGCAGAAAATGGCAACTCTTGAGCTGTATTCATTGAGAAATGGGATGACAATAATCATCAATGCTTTGATGAGGATAGACGCGCAAGCTAGGAAATTTGCAGGCATGTGTATTATCACTGTTTATTTCCCAAGTGCATGGAAATCTGTAGATCATACTTCATGATTGCCAAAAATTAAGTCTCCACATGCACAGAGATCAATTTGATCACTCCTACAAGGAGTATGTCATTAATGAAAGCTAGATGCAGAAAGAGATGACTGTCATGTGTTTATTTCCCAATTTGAAATATTTTCTATCACTCTTGTGATGAGATGGGAGATCACACGGCTCACATCGGGCTAATTGGATTTGAATTTTAGAAATACTTCATACATTTATCTCCAGCCAATGGCATGGAGGAAAGTCAAGTAACAACTTACCCATCGATGAGTCTTATCTACCTCATGGGTTGGGTGGACTATTCCACCTATCAGGATCTCATTGATCCCGCAGCTTCTAACAGGTGTTCACTTTCTCCCCATGAGCCAGCGGGGAATGGTTCAGATTGAATCCCACAATCTAATCACTATCGTTGGTTCAAAACCATGGGCAATAAGTGGGATAGTGGAGACCAGGCCCAATGTCCGTATGAAGACATGTGTCCTCACTCACTACCCTCACACTGCATAATTAGCTGGCATTTATCACCCATGAGCTGGTAGGGTACGGTTCAGATTATTTCCCACAGTCTCAAATCTCAAAACTTGCACACATGGCAAGGTTAGCATTTAATAAAGGGCCATTGTTAGGCCGATAGTGACATGAACCTCTTAGGTGAATAACATAAGCTTAAGTCACTGGGGAAAAATTTAACACCCAACTTTAGGATGCAATTAAAATTGATCAGCGACTAGGTGACCAACACTCTAGACTAAAGGGGTTAGTGGATGAATGCATGTGATGGCTCAAGTGATGACTTAAGCTAGCAACAACCAGGCAAAGCAATTCAACACAAAATTAGAACCAAGGTTTTTTAAATACATAACCTTGTCCGAACCATGAAGATGAGGGTTTAATTTGCAGTCCAAGTCCATGGGAATTCCAAAGATTATAGAAATTTTGAAAGCTCCATCATCCTATAAGATTTTCATTTGGAAGGTGTTTCTACATCTTCCTTTCCTTACACCTTTGGCCTTGGATATTTGCTTGATATAAAGGCCTATTGGGATGATTGTGCTCATATGAAGCTTGGAAAGGCTTGTAATTTTTTTGTTACCATTCAAGATTCAACAACTCATTTCCAAAGTTTCAAAGGAGGATTTTTATTTCTTGGAGTTCAAAAGATGTTGGGGAAGAATTTTCTTAGGTAGGAATTTGGTTGAATACAACTAATATAGGGGAAAATATAGGTTTTTTAGGATGTATATTGGATTGTATGTTTTTAAAAATAGGAATATGATACCTAGGTGTGATTTTGCTTTCCTATATGAGGTCATTTTAATCTTTAATATATATGTCAAATGTATTTGGGAGTGTAGCTCAATTCATATATTTAATCATGATGGAGATTTCATTGTTTAGTTCCCTCAAAATAATAAAAGGAAATATTCTTGAGATGGTCTAAAAATTTGAGGAATTTTATTCCATGTTCTTTGGAACCTAATATTAAATTACACTCTATGTTTGTGTGGATCTCTTTTGATAGTAGACAACTACTCTATCAAGGACAAGTTATCTATTTTTTCCTCAAACTCTCTACATTTTTTTTTCCTAGATGATCCTAGATTGTAATTGAGTTAATAATCAATCCTCTAAACCATTGAAGAGCCTTCCCCTTTAATGAGCTGTCAAATAGCTTAACTACAATTTTTTTTATTGTATTATGCATTGAATAAAGAGTATCTACATATTTGATATGCTCAACAAGGGTGGTGCTACCTTATCTAATGATGAATGGGATTCTCTTAAGAGTGGCCATGTAGGGGATTTCACCATATTGGGCCAAATTCGATGGGTTACTCCCATTAATAGGAAAAAGTCTTGGTTCTTAGGTGCAACCATTTGAAGTAAGGTTTTTCTTATATGGGAAATAGGTGTCCTAGGCTTTGATAATCTATTTAATGTAGGTGTAGACTATTCCCTAATATTTTTGGTTAGAAATATTCTATCCCTACACCTAGGTGGAGATAAAGATTGTCTACTATTTCTTCTTCTTTTTGAAGTATAAAAAGATAGCTAAGTGTATATGAATTTATCTCTTAAATATTATTTATTATGAATCTTTGGAATGAAAATTGATGTTTGGTATAGAATCAATATGTTGAATTGCTTGAAAAGTTGTTAGTTATGTTATAATTGCTTCAACAAGTAGAACTTACTAATATTCATAATAATATAAACTAGAAAATGAGTTAGTTATGAACTGTAATAGTCCAAACTATCCCCCTAGGCCTGCCAAAATTTTTTGTCAAAGCTAGGTGCACCTTAGAGAGAGTGAAATTCAAATTCCCCATAGTTTACAAGAATGTAAACATAATAAGGCCTATCGATTTCCTATAGATCAAGATGAATATTTAGAGAGAATTAGTTCCCTTGATGCTTCACCTAAACTAATCTAGTATACTACTTCTTCACAATGAAAAAGGGGAGAAGATAACATAAAATTAAAATCTACAACCTAAAGAAGGTGGCACACCATATGTTTAGACTATTTCTTCCTACTTTTCTTTCATAGAGAGTAAGAAATAAGCATGTTTTGTTGGAAGTTTGGAAGTCTATCATTGTTGATGTAGCTTGGAAACATGAGCATGAAGTGCACATACATTGGTTGATTCAGCTGACCCTATTTTGTCATTGATGTCAACATTGTTGGGAATCACTTTTGGTGTCAATTGTACAGTTTACTAACTATACCAAAAAGTTGATTTATCAAGAATTTGGCTAAGTGTTATATATTGACGATGTTGTGGTTTAGTGCATTAGTTTTTGGGTTTACACTTCACCACAAGAAGACATATAACTCTATTCCTTTAACCATATCATTATGACTTGCTTATAAATCCATATTAAAGATCTTGTGAGGTTTTTTCAAATGTAATGGAAGATATCAATGATAGAGTTCAAATCTATATATCACTATCACATCTCTTTTTAGTGCATTGGTGTGGGAGATTCTACATTTCCTTTATAAGAATGTTTAGGTGCTATGGTTCTAAAGTTAGTCTCACTAATTTTTATGAAATTTGAAATTGAAGAAAAATCAAATCTGAAAGTTGCATGTATTGGAAAGCGTATGCATGATTGGAAGTTTTTGTGATTAGGTCCAATTCCTTGCTGACTTAATAAATGATATTTGTCAAGAAGATTAAATATACATTGCAGATTTTAATTAAATCTATTTTAGATCCATTCTTACCTAAATTAAGTATTGCATTCTTGCTTGGGTGTGAAGATGATTTTGAATGATGTGCAGTGATGACAAGAGCTATGTTGGATTGTTTTTTCTACATCTAACTAGGATGGCCTAATTGATGTGTGTGAATGTATTTGGTTATATATGTGAGATATATTGGAGTTGAAGATAGAAAAAGGAGTGAGCATAAATGATATATTAGGTGTGAGTGGTCTCATATGATGTGAACATGTGAATTCAGTGGTAAGAGTTCAGAGTTAGAGTAGAGTTGTTGAGTGACTGCTAAGCAAAGCAACACTTCATATTCTAAGCTTCAAAGGAACTGAAATACATCACAAAGAAGTTGCACTTTGTATCAGTTCATAATTTGGTAGTGAGCCATTTTGTATTGTATTTAACTTTGGTTTTGAGCCTTATAAGGATAGAATGTCCTGACAATGATCCCCTATAACTTACTATATCATGATATAATATATTGTGAGCTAATCCTCACCATGGATTTTTCCTTTTTTGGTTTTCCACATAAAAATATTAGTGTCCATGTGTTTTGTGACTTTGTGGATGATTCACGATTTTATTCTTTATTTTAGTTAAATTTTTTGGTGACTGGATGAGTTGTGTTCAAAGGTTTAATATAATACTAATTCACCCCCCTCTCAATATTTTGAATGTTCAACAACTGGTATCAGAGCTTGGTTCCTTAACAAAATCCTAACATGTTGAGGAACATCTTGGAAGTTTGAACACATGGCAGACAAGAATTGTCCTATTCCTCTGGAAGAAATTTCTACAATTGAATATGTAGAAGATGACTACATGTTTTAAAAAGAACTTAAGGCTACTCTTGAAGATCTTGATAGAGTTGAAATTGAGAACAAAAGCTTGAGGGAAAGACTAGGAGAAGAAAATGAGTGCATCAAAAAGATGACATAACAAATCAATAAGTTCAAATAAAGACATAAGGAATTCAATGTATAGTCTAAGTAAGCAAATGAAGAGATCACTAGAATGAAAGTACAAATGAAAGAAAAAGGAAGGATTGATAAATATCTAAATGCATTGGTATAAAGAATGTTATAGACTTGAATAAGAAGTGGTAAATCTCATATATGATCTAAAAAGGAAAGAATACATGAGGAGAAATTCAAAATAAGTACTATAGTTCTTCATGAGTTGATTGCAAGATGAAAATTGTCTAAGGAAAAGGTAGTTTGGGACTTGAAGAAGGACAATACATTCAAAAGATAATTATACACCTACCAAGAAGATTCAAGAAAATAGGAGACAATTAAGAAATCAAAGAAGCAATGTTGGAAGAGCTTCTATCACACAACCAAATGCTCAAAAATACCCATCTTTCAATGGTATTTTTTTTTCATGCAATAAATATGGACATAAAGCAATAGAATGTAGGAGTAGAATAAATCAAAGTAATTGATTCTTCTCTAGATAATGTTTTACTTATAAGAAATTTGGACATAGAAGTACTAAGTGTAGAAGTCAAATGATGAATAGATATAATGCTGGGAGAATGTTTCAATCTTTCAATGGCTACTATTATACATTCAATATATTTTGACATAAGACTAACTAGTGTAAATCAAGCATGAATAGAATTTAGAGAAGTGTAATGTGCTACTCTTGCAACAAACACAAACATATTTCAAGAGTTTGTAGAATCAGAAATAAAAGAAATTCTAATCCGGTAAAGAGGAATGAATATATGAAGAAAGTTGATCCTATTAAGGCTAAGAGGGAAATGAAAAATATATGGAGAAAGAAAGAGGATTCTAAGAACAAAGATGAATCGAGAACTTCAAATGCATCTATACCTACCTCTGGTACAACTATTTCTTCTAAAGTCTAAACCCATGCTAAGGCATAGGGGGAGCAATAATAGAAAATTCTAATAGCCCCTTGAAATATAAGGTGTCAAATCTTGGGATGATGATACATCTAGGAAGATGAATTTTTGAAGCCATATAGAAGAAAGTTGTGGAAGGAAATATTGTGATGCAGAATTTTTCAAAGCTTTTGTAAATTAACTATGGATACAAGGATTTGACATTTGACAACTTTTTCTAAAGAATTTATTCCTGATGCATTTATTGATATAGGTCAAATCATGGAGTTAAAAATATATTTGAGAAGACAAGTTTAGTTGATGCGAAGGAGAAGTAAATTCAAGAAGAGGAAGTAGATTTGAGGCATCTCCTAGAAGAAAAACATTAAAACCTTAATCTTCACCGAAGAAAATTCAAGAGATATTTTTCTTACTCAATTCTTCTCCATAATTCCCATTTTTAATGTAATAAGGTAGTAAATATATTAGAAAGGCAACAAGTTAAATTGAAGAGGCAATCTTGGAAAGTTTTGTTAGAAGACTCGATGGGTCATTTTTTTAACACTCCCTTTGGAGTTTGACCTAGGTATTGAGGATATTTTTTGACACATACATGGGAAAATGGAAGAAATGTCCTATATTGAGTTAAGTGTTTTATGAACAAATGAATTGGAAGAAAATTATGATACCATTAAACTAGAATACAAAACACTAGTTGAAAAGAAATTGGATGTGTGGCAGAAATTTCCACTATTTAATAAGAGGTACATCAGAATTGTATTTAGAAGGATACACGAAAAATATATCTAGATTGATAGTGCATACTCAATAACTAGGGAAAAAATAAGGGATGTAACTAGTTTTTGGTCCTCCGAACTAGTTCTAAATTAGAAGTCTATAAATATCAAGTAATTAATTGAAAAGACTGGTGCAACTCTCCAAGGGAAGGAACTCACCTTGAGTACATTTGAAAATACGACTATCTATTATGTTGCAATGCTTGTTAGACATTGGATGTGTGGCAGAAATTTCCACTATTTAATAAGAGGTACATCAGAATTGTATTGATAGTGCATACTCAATAACTAGGGAAAAAATAAGGGATGTAACTAGTTTTTGGTCCTCCGAACTAGTTCCAAATTAGAAGTCTATAAATATCAAGTAATTAATTGAAAAGACTGGTGCAACTCTCCAAGGGAAGGAAATCACCTTGAGTACATTTGAAAATATGACTATCTATTATGTTGCAATGCTTGTTAGACATTGGATGTGTGGCAGAAATTTCCACTATTTAATAAGAGGTACATCAGAATTGTATTGATAGTGCATACTCAATAACTAGGGAAAAAATAAGGGATGTAACTAGTTTTTGGTCCTCCGAACTAGTTCCAAATTAGAAGTCTATAAATATCAAGTAATTAATTGAAAAGACTGGTGCAACTCTCCAAGGGAAGGAACTCACCTTGAGTACATTTGAAAATATGACTATCTATTATGTTGCAATGCTTGTAAGACATAAATTATACCTACCTAATGATAGCTAAATAGTGTTTACTAATGCCGCTCACATTGCACTTAACATGATTGAGAAGAGTGTTGATTATGATCTCTGTGAGTCACTTTACCAACACTTGATGAAATATTTGAAGGAGATCGAAAAGAAAAAAAAGCATACATTTAGGTACAGTACTTTAATAGTCTATTTAATTTTCTACATCATGAAGGAAATACCAATAATTGGAAAAGCAAAATGGTTGAATACAAAACCAGTAGCACATCAAATAAAAAATCATATGATGAATCTTGGTGGATCAGATGCTCAAGAGGATTCTCTTACAACATTCTTTGGAATGTTTATGATGAGAATGAATTAGAGAATAATAATACCCAAGAGTGTGCTAGAAAGGTCCTCCAGATACGGGTATGTGCAAGATCATGATGTGCCAAAAAAGTGGCAATATGATGGGTATGTGTAGGGTATGTGGTTGACTACTTTTTTTTAACCCAAAATTGATGAAATGAAAAGGGTTTTTAAAGGAGATTTTTAAATTTCCACCAATATAAAAAACAACTATAGCTTTCAAACGATATCACATTTTTTGAATCTGAAACATGTGTCACATTCTATGATTTGCATAATATAGGATTAAAGAAAAAAAATATGAATTTCATGAAGATTTTACCAAGTTAAGGTGGTTAGACATATGAGTTTTTATATTTTTTTTAAAAGTTGTAATTAAAAAATTATAATTAATTATTTACATGGAAAAAAAATTACAAAAAAATATGCATCACATCGAGACATGAGCTCTCTACTTATATCTAAAATATTATAAAAAAATAGTATCATTTTATTGTGGTTAGGGTGGTCAGATAGACACCTACTTCTTATTTTTTCCCTGAAATTTAAATACTACTGCATTGAAATTTCAAATTTTCACCAAATAGATTTTTTTTTTTTTAAACCTAGTAGTTTAGAAACTACATTCAATTTGCTATAGATTCTATTCTCACATATTTTGGAAATAATATAGATAACTTATTCAAATTTTTACATCAAGTTTCCTAACTCTATTTTTTCTGAATTTTTTGCCACTTAAGGGCTTGTTTTTTCCATGATGATCATGTACATACCAATACATCAATCTCCTTGTCTCTACTAATTTTTGCTACATGGAAGCAATTGAGCCTAGACTTGTTTAGATTTCTGAGTTGGATTATGAAGTGATTGAGGAGGAAGCTATTCAATATGCAGAAGTGCTTCTAGGAAGCCTTAAGGAACATAGCAGATTAAGCCTAGAGGATAGGTCTAAAACTAAAGCCTCCAAAAGTTCAAGGAAGAAGAGGAAATGTATTGTTCTCTCTCCTGTTGAGATCAAACAAGAGGTTACAGACAAGAAGGAAGATTACAAATTGATGTGACCCAACATGAGCATGAAAGAGGAAGTACAAAGGACTTGGATGAAGTAATAAAAGTGTTACAAGAGGTAATCCCCAGTGCAAGCTTTAATACATTAGTTTCTACTATAGAATATCTCAGAAGGTTGATTTGTTGAATGCATAGATCTCCAAACTAAAGGAACAAATTGGAAATGAGTCAAAAGAAAGGATTGCAAAGGAGAATCAAGAATATATCAAAAACAATATTCAAATGAACATTAGAGAACCTTGAAGGGATTGAAGGATGCTCAAAATTGTCAAGAAGAAGCACATAAATTAATATCTTATTTTCTAAAATGGTCTAAGTAGACACAAAGTACAAAGGATGAAATGATTTAGACTGAAATTTGAATAGGAACTAAAGAAAATGTGAATGAATTAGCAAGTGATAGGAACAATCATAAGTGGTCTTACATTATGAAACTATAGGAAAATTTATTTTCTTTATAGAGTCAAAGGTTAAAGATAACCAATAAATTTGTGGCACTAATGGACTTAGTAAAGATAAGGAACACTCCTATATCTAGTGCCCTTACCAGTGCTAATAAACAATCAGAAAAAAACATCAACCCTGACACTATGGAAGAAGGAATAGCATCTCTAATGAAGCTTGATAGAATATACAAGACTCTTGTATATGCAAAAATTACATGGGAAGAAGGAAAATCTACCTAAATAGGATACTCTGAAGAAACTCAAGGGATCTACATCTTCAGGTTGATATATCTTACCTTTATGATCAATTATCTCTTTTTTGAAGAAGATGCATACATACATATATACAAGGCAAATGCATTGGGCCCCTACATTACCTTTTCCATTGATGACAATGGGGAGTGATAATGAGAGAGCTAGTGGGAAGGAAATTTTTTTTGTTAATACATTATGATTGGAAAACCTTTTTGGAAAGTCAAGCTTAATTTTGAAAGGGGTAGTTTGGGTTAGGAAGAAATAAGTTTTGATTCATTACATGGAAAATGTTTTTGATATGGAAGTTTGGAAGTTTGTTATTATTGATGCAACTTGGAAACATGAGAATGAAGTGTACATACATCGGTTAATTTAGCTAACCTGGTGTTGTCATTGTTGTCAGCATTGTCGGCAAGAATTTTTGATATAATTTGTACAATAGTAATATACCAGAAAGATGATCTATTAGGAATTTTGCTAATTGTTCTCTATTGATGATGTTGTGGTTTGGTACATTGGTTTTTGGGTCCACATATCACCACGAGAAGAGGTAGAACTTTGTGCCTTTAACCATATCATTATGACTGGCTTATAAAACTATATTCAAGATCTCATGAAGTTTTGTGAAGTGTACTAGAAGATGTCAATGATAGAGTCCAACTTTTTATATCACTATCATCTCTTTGTTTAGTGTATTAGTGTGGGAGATTCTACATGGTAAGGAAGCTAAGGTAGCAGAACAACTTCCTTATACACTAATCTTGAGAGCAGATTAATGCAAAACTTTTACAAAACTTTAACAATTATGGAAACTTAAATAGAAATAAACATAAATATCATGCATACCATGACAAAATGATTTACTTGGGGAAAACCCTTTTAGGAGAAAAATCCCACACTCTAAAAGCCACCCAATATATTATTAAAAAATCACAAAGATTGCAATATACTTGCAGAGAAAAATTCTCATAGGAGTATCACCACTCAGAGATCCAGAGACAACATGACTTCTACTCGAATATTAGAATACATCACTATCTCTACCAGAGCTATAATGTAATGGCCCCATAAAATAGGATTACATTATAGGGCAAGACATGCAAAAAAATATCTACCATTAGATCTAAAACCTAATAATTAACGGTCTAGATTTACAATTTGTCATTTATTTAATGTATGTTATCCATTTTAGTATTTTCCTACAAAAATTAATTAAAAATTATTTACATGCATCCCACTCCTCCCTCTTGATTCCATTGTATATTATACCTATTGGTGTAACTAGGATATATATAACTAGGATATATATATGTATGTATATATATATATATATATATATATATATGCTATCAACAATAACCTTTATATGATTGCAAGATTGACACAAATTTTCCCAATAAATCTCCCACTTTTCAAACACCTTGCAAGAACAATAGGAGGGAGTAAATAGTGTCTCTTAATTGCTAGGTGCAAAAAGGCACATAATCTCCTAATACCATCTGAACTTCTCTATGTTGATAGGTTTAGTTAAAGAATAAGCAACATTCATCAAATTCTCTATATTAACAAGTTTCACCCTACCATCTTCAACCATATCTCAAACAAAATGATATTGTACATCAATGTGCTTGGTCCAGGCATGAAATATTGGGTTCTTGGCTAGAGATATCACACTCTGACTATTGCAATAAACTGTCATTGCACCTTATTTTATTCCAATATTTGAACA
The DNA here is from genome assembly GCA_007258455.2 of Sequoia sempervirens. Lineage (NCBI taxonomy): Eukaryota > Viridiplantae > Streptophyta > Pinopsida > Cupressales > Cupressaceae > Sequoia > Sequoia sempervirens. Next base: position 148,206,806 of record VDFB02049217.1, read on the forward strand.
TAATCTCTTAAGCTAAATGGCTTCTTTACAAGCATGAGTAGCTACCATATACTCAGCCTCACTAGTGGACAAAGCAGCCATAGCCTATTGGTTACTCATCCAACCGATTGTGCCATTGAATAATATAAACACATAAGCACTGGTGGATCATCTGCTATCAATATCACATGTGTAGTTTGGATCCACATAACTATTAATATTAAGGGAAATATCATCTTAAGTCATGTTACTATGATAACAAAAGGAATAATCTAAGGTACTGTGCCAATATCTAAAGACTCTTTTAACTACATCCCAATGAACTCTACCATGATTAGACATGTATTTGGCAAGAAGTCCCACTTCTTAGGCAATGTCTAGTCTAGTGAAAACCATAGCATACATCAAACTTCCAACTACACTCTGGTAAGGAACACTACTCATGTCTTCCATCTATGATGGAGATGTTGGATAATCTGAAATAGATAAATTTTCCCAAAAAAAAGGGGAACACACAATGGTCTACAATCTTGCTTGTGAAATCTTTGTGAAATTGAATTGACATACTTACTTTGGCCAATCCATAGATTTCTATTTACTCTAGGGTAAGTGCAAGAAGTTGGGTCCATATTTAGGGGAAGTGTTATTTTTCAACTTTAAAACAAATACCCATTCATTTTTTAAAGTAGGTACACATTTTCAAGTGGGTGCATATTACAAATGGTTTGAAACTCACAAGACACAATTTTCATTTGGATTTAGGCTCAAAAAAGGCATGGTAACCCAACACTAAAGGATTAGACCTACAAGTACAAGGTCATGGCAATTTCAAGAGAAAAAACTAACTTTGGAAATTTATAGCTAATGAGGTTTTTTTTTAATTATTTTATTAAACTAAAACCCATTATATATGACAATGTCTAGTTTTGAAATATATAAAAAAAAATTATAATTTGATTTTTTTTCTATTTTGAAATTAGTTTATGAGGAAACATGCTCATAAATTAAAAATGTCAAGTTTTTTTTATTTTTTAATAACTTTTAATTTGCTAATTTTCATGTTAAAAAAATTATATGAGATCAATCTATAAACAATTCTTTATACAATGAAAAAAAGAAAATTCAAAAAATGATAAGTTTAGGTCAAGTTATGGCATCCATATACAAGGGTTTTAAAAACCAAAAATTAGGGCCGATAAAAAATTAACAAATAAAAAATAATTACAAAAAAATTATAAAAATAATATCCCCATCAATCTTCATTATAATATAAATCTTTTCCCAAAAGGAATTATAAAAATACTTTTATTTATGTCAAACTATGGTGTTCGTACACATGCATGGTATTGTCTTAAAAAACTGACTTTTAAAAAGTGGTTTTTATACATGCATATTAGAAATTATTTTGTATCATCTAGGTATTAGAATAAATTACATGTTTGAAAACTAGACTCAAAACACTAACTTTCATAGTACTGATTTTTTTCAATATTCAATTTGTAAGTGCTTCAAATTTTAAGTCCAACTATGAAAAATTATTAAAATTAGGAAAAGTACTTCCACTTTTTGAAGATTTTGTGGACCCAAATTATTGTACCTACCCTCTATCTCTTTTAATTTCCATCCCAAGAATGTGTCTAGCTACAACAAGGTCTTTCATTTCAAATTTATCAGTAAGTTGAGATTTCAGTTTTGAAACCATACCTTTTCCTTTGTAAGTAAATAACATATCATTAACATATAATGTAATAAACAAGAAATGATCACCATTAGTTTTATAATAAACATAATGATCTAATTTAGAATGCTCAAATCTCAAACTCAACACATATGTATCAAATTTATGGTACCACATCTTAGGACCTTTTTTTAATCCATACAAAGATTTTTTTAATTCACAAACCAACTTACTTTTACCTTTCACTACATAGTGCTCTGGTTGTGTCATATAAATATCCTCCTCCAAGTCACCATGAAGGAAAGTTGTTTTCAGACCCATTTTTTCAACCTCTAAATTATAAGTAGCAACAATAGCAAGTAAAAATGTAATGGATTTCATTTTTGCAACAAGAGAAAATATCTCACTGTAATCAAAACCCTCAACTTGAGAGTAACTTTTTGCAACCAACCTTGCCTTGTACTTCTCAATATCTCCATCTAAACCAATATTTTTCTTGAACACCTATTTGCAACCAACAAGTTTTCATCCTTTAGGCAATGGTACAAGATCCCATGTATCATTCATTTTTCAGGATTTCTTCATCCATAGCAATCTTCCAAGATTTTGTATCATTCATACCTAGTGCCTCTTCTATAGATTTGGGTTCATCCATGTTAGTATTCAAAGAAAAAATGCATCTCCAATCATCAAGTGAATACTTGTAGGTGGTTTTCTATTCCTTGTAGACCTACGAACAAGATGAGTTGGAGATTCTTCCTCTTCTTCTAAAGATTTAGAGCTAGACAATCTCTCCTCAACTTCTTGTCTATTCATGGGCCTCGATTCAAATTTCTTAGGTGTAGAAAGAAATTGTATCACATCTTCCTATACTTTGTTTTGGCTGCAATGTAATAGAAGAAGGCTTAGTTTCTTTAAAAATAGCACTTCTACTATGTATTACATTATGTGCAAGAAGATCCTAAAGCTTGTTTCCTTCACACCATAAGTTTATTCGATGAAGATACAATTCACAACCTTGTTCTCCAACTTTGTTCACTTCTCCTTTAGCAAATGTGCATATGCGTCATAACTAAAAAATCTAAAATTTCTTAATGAAGGCTTGCAACCTGACCATGCCTCTATAGGTATTTTATCAGGAAGAGCTAATGTAGGAGACCTGCAAATCAGGTAACAGGTAGTGGCAATAGCTTCATGCCAAAACCTTTGTTCTAGACTAGCACCGCTCAACATACTCCTAGGCTTTTCCATCAGTTCCCTATTCATTCTTTCTACAACTCCATTTTGTTGGGGAGACTATGGAGTTTTCTTCTATTGATGAATACCACACTCTTTACATAATCTATTAAAATCATTAGAGAAAAATTCACCACCATTATCAGATCTCAAATATTTATTTTCTTTTTAGTCTGTAACTCAACGATTGCTTTAAATTATTTAAATCAATTGAAAACTTTAGATTTACTCTTTAGAAAATATACCCATGTCCTTTGGCAATAATCATCAATAAATGAAATATAATATGTGGATCTACCAATCGAAGGAACATCTACAAGACCAAACACATCATAATAAATAATGTCCAATACCCCACAAGATTTATGAGAACTCGAGTAAAACTTAACATAGTTTTGTTTACCATAAATGCAATGCTCACATAAATCAAATTCAAGATTACAATCAGACAAAACTTCAACAAGGTTTTTTATTTTTCAAGGTCCTTAGACCCTTTTCTCCAACGTGGCTAAGTCTTTGGTGCCATAACATATTTTTCTCTATAGCTAACTATTTTTTAGAAGAAAGAGCACCCTTGGGCACCCAAAATCTATTACCATCAGTTGAAGGTGACTTCCTCACTTCTTCCATAGGCTTTCTTCTTATAGAAGTACTATTGCACTCAATAGTGCATGCATCAAGCTTATACAATGTGTCATATCTGAAACCTCTAGTAATCATTATAGCACCTCTAACCATCTTGCATCTTGGATCAAAAAATACTACCTGCACATTCACATCTATTAGTTTTCTCACAGATAACATTTTCTTGCTAAACAAGGGATATGCAACACACCATTAACCCTTTTTACTATACCATCAAGAAACCTGATTTTAAATTTACCATGGCCGACAATGTCTAAATGAGAATAATCACCCAAGTACACCTTACCTCCATCAAATTCTTTATATTCAAAAAACCAATCTTTATTAAAGGTCATATGGAAGGATACACCTAATTCAATTAACCATGCATCATTACCCACATGAGTTGTCAAAGCTACAATGAATGCATCACCATCTTCCTTCTCAGACTTAGAATCAAAATCAAATTTCTTCCTTTTCTTCTTCTTTTCTTCTTTGTATTCCTTATGAACATGTCTAGGCTTACCACAATTCCAACAAATAACTTTGGACTTTACACGAGATTTAAATCTCCCCCTAGACTTGTATTTGTCATGGTTCTAATTCTTCTTGACTTTTTCCTTAGGTCTTCCATGAACACTTAGGGCCTCCTTTGTAGTGATGGATACCTTCCTCCTTATCTCTTAAGAAAGCAAAGAACCCACCACATATTCTATATTCAAAATAAGAGAAGTACTCCCAATAGCCATAACAAGAGGATCCTGTGAATCAGGAAAAGAACAAAGTAAGACATTTTTACACTAATTGATGCCAATTGAGCCATCAACTCATATTGAATGCTTCTAGGTGATTTGTGATTCATCCACCCTCTTTCTTTCTCAAGGAATACTTCTTCCTCAAGAAAATCTTGTTCACTAAAGATTTGGCCTGATACATCTCGCCAAGCTTCTTCCATAGTTTCTATGTGGAGGTCTCCTCATGGACATTAATTAAAACACAATCCACCAAAAACAATTTGATTAGAACCTTTGATTTATGGTCTATAACATTATATTGAGTATCCTGAGTAGGATATCCAAGCCTTGAAACATTCTCATCAACAACATCCCATAGATCTCGATCTATCAATAGATCCTCCATCTTCAGCTTGCACATTTCAAAATTATTTCTAGAAAATTTATCCACCTCTATTCTCCTTGATGAACTTGCCATCTAAAAATTCTTGTAATAAGATCACAAAGTATCTTCTGCACAAGCTCCCACTCAAATCTAGATTTGTCCAAAAAACTCAACAACCCACAACTGAAACCAAAGGTGATCAGGCTCTTACACCACTTGTAAGGAAGCTAAGGTAGTGGAATAACTTCCTACACTAATCTTGGGAGGAGAATAATGCAAAAAAATTCAAGATCTTTAATAGTTACATAAACTTAAATAAAAATAAACATAAATATAATGCATACCGTAACATAGTGATTTATGTGGGGAAAACCCTTTCTGGAGAAAAACTCCATACTCCAAAAGCTGCCCAGTTTATTATTCAGAAAACAAAAAGATTAAAATATACTTGCAGAGCAAGCTTCTCACAAGAGTATCACCACTCAAAGATCTAGAGACAACATGATTGCTATCAGAATCTTAGTGTTGGCATATGACTTCTAATGTTTTCTTTGATGGAAACTGAAGTCATTACTTTAGTCTGTAGATTAGAATGTGGTCATATTGACAGAAGGAGTTGAGAACTGAGTATTACAGACAAAAAATATGAACAGGATATCCAGTTACTATATTGATCTATTTGCTTCACTGGATCATCTTTTTGAGTTGTGGATCGCCAGGATAGTTTGTTAAGCATGTATGTTATCTTATTATAGAATTTTGTGTTCTTGAATTAATCGGGGTACAAGTTAGGAGATCCAAAAGGATGTTTTTATTTATTTTCTCATTATCGCCAACTCAATGAATGTGGCATGTTATGGATGTATAAGGAGTAATTATTTAAATGTTTTTATGTTTAATCATTTTCTTTTGGGTCCAAGCTATGTTGTAGCCGACTTGTATGGGTGCGCATCAAAAAATGTTTATGATTTGAGCTGACACATGAAGAATATTTTCTATTTTATCTTGAGGTGAACCTGACATATCAAGATCCTTGTTCTAGATATATATAAGAGATCAATCATATTATTTGAAGTGTGTTGTGAACATCAGAAGGGCGATTAGGAAATTATGCATAGTTTCACTTGTGCATTAAAGTGTGAGTTTGTGCAGAGCAAAGCAGAATTGTTGAATCAATTAGGACATAAGATTGCCTACAGAGCTTAAATAGAACTGTAATCAAGCATTGTAGATGCTATTCTATCAATTCATTCTTTTGGATCTAATCCAAATCATTGTAAGGTAGTGAGCCTATTTTATTTGAGCAGTGAGCTCTAGGCATTGTGCCTGAATGCAAGTGCATTTCCATTATTGTAAACTTTCTTTTGGGTATACTTAGACTATATTGTGGATTGGCCATCCATCATGGTTTTTCCCCTAATAGGGTTTCCATGTAAAAATCTTGGTGTTATGGTGTTGTGATTGTGTTCTTTTTTTTCATGCATATTTCCTTTGTTGAATGGTTAAGTTAAAGAGCAAAATGATAAAATTAAATTTTTGCACGACACTGATTCACCCCCCTTCTTAGTGTTTCTTGTTTCCAAAAATTGGTATCAGAGCCAGTTCCTCAAAAGAATTCTAACAACTGAGGGAGATCTTGGAAGGTTTTTTTCAATGAATACAAGAAGTCTTCAACAACAACTCATGGTGGCCCTTGATGATCTTGACCAGTCAAAGTTTGAGAACAGGGTGTTGCAAGAAAATCTTGAGTGCAGATAAATTCATTCAGTTGTTGAAAGACAAAATCAATGAATCAAGGGAGAAAAGGAAGGAATTTTGTGATCATCTTAAGGAGAAGAACAGAAGCATGGAAGATGAACAACTCAGTCATTCCTTGAAAGATAAAATAGAAGGGTGTATGCAAGAAGTTGAGTCCACTTTTTGGCCAAAAAGTGGAAGTGTTTTTCCTAATTTTCAGAATTTGACACATTTGACCTTAAAATTTGAAGCACTTAGAGATTAAATCTTTAAAAAATTCAATAATCATAAAATGTAGTGCTCGGAGTCTAGTTTCCAAATATGTAATTTATTTCAATACCCAGATTGTACAAATTGAGTTTAAATAGGAATTTCTAAAAACCACTGTTTAAAAGTCATTTTTTTTACCATACCATGCACGTGTACGACATCCATATTTTGACTTCAATTATCGTACTTTTCTAAATCCTTTTGGGAAAAGTTTTCTGACTCACTGAAGCTTGTTCTTGATTTTTTTTGTAATTTTTTATTGAATTTTTTTTTTATTAAATTTTTATTAGGCAGATTTGTCATTTTGAAAAATTGTCGTGTATGACATGCATAAGATGACCTAAACTTATCATTTTTTAATTTTTTTAAAAAATTGAAAATAATTGTTTGAAGTTTGTTCTTGTGCAATCCGTTTGTCAAAATGTTATGTTGATCAAAAGTTATTAAAATAGTAGAAAACCCTGATATTTAAAGTTTATGGACCAATTTAATTAGAAATTAATTGAAAAATAGAAAAAATAATTTAATTGCAAAACAAATTACATATATATAATCTGCATTGTTTCATCTAAAATGGGTTTCAATTTCGTAAGAAAATTCTACAAAAAAAGTCATCAGCCATATGTCCAAATTCGGTATTTTTCTTTGACATTGTTAAGACCTTCAACTTGCAGGTCAAACCAGGTTGAAGGCCTAGGTTTGGACTTCCAATGTGTTTCCCGAACCAAAAACCTAGGAAAAAACCTAACCACAAAGCAAAAAAAAATCAAATTTTAAAAAATAGGATCCTGATTATAAAATGAGATCCCGTCTTATAATTGGGACCCCATTCCCTATTCTATAATATTCAGACCATTGTAAAGGAAACGGGATCCCATTTCCTAGCCAATGTTCCCCACATTCAATGTCAAAGAACGGGATCCATATTATAGAACAGGATCCCGCTTCTTATAAACGGGATCCCATTTTTTATAAGCGTGATCCCGTTTTATAAGAGGGATCTCGTTTTATAAGCGGGATCCCATTTCTTTTATTTAAATATACTGTAAAAAATTATTGTGAAGTCTGCAACTTCACATGTATGGCCGAGAGTAGTAAAAGTAAATTGTTTTACATAAGCTATTGTATTTACAGGTGGTGAACTTGATTTTTAATTGATTTTATCGAACGGGGCATCATCTACACCATTTTTGAAGTGGAATTGTGTTATTTTTGTGCTTGTTTGGAGGAACAAAAGGTTTTCAATTTGCAATATGGATTGAATTTTTCAAAGGAGGCATGAAGAAAACAATTTTTTAAGTGGAATTGTGGTAGTTTTCTACTTGTTTTTAGGAACACAAGAGGAATAATTTTGTCCTAATAGGTTTTCAACTTCCAATTTAGATTGAATATTTTGAAGTATTTCACTATTAACATTCATTTGTGCTTGAGAATTTTATAATTATGGGAGATAAAGCTCGTAATAAGAGAAGGAAGACATTGACTCCTCAAGAAGTTGAAGCAAATAGAGAAAAAGTGAGACAAAGACAAAGAGAAAGAATAATGAGAATGAAATCAATGCATGATGGTGGAGCAACCAATTCAACAACTATTGAAGATGAAAACATTGAGGATACCATGGTTGTAGATGAAGCTAATTTGCAAGGAGTCAATTTGAAGAAGAATATGATTATACAAATAAGTCTTACTATGTCTTCAAATCTCTCTTTGAATGCTATGGAGAATGTTTCAATATGCACAAATCCAGGTACATCTTCAAATCCACATGTTAGTGAAATGGTAGATTTGTATGTAGAAGTTTTACAAGATGCTAGACTTAATGATGTTGACATTGACTATATTCAGAGAGATGAAACTTTAATAGAATTTGTTGAAAAGAAAAAAGAAAAATCTTTTGTTGCAAATGAAAATCAAAATGATCATTTTCTTGAAAATGAAAAAAAAACTTGTATTTTTGATGAAAATGAAAATGAAAATGAAAACCATTTTGTTGATGAAAATGAAGATGAAAATGAAAATGAAAATGAAAACCATTTTGTTGATGAAAATGAAGATGAAAATGTAAATGAAAATGAAGATGAAGATAAAAATGAAGATGAAAGTCTAGAATGTGATGTTGAATTTAATGAAAATACTTTTTTAAAAATTGGAAGTGGTGTTTTCTATAATCTTCCTGGTCAAATTTCTTGGAGGCAAATAAGAACACATGTGAATAGAATATACACCAAATTCTTTTATCGTAAAAAATTTGCATTTCAATGTCAACTAATGATGCAATTGATGAGAATGCAAAAAATGAGGAAAGTAATGAAAAGGTTAGGCTTTTATGTTAAACCAAAAAGAAAAAATCAATCATTAAAACATGTTATGTCTATTGTTGCTAGTGTCATTCAATCTATTGGGAAAAATAGTTGATCTAAAGATAAAAACACAGCAAGAAGAGCTATAACTACTACTATAGTTAATAAAGAAACTTTGAATAAAAGAATGGTAAGCAATATTAGTGAAGTTTTAAAAATACATCATAAAACATTACTAAGAGTGGAAAAAAGAAGAGAAAGTATAGAAAATGATCCTATCAATCAATGTTGGAGTTTGAGTGGACGACTATCAAGGTCTGATATAAATGAATGTTGAAATTAAATCTTTGATCAAAAAATATTTGCATGATAATACTAGGGTTTCATCTAATGCTAGAGATGTTTTAAAATTAAGGGTGGGGTCCAAAGTTTGCGATCCTCACCCAAAACACCTATTAGATACAACACAAACTGAATTTTATAGAAAATTTTGTAGCGATTTAGTGTTACTTGGTAATATTAAAATAAGTCAAAGGTCTTTTGAAAAATGTAAACCCTACTATGTAAAAATTAATAAGCAACAAATATCTTGTTGTTGTAAAATACATGTTCAATTTCATTATTTTTATGATGTTTTTCAATATATACGTTATACTTTGCCTACTAACACGATTATACAGGATTGTGGTATTGATATGCCACTTGAAGCAATAAGAGAGTTTATTTCAAGATTGTTTTGTGAAAAATCTAATGATAAATTATTTTATTTAAGTTCTTGTATTTCTGGACAATGCATTAACTATGGAAATCTTTCATTTTTAAGCATTTGTTTGCATGAAAGTGTTGATCATGAATTTGGACAACAATTAGTAGATGTCAAAAGATTTAGGAATGTTCACTATTCTTTAAAATATGGAAAAATAGGAAAGCGTTGGGATTTACTTACAAAAGAAGTTAGTGTGCATGGATTTATGAGTGAATTTAAGAATAAAATTGTACCAAAATATGTCATGCACTCTGAACATGCTCGATGGCTTGATGGCCAATTTCACGCATGTAGAAACACATTTCCAATTGGTACTATACTTTCAGTGCTTGATTTTGTAGAGAAAATTTATACTCTCACTCCGCAAGAGGAAATTCAATCTCAATATTATAATTTATTGCAAAAAGCTATGTTTTTCCATATTGTTTATAGACATGTAGATGATAGCACTGAGGATGATAGAAAAGTTTTGAGGGAGTATCATTTTTATTTGACTGACAATTGGTTACACTCATCAGAGTTTGTTAAATATTATTTTAGCATATTTTATAGAAATTTAAGAGAAAGAGGAATCCATATGAAAGAACACCTCATATGGTCAGATAATTGTATGGGGCAGTTCAAAAATGCTAGAATGTTCTATTGGTTAAGTAGGGTTCACAAGGAACTTAATGTCCAACATATATGGAATTTTTTTGAAGTTGGGCATGGTAAAGGAGAACATGATGGAGCTGGTGCATGTGTCAAAAGAATTCTTGCTAGAGAACAATTAAAATTTTAGGATTTAGTAAAATTTAAAGATGCGTGTGAGATTGTGGATTGGTGTAATAGAACATTATCTGCACCTGGTTCGAGTGATTACTCTACAATTCATCGATTCTTTTGATTGGTGGAAGAAGAGAACATTGTATCTAGAGTTGATTGTGAGATAATCAGTGGATCTACTAAATGGTATTCATTTAGGAGTGCTACAGCAAGCACATGGACTATTTGGACAAGGGAGATTGCATGTTTTTTCCAATTTTGTATCTCAGGAGATTGGGAAGCTTGTGAAAACACATAATGGGTTGAACAATGGGAGCAAAGATCGTTGACACCTGCAGAAGCACATAATCAATATGAAAGAACTATTGAAGAAAATGATCAATTGTTTGCATCTGAAGATTATGACCGTGTTTCATACCTTGTACAAGAAGGTAATTTTAATTCAATTTATTTCATTTTATTTCACTTTATTAAATTATTTTGTAATACTAAATTATTTATATGGATATGCACAAGTTATTAAATCAAATTTTGTTGGCAGGACATGTGTATATTGTTATTGCACCTGAGGGAAATGAAGAGCAAACAAAATATTGGTTGGCTCATTGTTTGGAAACTAAACATAAGATGATAACACCTCGAGAAGATGATGATGGATTTCATTATCCAACAGGTACGGTGATCCCCTTAAGGCACCTCCTTAAGAAAATTTTGATAACAATTTTTAGATCCCCTTAAGCAATTTTTTAGAATAGGTCTTTGATCCCCTTAAGAAAATTTTGAGAACTTATTTGATTATGGTTTTTGAACATGTTTTCCAATAGGATCGGTGGTGGTTGTTGGAACTTGGCTACGAAAAAAATTGAGAAGAAAGAATGGTCTACATGCATTCAAAGACTATGAAACACATAAAAAGATTATGCATTATTCACATTTGGTGGTGGCAACAAATATAAAACTAGAGCGGTATCATGGAAGACCAAACAAAGTGCTATGGTAAATTTCTATGGAAGAGCATGAGGCAATCACAGATGCATCCCAAAAATGAGAGGATGTAGATGGTACAATGGAATAAGTAAATACAAGTAAATATAGTTTTAGTTTTATTTTGTCCTTTTTAAATACATTAAATACATGTTTCGACATTGGTCAAGTGTGTTATTAGTTGAAATTGATTTAAATTGTGGTGCAGGAGCACCCAAGCTCTTCAAGGAACACTTCAAGGGTCAAGAAGATGTAGGGGTCTTGAAGACCTATAAACCATTCCAGAGCATCAATTATAACCTTTTGAAGCCTATAATGGCTTTTGAAATGGATAAAAACTTTAAGGAAGTCAAATGTCCTAAGGGTCCTGATAAGGACCATATGACCAAAATACAATGTAAGTGCACCAATAGTGTCCTAAGAGTCTAGACAGGTTTATAATTATTTCATTGTATCAAATAAGGTTGGATATTAAGGATCCAATAGTTATTAGATAGTAGAGTTCAATAAATTGCAAGTTGGAAATTCAAATTTTTGAATTCCAACTTTGGGCGGGTAAGTGTGTTTTTGATGATTTAGCACTAATAATGCATTGAAACCAATCCAAAATGGTTGGATCAGTTGGGGAAAGGTTATAAAAAGCTAGAGAATTCATTTGTATGGAGGTTGGGTTGTTGGTGCAAGTACTGTACAGACTGCTACAGGAAAATCAAGAAAACTTCAATCATTTTGCATTTTTCTTGTGATCTTTTGATGATCTATTGATTTCTATTGAAGATTTTTTTAGTTGGATGGTTTAAGGACTTGTATCTACTTGTTTTTAAATCATTTGAATGTCCTGAAAGCAACAACAATCAATTTTTTGTATATTATTTCTAACAGTCCTTAAGGAAGTGTAGATTTTCACTATTTTTTAAGGGTTTTCATGGATGTTTGATCCATTTCATGAGGGAATGATGCTATAACTTGTGAAATGGATCTCTTATAACATGTATAATACAAATCCAATAAGCTGATGTGCAGATAGGGAAGATTATAAGGTGTACACCGAGTTTTAGCAAGGAAAAGGGCATGAAAATGGTGCCTAAGTTATAGCAGTGGGAGTTCTACCTTAATAAGGGGTGTTTTTTTGAGTTTGGATTGATTAAATATGTTGATCTAATGGTGTAAAGTCAAAGAGAAGGTTTTGGAAGTGTTGGGGAGGCTAGATTTCAAGAAGCCCTAGTTTTAAGGGATTTAAGCGAGGGTTTTGTGAATAGGGGTCTTAAAAGTGTCAAAGAAGTCTAATAACATGAAATTCCTTGGTTTGGAAACATTTTAGGACATTGATGAAAGTTTCATAGTCAGGGGATAAGATTAGAGGGGGGTTGCTTTGAAAATGAGGGCTAATTAGGCCTTGATTTTGTGGAGACAACGGGATTTGGGAAGGTTGTTCTAAAACAAGTTTCATCAGGGATTTGATATGTTGTTTAGCATCATAAACCACATCTTAATCAATCATTATATTGGAGGGTCCTTTGGGGAAGTTGAGTGAAAGTTGAAAAAAACCATTGCTAGAGGCCTAGTTGGGCTAGAAGCCTAGTTAAGGTGGGAAAAGTGGATTTTGTATAGCACAGAGGTTTGGGGCTTTGTAAATGTTCAAGACAAGCTTGTTTGTGTTCCTTAAGAGGATTCCTAGGGTTTGAATCCATAAGGGAATGATTTGAGTCACAAGTGTACCATTCAGGCGTTATATCCATAAGGGTGCCTAGAAGAGTGTTTGAGATTGCATCATAGTAATCCTTGAAACTTTGAGTTTTTCCTAAAGTCCCATAGCCTTTGCATTAGAGTGATATCAGAGTAGTGTGTAGGTCCTTTAGGGATTGAAGAGTCATCAGTGGCACCTAAAAATCAACTAGCAAGAGAGTTGGAGGAGTTAAGGGAAACCTTGGAAAGGGAGAGAAGGGAAAGAAGAGAACAAGAAGCAGCAAGAGAGTAGGCTAGAGAAAGGGAAGAAAGGAAATGGAGAAGGGAGAGAGATGCTATGAAAGCAAGGATAAACAATCTTGAGAGAAGTAGAAGGAGAGAAGAATAAGAAAAAAAAGAAGATAATGATGAATAAGAAGAGTATGTGAGGGTAAATCAAGAACAACCGGCAGATGAGATAGAAGACCCTAAGGAAAGGAGGTTATTGAGATTGTTGAAAGCAGTGCAAGGTCATGGAGGAAAGAGTCACATAGATTTTCCTATCTATCAAGGGAAGATGGATAGTGAGGAGGTGTTAGGATGGCTTGATGCCTTAGAGAACTATTTTGAGTTTGAAGAGATGGATGAAGAGAGGAAGGTTAAGTTTTCCAAAACCAAGTTGAGAGGTACGACACTGACATGGTGGACTAGTTTTCAGAATGATAGAATGGCTAGGGGATTGGAAAAAGTTTCTACATGGGCAAGGATGAAGAGTTTGGTCAAGGAGCAATTCCTACCATCTGATTATGCCATTCATGTGAAGAGGATGAGGTAGAATTTAAAGCAAAAGGACTTGGATGTGATGTCCTATACTAAGCAATTTCACAAGCTTAGTATCAAAGGTGGATATGAGGAAGAAGATGAAAAAGTAGCCAGGTATATCAATGGCTTGAGGTATAACTTACAAGATGAGATTGGTTTGCAGATGCCAAGGACATTGGGATAATGTTTTCAATTGGCCATTAGAGCAGAAGAAAAGGTGAAGAGGAGGTTATTCAAATAGAGGTAGAGGTAATAGAGAACAAGGGCAAGGCAGCAATGACAAGGGCAAAGAGGTGTTATCAGATCAAAGAGGTGGATATACTCATAGAGGAGGAGGCAGATTTGGACAAGGTAGAGGCCCATTCACAGGTAGGTGTTTCAATTGCAATGAACCAGGGCATCCTTCCTTCAAGTGTCCTAAATGGGAGCAATCAGATAAGGGCAGAGATAGGAGAGCTAACTTGGTACAAGAAGAAGAGGACAAAAAGGAAGAATCAAAGACATTGATGGAAAACCTGTGATTGATGCTGAGTTCCTTATGGTCAAGCAAGTAGAAAGACTACATCAAGAGCCAAAGGTAACTATCTTCAAGACTAATTGTCTTAGTCATGGTAAAATATGCAGATTGCTCATAGATTTAGGGTCACATAGCAATTTAGTTTCATCTGATATGGTAGCCAAGTTAGGAATTGAAACATTTGATCATCCTACTCCATACAAGGCCACTTGGGTAACTCAATTGCAGCATGTAGAGATTTGTAAGAGGGCTTTTGTGGATTTTTCAATTGGTGCATATCAGGACAGGGTTCTTTGTGATGTCATTCCAATGACTTGTGGTAACATCATTTTAGGGAGACCATGGTAGTATACTAGGTAGACATTGCATGATGGATACCATAACACATATTTGGTGCATAAAGGAGGTGATAGATATAAGTTGGTGCCTTTTCCTTTGGAGCAGTCTAATGAAAGTTTTATGATCTAGTTTGAGAAGAGTTTGCAGGTGAATATGCAGGGTAGGACATGGGAAGATACTGGTTGGAAGAGAAATGATAGGTTGCAGCAGAGATATGAGGTGGACAGTCCTAAAAATTAGAATCTTTGGGACTTGGACAGTATTAAGATTGGAAGTATTGAACTCCCTATTGTTGAGGGTAATAGGAGTGGTGTTTCTTTAGAAGGAAATCAATGGCATAGAGGCAGAAACAGGGCACAAGAACAAACTAAGATCAGACATCAAAGAAGACAAACAAAAAACTGTTTTGACACTAATATGATGAGTGACATGAATGCAGGTTGGCAGAAAATGAAGAAGGTAACTTTGGGAGATTTCATGCTTGGTAATCAGAAGGTGCAAACATACAGGAACAAGGAGTATTATGGCAGCAACAAGTTGGATACTTCTTGGGGCAAGAACTTTTCCTTTCTTGGGTAGAATGGTGCAGGAGCACCCAAGCTCTTCAAGGAACACTTCAATGGTTAGGAAGATGCAGGGGTCTCGAAGACCTATAAACCATTCCAAAGCATCAATTATAACCTTTTGAAGCCTATAATGGCTTTTTAAATGGATAAAAACCTTAAGGGAGTCAAATGTCCTAAGGGTCCTAATAAGGACCATAGGACCAAAATACAATGTAAGTGGACCAATAGTGTCCTAAGATTCTATATAGGTTTATAATTCTTTAATTGTGTCAAATAAGGTTGGATATTAACAATCCAATATTTTTTAGATAGTAGAGTTCAATTAATTGCAAGTTGGAAATTCAAATTTTTGAATTCCAACTTTGGGCGGGTAAGTGTGTTTTTGATGATTTAGCACTAATAATTCATTGAAACAAATCCAAAACAATTGGATCAATTGGGGAAAGGTTATACAAAGCTATATAATTCATTTGTACGGAGGTTGGGTTGTTGGTGCAAGTACTGTACAGACTGCTACAGGAAAATCAAGAAAACTTCAATCTTTTTCCATTTTTCTTGTGCTCTTCTGATGATCTATTGATTTTTATTGAATATTTGTTCAGTTGGATGGTTTAAGGACTTGTATCTACTTTTTTTGAAATCATTTGAATGTCTTGAACCCAACAACAATCAATTCTTTGTATATTATTTATGACTGTCCTCAAGGAAGTGCAGATTTTCACTATTTTTTAAGGGTTTTCATGGATGTTTGATCCATTTCATGAGGGAATGATGTTGTAACTTTTGAAATGGATCTCTTCTAACAATTATAATACAAATCTAACAAGCTAATGTGCAGGTAGGGAAGATTATAAGGTGTACACCGAGTTTTAGCAAGGAAAATGGCATGAAAATGGTGCCTAAGGTATAGCAGTGGGAGTTCTACCTTAATAAGGGGTGTTTTTTTGAGTTTGGATTGATTAAATATGTTGATCTAATGGTGTAAAGTCAAATAGCAGGTTTTGGAAGTGTTGGGGAGGCTAGATTTCAAGAAGCCCTAGTTTTAAGGGATTTAAGCGAGGGTTTTGTGAATAGGGGTCTTAAAAGTTTCAAAGAAGTCTAATAACATGAAATTCCTTGGTTTGGAAACATTTTAGGACATTGATGAAAGTTTCATAGTCAGGGGATAAGATTAGAGGGGGGTTGCTTTGAAAATGAGGGCTAATTAGGCCTTGATTTTGTGGAGACAACGGGATTTGGGAAGGTTGTTCTGAAATAGGTGCCATCAGGGATTTTATATGTTGTTTATCATCATAAAACACATCTTAATCAATCATTATATTGGAGGGTCCTTTGGGGAAGTTGAGTGAAAGTTCAAAATAACCATCGCTAGAGGCCTAGTTGGGCTAGAAGCCTAGTTAAGGTGGAAAAAGTGGATTTTGTATAGGACAGAGGTTTGGGGCTTTGTAAATGTTCAAGACAAGCTTTTCTTTGTTTCTTAATAGAATTCCTATGGTTTGGATCCATAAGGGAAGGATTTGAGTCACAAGTGTACCATTCAGGTGTTATATCCACAAGGGTGCCTAGAAGAGTGTTTGAGATTGCATCATAGTAATCCTTGAAACTTTGAGTTTTTCCTAAAGTCCCACAGCCTTTGCATCAAATTGTCCTTTTATACATCCTTAAGGCATAATCACAAAAGGATCTAGTCCATGCAAATTCAACCTAGACAACATGGAATACTTGGTAAAAATAGGTAATTATTAGTTAAATTATATTTAAATACATGTTTTGATTACATATTGATATTGCTTGGAAATTACTAGTTAAAATTGATTTATTGTCATTTTTTGTATCCTAAAGCCATCATTGCATTGATCTCATACTTTGAAACAAAAAGGATAGGATTCCTGGATTCAACCTACAAACATGTGTGGAATACTTTTAAATGCAGGTATTTGAGTTATGTACATACAAATAGTTTTATATAAATTAAAATATGTATGTTTTGATGATTTCATTGATATTGCTTGTACCTTTTTGATATCAGGTGGTGTGAAGACCTACTACATTCTAGCCATGAGTTTTAGATGTCCTTGAGATGGCATATCCAAATTTTGTAAACATTGTTTTGAGATGACATATATGTACATACATACTTACGAAATTAAACATACTCTATGTACTTCTATGTATCAAATAAATATTCTATATATTTTGTTTCTTAAATGTGCATGTTTACCTACTTTGAAACTTTATGTCTAAGTGTATAATCACTAAATATCATGCATACATTATTGTTAAATCAATTATATCCTTAAGACGTATTATGACCCCTTAATACATCCCCTTAAGAAATTCTATTATGACCCCTTAAGACACCCCCTTAAGACCACTTAATACATCCCCTTTAGACGTATTATGACCCCTTAAGACATCCCCTTAAGACGTTCTATTATGACCCTTTTAGACATCCCATTAAGACATCCCCTTAAGATGTTCTATTATGACCCCTTAAGACATCCCCTTAAGACCCCTTAAAACATCTACTTAAGACATTCTATTATGACCCCTTTAGACATCCCCTTAAGACCCCTTAAGACATCCCCTTAATTAAAACTTTCTATTATGACCCCTTTAGACATCCCCTTAGGAACCCTTAAGTCATCCCCTTAAGACATATTATAACCCATTCAAACATCCCCATAAGACGTTCTATTATGACCCCTTTAGACACCCCCTTAAGACATCATTATTTGTTTTGACAACTTATAAATTAGTGTTAGATGTTATTATTTATAATATTTATTAATGCTTTTATTCTCTAATCTTCTATGGTACTATTTATTTCTTAAAATTTTATCCTTTCTGGTATATAAATAGATTGCTTTTGTTTGTAAATTATGATTTATTGATTGATTATTGATTGACGTGAATTGAATAAGTTCATTGAGTAATTATCGCTATTTATTGAATGTACATATCATGTATATCATGTATGAAATCACTAAATTTGCAAAGTATAAATATTAAAAGTCCTATATTAATCCATGTATGAGATCACTAAATTTCACATTAATGTCCTATATTAATGTCTTGACTATGAACATAAAATGCATAAATGTACATGTGTAAATTAAAATTTCAAACAATAGTAAATTCCATAATTTATGTAACATATTAAGTGCATGAAACCAATATATTAAGTGCATGAAATAAAGTCCAACAGAGTACATGAGAAACAAGAAATATAGTCCATGAAATAAACAAAATATAACACATAAAATCACATGTTTCTAGGTCATGTATTGTCTCTATAATCAAGAGACCTCTTCACACCATGCAGACTATGTGGATGACCTGAAACACTCTGTATAAGAGAAAGATGAAATCAAATGTAAGACAATAAAAAATGATTTAATGACAATTTAATTTATAATCCATCATAAAATTAAATTACCATCATATCTACGTCTGGATACTCTAGTGCACCTTAAGCAACCTCTAAATTCTCTAAATCAATCTACATAAACAAGACAAAGAAATTTGAAATTAGATGTACAACTCTACAATTAATTTTTTTTAATTCAATTTAATTTATAATTTATCATAATTTAATTGTACCATATTCTAAGGTTGTGTACTAGGCTCTTCTCGAGGACTTGTTTGTACATGCTCAACTACAAGATGTGTCTCATGCTATAAAAGAAAAAGAATATGTAAAAATATCATATTATGTATATATTCAATTTAAAATTTATAATTCACTTTAAATATAATAATTGACTTTAAATATAATAAAAAAATTATATTACCATTTGATCTAGAACCTACTCTACATGTCCTCCTGGTGGTGTAACTATGTCTGGGTCTGGGTTGAAAGTTGCACTAACAAAGTCCTACAAGATCAAAATTAAAGCATGTACAATTGAATTTGGTTAATATATATATATATATATATATATATATATATATATATATATATATATATATATATATATATATATATATATATATATATATATATATATATATATATATATATATTCAAGTTTGCACATTTTGTGTAGAAAGTTTTGTAAACAACCTGGAAATCAATGGCCTCACGAGTAACTGCAACATCAAATGTTTTCCCAATGCCCATTCTTATTGTGGTATCAACCTAGAAATACATGTACATAGACATTTAATGTTTATAATATTTACAAGTGTACATGCATGTGTTTCATATATCTAGTGAATTCAAAACTCATAAAATTGTAACTATACTAATTTAAAATTTAAACAAATTTATAATATGAATGTACCTACCCCTGATCTATGGCGCCCGATAGTGGAGGAGTGCTTGACAATCCCTCAGGAGGAATCGAAATGGATGCCGATTGACTCACCTAAACCAACATAAATATTTCAAACATACATGTGATTCAATTATAAATTTAAAACTCAAGTTAAATAATTTATGATTTCATATATAATTTTAAAAATTGAAATCAAAATACCCCATAAGGGTTGCCGAGTATGATTGGTGTTGATGTATGTACTTGTGGAATAGATGATTTCCCTTGCATCTTTAGTGTCATTTGTACACCAAACAATTTGATTGTTAAAATGTATTGCAAACTTTTCTTTGATATATACAACCATAAAAATTCTTCTAAAATGAATGTACATCTAGATGCATATTTATACCTGTGTCACAGTGTCCTCAGGGTGATGGTCTGCTATGAGGAACTCTACAAATGAACTGATGCGACCAAATGGACCACCAGAATCTCCCCATTCACTTGAAGTAGGTGTGGCCTAATTAGGTCCATAGCATACTTGATGAAAGCTAGTACATATATGGGGGATGAGCCTCGACACTCCTAGAGCAGTACTCAGACTAGCTCCATAAAAAACTCCTCCATCATCATCGTCTCTATGCTCCCCACTTGCTATCGCAGAAGCATGTTGATCAAGGTCTCCTGCGAGTGTACAAAGGGAACCTAATTTTGAGACCAGATCTTGATGATGTATAGGTGTAGGAATGGGAGGACTAGGAGCAACAACAAGGGGTTGCACATGCACGGGGCATCGAGGATCAACCCTTTCCCCTAATCTTTGTTGTGGCATGCCACCACCAACACCCTGAAATGATCTAAAATCAAAATAATTGGGCTTTTGCCCCAAAACAAACTATACATAATTTTTTCTCAAAAAATACAATGGGCACTCCCAATTAGCATGTGGGGGACTATCAAAACGCATATACCATTGATCCCAAAAATGTGCACTCATCTACGGATGTATGCACCACCTCATGGATATTCTAGATTTGTTGGGTGGAATGGGTTGTCAAGTAACAGGGTCAAGAAAGTAGGGGGCTAGATGGGATTTCTTTATTTTAAGGTCTAATATTTTTTTGTAAGAGAGACCATTGGAATAAAATTGTCTCATTTGTTCTTTGTCTCGTCGATTCCTATCAAGATCAGAATCGATCATCCTGATGGCATCAACAACGTTTTGCATCACAGATACAAAATGTCTCACATGTGGAGGAATCAATGCTTGACTCTGCATAGCATTGATTTGATTTTGTAAGGATGCAACTTGATCATTTATTTGTGCTCTCAAGTGAGCCTCATCATATGCAATAGGTGTTGGATGTGGCATATTAGGTGGAGGGGGAGGGGGAGGGGGAGTGGGAGGTGGAGGTGGAGGGGGAAGGGGAGGTGGATGTGGCTGTGGTTGAGGTGGTGGATTGATGATATCATCAATGTTAAAATCATCTGTGATATGCTCAATATAAATGTGCACCTGCATTAAATCATACAAAATAGTCCATGTGCATACATATATTAAGATCATATATTTAATTGAAATAGGATGAGCAACATATAAATTAAGATCATATATTTAATTGAAATGCACATATATATACATTTATTTTTCAACTCAAGAGAATGTCCATACAAAATTCAAAATTAAATGTATGTACATGTACATTTAAAATAAAAAATATGATGCATAATTTGCATGTGTACAAGTCATTAAACTAAACTATGTACATACATACAAATTTCAAAATTTAAGAACTATATATGAAAATTTATAATGCATGCACATACATACTAAACAATAAACTTGAAACATTCACAAAAGCTCGTTTTATGTCTAGCACACACACACACACATATATTACAATTTTTCAGTAGGAGAAATCATGATCTAGTAGATAGTCATAAAATATATACTATTATATATTATTCATTGTAAGTTCATAAATTCCACCAAATTCATAAATCCATGTCACTAAAAATGTCCATCTAGAAGCAAAATCATAAATTCATGTCACTAAAAATATCCATTTGGAACCAAATCTATAAATTCATAACTATTTAAGATCATTGTTTTAATTTATAAACTATTGTGTCTCTCTATTGCATAGATCTTCATTTCTTTGTGTTTTCTCTTTCAGAATCAGGAGTTCTCCTCTTCTCTAGCCATTGTTGATGCTCATCTACGATCCCATCCATAGCCCTGATAGCATCAACAAGGGTTTGTATCCTAGATGCAAACATCCTCATAGGAGATGCGACACATTCTTAATTTTGAATAATGTTGATTTGATCTTGGATGGTTCTAACATTGGCATTGATTTGTGCTTGCAAACAAGCATGTTCATTCATTTTAGGTGGTGGAGGTGGGGGGTTACGAGGTGGAGTGGGTGGAGGTGGAGGTGAAGGTGTTGGAGATGGATGGCATGGAGGTGGATTGTGAATATTATTGAATGGATCCATGTGATCTTTAAGATATGAGTGAACTTGCATTAGATTTGTAATTTCAAGATGTAAGATACATGTTTAGGAAATATACCTTTAAACCATTCAATATAAATGGCCTTAAATAATTGAATACAAATGATAAAACTATATGTAAGCCTCATTTATATGTCTAAGGCACATGTTACTTGAATGAAAATACAATTAACTATTAATATTGTATAATCTTGCAGGATCTTATTATTGTTAAATTTGATTGGGCCTTGGGCAACTTTGATCAACAAATTTTAAGAACTTCTTTAATCCCCTTAAGAAATGTCATATTGGGACCCCTTAAGAAATCGAATTACGATTTAGGGTGATAGGATGGCTTAAGGGGATCTATGTCTAGTGAGCTCCTAGGAGAAAATGACATGGCTCAAGTGAATAAAATTTGATGAAGTTGCCCAAGGCAACAAAATTTCATTAAGAGCCTTTAAAGAAAAAATGATGGCTTTAGGGTTTAGGGTTTAGACTTTAGAGTTTAGGGTTTAGGGTAATAGGATAGCTTAAGGGGATCTACATGTAGTAAGATCCTAGGACAAAATTACATGGCATAAGGGAATGAAATTTGGTGGATGCCTAAGGCAACCAAATTTCATTAAGAGCCTAAGAAAAATGATGGCTTAGTGGTTTAGGGTTTAGACTTTAGAGTTTAGGGTTTAGGGTAATAGGATAACTTAAGGGGATATATGTAGTAAGACCCTAGGAAAATTACATGGCATAAGGGAATGAAATTTGGTGGATTTTCCTAAGACAACCAAATTTCACTTTAAGATCTTGGGTAGGAAAAAATGAATGGTTTAGTGTTTAGGGTTTAGAATTTAGAGTTCGGTTTAGGGTTTACAAAACTTATGGTAAAGTTTTGGTGCCCCTTGGAATATTTAATGAACTTGCAAGTTAGTGAAGAACATTTTCTTGTGGAATAGTTGATTGAGATCTACTCTTGTTTCAACTGACCAACCTAGATCATGATATCTCATTCATATTATAATCTTGTAGGATCTTATTATTGTTAAATTTGGTTTCCTTGGAAAACTTTGATCACCAAATTTTAAGTTCTTTGATCCCCTTAAGAAATCGAATTACAATTTAGGGTGACAAGATGGCTTAAGGGGATCTACATCTAGTGAGGTCCAAGGATAAAATGACATGGCTCAAGTGAATAAAATTTGGTGAAGTTGACCAAGGCAACCAAATTTCATTAAGAGCCTTTAAAGAAAAAATGATGGCTTTAGGGTTTAGGGTTTAGACTTTAGAGTTCAAGGTTTAGGGTAATAGGATAACTTAAGAGGATGTACATGTAGTAAGATCCTAGGAAAAAATTACATGGAATAAGGGAATGAAATATGGTGGATTTTCCTAACACAACCAAAATTCACTTTAAGGTCCTGGGTAGGACAAAATGAATGGTTTAGTGTTTAGGGTTAAGATTTTAGAGTTCAGGGTTTATGGTTTACAAAAATTAGGGTAAAGTTTTGATGCCCCTTGGAATATTTAATGAACTTCCAAGTTAGTGAAGAACATTTTCTTGTGGAATAGTTGATTGAGATCTACTCTTGTTTCAACTAACCAACCTAGATCATGAAATCTCATTCATATTATAATCTTGCATGATCTTATTATTGTTAAATTTGGTTTCCTTGGGAATCTTTACCAAATTTTAAGAACTTCTTTGATCCCTTTAAGAAATTTGTCATGTTGGGACCCCTTAAGAAATCAATTTATGATTTAGGGTGACAGGATGGCTTAAGGGGATCTAGATGTCTAGTGAGGTCCAAATTTAGCCATACTATAGCCTCATTGGTTCCATCTAGCTCTGGGTCAAAAGTGTTTGCCCCTCTAATAAAAAAAAGTATCATGTTAAAAATGAATCAATCTATACATATCACAAAAATAACAATAATCTTAAATGTAACCCATACTCTAACCATAATAGAATGCTAATTGATCTCCACCCCTAACCATGTCCTAATTGAATTGTAAACCTAATTGGAACTTAATTAAATTATAACCTTTAGCTAATTTGAAATGTATTCCTATATTATATTATATTTAAATTAATTTATATTTGTATTCTAATTATATTAATATTTATTATATATTCCTAATTGTAACCTAACTATTTACTACAAACCTAATTGAATCTTAAGCCTAATCCTCATTAAAACCCAAGTAAATTGTAACATTACCTATCCTTAATTGTAATCTTATATTATATTTTATGATATTAAATATTTATATTATTTAATATATTATATTATATTAATATTTATTAAATATAATATATTAAATAATATAAATATTTAATTATATTTATTTTATATGAATCATCCTCCTATCTCTAAATTGTAATAATAGTATGTAGTTCCTCCAACCTATCATCATGTACCTCCTCCCTTTCCCATGTAATAGGTGTACCTTCTAGGTGTTAAATGGTTCCATCTTGGTCTCCTTATTGATGCATTTCTATCCTTCCACATAAATCTATATAGTATCAAAATATAGGTAATTTTATGGTTATTGAATCTCTCTTAATTGCTAAAGAATCCATTATGATTGAGGATGGGTGGATTATTATCTAGGATCACATCTTAAAAATCCTATAGAGGTCATGTGGTATGTGTTTCTTAATACATATATTCCCATACAAACCTCTTTCCATGTATTATCAACTCTCCTATATAATAGACACCTTACTAGATTTAAATTTCATATGATATATATGTACCCAAGTGTTTCCAATTGGAATTGCTATAATTATACTTTTATGGCATTCTAGATATTCATAATAGTTTTCATAAATCTACCAAATAGACCCATTCTTTACATTGAACCTACATAATTTTAGGTATATCCAATGAAAGAAACTTTACCCAGAGCACTCTCACTTGCACTCTCCTATCTTGTGGATATAATAGAATAAAGTTTTCTTCCAATCATTTAGATCCCAAATGATCATGTCTAAGTGTCATAGAGAGTGATCATCCAATCTTCATAAACATGTAGAAACCAAAAGGTTTTATACTATGTGTTCAAATAAGTGAAAACATTACAAAAAGCTCTACTAAATGGTGACAACAGAGGGTTTTTTAAGGAAACCAAATTTCATTTTAAGGTCTTAAGACAAAATTCAAATGCTTTAGTGTTGAGCATTTAGATTTTACAGTTTAGGGTCTAGGGTTTAGCAAACTTAGGGTGAAGTTTGGGTGGCCCTTGGCATAATTTAGACTTGCAAGTTAGTGCCAATTGGAATCGATTGTACGTGCTTAGATTTACGAATTTTCTAACTAAATTTGCAAACAAACATCAAGATAAACTTTATGAATTTTAACTATTCTTTAACATATTGTTTTCTAATCTAATTATAATTTAACATTGAAACTAGAGTTTAACATATCATTTTTTCCATACAATGCAAATAAAATTTAAAACATTTAAACAATGCAAATGAATTTTTTTTAGCTCGAAATTACCTAGTTTTCAAAATTAAAATGATTTGTTTGATTTCAATTTAGGGTTTCAATTTCTAAGCAATTAGGGTTTTTAATGTAATTTTTTGTTTCAATTCAAACTAGGGTTTCCAAATTCAAATTTTTTTGTTTGATTTGAATTCAGGGTTTCAAAAAGCTTGATTAGGGTTTCTTAATGCAATTTTTTTATTTCATTTCGATTTCTAGGGTTTTGAAATACAATTTTTTGTTTTGTTTCAATTAGGGTTTTCAAATTCAATTTTTTTTTGTTTAATCGAACAATTTAGGTTTCAAAAGTTAAATTTTGTTTGTAAAACACAATTCAAGGTTCATTTTTTCATTGCATTTTTTCATCTATTTTTACAATTATTCTTTTCTACTATAACAGTTAAAAAAATGCTCAAAACGTGAAATAAAATTAAAAAAAAATGCTAAATTCACTTATTAATTAAAAATAGAAAAATGCAGGATGTAGGTGGGTACCTATAGTTGCTTGTGTTAGAGTAATAAGTTATTATGCTTAATTAATTACATCACATTGATTAATTAATTAAGTCACTTATTCCTCTTTATTACTTAAGCTAAACTTAGGCACATTTATTAATTAATTATTAATTATTAAGTGTGCACACTAGGGTTTCATTTAGGGTTTCCCTTTTAGGGTTTCTTGATCTCCTTCATAAGGATTGATCACATTGTAATAATTGATTCTCTTAATGCATTTTCACAGAGAGGTTTTACAGAACATTGTTTTGGTTCTTCATATCTTTTGCATGTGACAGGTATCGATCTTGCATGCAGGTGATCTTGGTGATTCTAACATGGTATCAGAGCCACGATTCGCAGCCCCTTCTCAGCATTTTTGGAGGATTTCGTTGCAGAGCTCGTTCGGAGTCCCTCGAGGGTTTCAATCCTTGAGTACATTTATGCAGCACCTTGGATCAGATCGGGGTTTTTCGTTGGATTCAGAGCGCTGGAAAAAGTCAGAAATGGCTTTCGTTTTATTCATTTTCATCACCGATTGTCAGATCTGCGAGGGTTGTAAGATCGGTGATTTATCTGTTAGATCTGGGGGTCGCCTGATTTTCGGAGCACTTTGGGCCCAAACGGACCTCGCCGTTGGATTCGCAGCGCCCAAAAACCCCCATTTTCATATAAAACTTGTCCAATTTGAACACAGTCGTCTGGAGAAGCAAAATCTTTTTGCCCAAGGGCCGTACGGCCCCCAGGGACAGTTGTCGAGGCACAAATATCGAAAAAAAATCAAAAAACTATTAAAAAAATCAAAAAATTTGGTATTTTCTGGCGCCGCCAGTTATAAAGGGATGAGCCACCCGGCGGCCACCGGGCGGCCACCAGGCGGCCGCCGGTGCACCACCGCCGCCGGTGGCTCCCCCATAAAGCACAGCGCCGCCAGCCGTTTCTCAGCCCGCGTGGGCTTATTTACTAAGCACAGGGTCTTATGGGAGTTCTGGCCGCCCGATCTTAGCCCCTGCGCCAGTCCAGCCCCCTACAGACGGTCATATGAGCGACCGAGGGCTTCGGCCTTAGTCCCAGCGCGCCAGCCCCTGGTCCTACATACGACCAGGGGCCGAATATTTTTAGCCCCTGAGGGCTCTACATGGCTGAATCAGACCTTTTTGGAGTAGTTTCACGGAAACGGTCATAACTTTCTCATACGGCGTCATTTTTTTGAAAACAAGATATCGTCGGAAAGTTGTTTCCGAGCTCTACGTAATGGTACTAGTTTGGTTTTCTGGTTTTTCCATTTTAATATTTTTTTCTGCCTCGGAAGTCAGATGTTGCTGTTTTCACTCCGGGACACATATCTTTTCACTCGCTTGTCCGATTTTCGCAATTTTTGCGGCATCGGAAAGCTGGTTTCGGCCTCTATGTAGATATGAGGTCATTTCCAGAAAATGTATAACTTTTTTTAGGCATGCATTCATTTTTGTTTAGTGTGCTAGGTTTGCATTTTCATCTATGTTTCTGTAATTTTGCATTATCTCCTTATGCAATCATTGGGTATTGTAATAAACGAACTGATATAAAGTTCCATTAAGGGGGGTTATTGCATCCATATTTCATTTTGGTGACAACTCGCATGAGTTTGTCTGGTTTCGTGTTGTCTCTTTTTAGCCACATTCTTGTCTTGCTTGACACATATCAGATTCATCGGTTCACACTTCAGATTGAGAGCCTATGGTTAATGATCCACATTGGATCCATCTTAGTTTGAGGGTCATGTTTTTTCTGGTTATTATTCCAGAGTCTATTTTTGGTACTCCTTCCCATGGAAGAGTTTTAGTCACAGTTTGACATCGGCATCGAGATACACAACTTCCAGATTTGTCATCATTATGGGTCAATTCATCTACTGTTGCTTATAGATTCCAGAGTTGATCCAGTTTGGAGTTTTCGAGTGTTCCATGGCATCAGGTCTTCTGTTGCTTTAATCATGATTCCTTGAGTCAATCAGTGACTCTGATCCAGTTTCAGTAGTATACAGAAGAATATTTCCTTGCTTGCCTATATCAAGTTCCAGTGTTACTCCACAGAGTTCTTCCAGTGATTCTTCGCAGCAGTTCATCTCACCGAGGGGGGTTTCTCTCTCTTTGCATTTGTACATGAGTACCTGATCAGGCCTTGTTGCCGGGACTCATATTTGCATAATAATCTACTTCTCCCTAAGTTGCACTTATGGGGGGTGTTAGTGTAATTAATATTTAATTACACTTGCATAAGTTTACTTAGGCATTATTTATTTCCTATGATATAGGATCTTATATTTATCTTATCAAGCTATCTTGTTGCTCAAGATAAGATTAGGTTTAGGCATCTTTGCTTTTATAAAGCAAATTATCTCTTGTAATTAATTGATCTTTTCGAATATATCAAATTGCATGTTTTTATGCAATCTCTTGCTTTTTCGTTTTCCTCTTCTGTGGAAGGAATATTTTGGTTTGCAATCAGATCTTGGCTATTCTAACATGGTATCGTGACTCTCATCCGGTTTCAGAGTATACGAAGAATATTTCCTTGCTTGCCTATATCAAGTTCCAGTGTTACTCTACAGAGTTCTTCAAGTGTTTCTTTGCAGCATGTTATCTCATTGTAAGGGGGTTTTGTCCCACTGGGTTTTTCCTTCTCTTACTCTTTCTTGTATTTGTAAATGGGTACCTGATCAGGCCTAGTTGCCGGGACCCATCTTTGCTTTCATGCATCTTATTCTAGTGTTTTAGCTTCTTCCTAAGTTCATCTTAAGGGGGGGTGTTAGAGTAATAAGTTATTATGCTTAATTAATTACATCACATTGATTAATTAATTAAGTCACTTATTCCTCTTTATTACTTAAGCTAAAATTAGGCACATTTATTAATTAATTATTTATTAAGTGTGCACACTAGGGTTTCATTTAGGGTTTCCCTTTTAGGGTTTCTTGATCTCCTTCATAAGGATTGATCACATTGTAATAATTGATTCTCTTAATGCATTTTCACAGAGAGGTTTTACAGAACATTGTTTTGGTTCTTCATATCTTTTGCATGTGATAGGTATCGATCTTGCATGCAGGTGATCTTGGTGATTCTAACAGCTTGTGGGGATTGTTGTCACCAGTACTCAGGGTCCCATCCATGCAATGAACTCTATTTATTTTTAAATAAATAAATAACAATATAAAATAGGATCCTGTTTCCTGGTAATCAGGATCCCATTTTGAGGTAATCAAGATCTCATTCCTTTTCCATTGGTTTGGGATCCTATGGGAAATGGGATCCCTATTTTTAAAAATTGGGATCCCGTTTATTAAAATTAGGATCCCGTTTTGTCAAAGCCGATTTCAATTTTTTGGTTAAGGCAACAACTTCCATGTTTCGTGGACTCCACTTTGTGCACTTACCCAAAAGTATGTGAAATTCTTTCTAGAGAGTATGCTGCCCTAAAGCATGAGATGAAATCCATCATGATGAAAATGACCAAGGAGATTGAGGATAGAAAGAAGAGTGAAGAAAAGCTTGCACAATCCTTGAAAGAAAAATATGAACATTGCAGCTAATTACATAATGAACTGGAGGATTCTAAAAATAATGAAGAAATGATAGAAAAATAGCTTGATGATCTCATAAATGAACTTGCAACTGCAATTGAGTACAAGGAGAAATTCAAAGTAAGCTCAGCCAAACTTAATGAAATGATTAAAGGAAAAAGGGCTGATGGTGATAGGCAAGGTCTTTGATTTGAAGGAGAAATTTCTGAATCTAGACAAAATAAAACTAGTCAAGGGAGATTCAAGCAAGGAAATTAGATGAATGGAGCTAGAAGGAATCTAATAAGGCAACAAAATGCTCAAAGATTTAATGGCTACTATTATTGTGACAACAAATTTGGTCATATAGTTTCTCAGTGTAGGAGTAGGATGAACGCAAGTGGACCATCATTCTCAAGTCAGTGCTTTAATTTCTACAAGTATGGTCATAATTCAAGTGAATGTAGAGTTGTGATGAATAACTTTCATAGAGATGTTAGATGCTATGCATGAAATATATTTGGGCATATTGATAACCAATGCAGATAAAGACAAATTCAGTGGAACAATTGGTCTGGATAGAGAAGTGTTGTGTGCTACAACTGCAACAAATTTGGCCACA
Organism: Sequoia sempervirens; assembly: GCA_007258455.2. Lineage (NCBI taxonomy): Eukaryota > Viridiplantae > Streptophyta > Pinopsida > Cupressales > Cupressaceae > Sequoia > Sequoia sempervirens. Next base: position 148,237,077 of record VDFB02049217.1, read on the forward strand.
CTGCTAGTTTTTGTTGGAACAAAAAAGGTTTGGTAAAACAAAACATGCAACAAGATGTTAAGGGAAAAAGGATAGTCATAATTGATGTGATCAGAAGGAAAATGCAGAAGAAATGGGTGAAGAAGGATCCCTCTATTGAAGGAAATACACCTTCACCAGAAGCATCTTCTAGTAATCCTTCTGAGAATTAGTTTTAGGCCTCTGGCCTAGAGGTAGCTACCAAGTAAATATTTTAAACTACTTGCTAGTGATTGGTACTAGAATCTAGATGAGTCCAGAAAGTGCATTGATGTTTTTCAGATGTTTTCCAATGAATTGGAGGCATTATTAAAGAATTTTGAAGATCCACAGAAGAATCATCTATCTTTGCTCATATAAGATAGGAAACCAAATGAACTAGGGTAAAAACATTTATTGCGTCAAAAAGGGAGTTAGGTATGTGAACAATAAAAGAACATTCTCTTCCCTCATTTGTCACTTTGCATTTTGGAGAAAAGTAGCTTGGAGAGATTTGGAGTAATCATCACTGAATTGTGGAGAGATTCAAGCATAAAGAAGCACCTGCAATCAAATTTTGATATGACCTTGAAAGGTATTTATTGAAAAAATCCTGCAAATTTGTGAGATTGCAATCATGTCCACTCCTTTGGTAGTCAAAGTAAAGGATAGGCCACGTCCAAAGTTTAAATGGCATCCTTATAAGTCTATAGAGATAGAGCCCTTAGGTGTGTTTTCATCTATGTCGTATGGAGTCTTGCACATTGAGGATATTAGGGATTACATACATGCAAATATCAAAGAATTAGGAATCTCTCATCTGATGAATCTATATTCTCATCATATAATTCAAGAAGATTTTAATATAAAGCCATAATTTAAAACCCTAGAGGAAAATAAGTTTGCACAGTTTGCAAAATTTCCAAGACTTGAGGAAAATGAATGGGTCTAATATGCATTGAGCCATGTTCATGATGAATTATGTGGTTGGATGTGCCATTTAAGATCACGAAAGAGGCTATATGTGTAGTCATAGGTCTAAATTACACTAGTAGACTTCCAATTTTGAAGTCCATAAAGAATGATATGCTCACTTAGGCAACATGTTCTCAGTGGGACAGAAGAGCAATGACAATAGAGGATATTGTTGCATTAGATGTAAAATTTACATCAATGGTTATTGGTTATAAGATTTATCAGTCAATCCTCGAGAACTCTGTATTCAGTACGACTATCTACGCAACTTATGAGATAGTGAAATAAAATGTAGACTATGATTTATGTGAATTGCTCAGAAGCCATTAATGGAGAATCTGGGGTAAATCAAGAATGATAAGAAGAATACATTCAAATACAGTAACCTACTGCTATGTCTATTTATCTACTTTTTAGATGAGGTTCCAAGAATTGAAAAAGTGAAATGGAAAAATGATGAGCCGATAGTTGTTTAGATAAGGAACATGTTGTTTGGAATGGGTGATTGTTAGACCCAAAGTACTATTCTTTGGGGATAATTTTAAAAAAATTTAGAGTATGATGTATGCCAGGGAGGGAATTCCTACCTCAATATTGGAATAGTACAAAGATACTATCTGCTTCATGGTAGACATTGATCAGTGCCATATGGAAGCTACTGATCCTAGAACAATTTGGATCATGCCTATGGGTTACGAAGTAAAGGAGAAAATTTGAAAAATGTATGCAAAACACTTGTTGAGCTCACCTTAGGATCCAGGAGAAGAAAGATTTGGAAATTATGTAGAGAAAAGCTTGCAAGTCCATTCAAAATTGAAAAAGCTGATGATAATCAAGGGAGTAAGGAAAGAGGTAGAAGTTTTTATAGAAAATATGGGCATGCTTGTGGAGAAATTGAAAGAAATAAGGAGGAGAGATGAGGATGATGCAGCAAAAGAGAAAGAAAAAACATAATTTGCTAGTCCGGGAACATCTTCTGCTCACACTAGATCTACCAGGAGCTCCCCTTGTAGCCTAGCCAGCTCAAGCCAAGGCTTTTGGAAAAAGGAAGAACAATAAAATCACAAGAACATATGAACTTGTTTTTGAAGATGAAGAGGAAGGGACTAAATCATAAGAAGTAGTGAAAGAGATAAAGGCTACTGGGACTTAGGCTATCAAGTTAAACAAGAGAAAAAAATTCGGTAAAGAAAGAGCAAAGAAAAAGGATAAAGTTGTCAAACCCAGTATGACTATTGAGGAAGTTGAGAATGCAGTTGTGAAAGATGGTAATCTCAAGCCACTCTATGATTGGTATGAAACCTTTGATGAAACCGGTCAGAGAATTCTTGAAAAAGATAGAACTCTGTATTCGGTACGACTATCTACGCAACTTATGAGATGGTGAATAAAATGTAGACTATGATTTATGTGAATTTCTCAAAAGTAATTTAATGGAGAATCTAGAGAAAATCAAGAATGATAAGAAGAATAAATTCAAATACAATAACCTACTGCTATGTCTATTTTTCTACTTTTTAGATGAGGTTCCAGGAATTGAAAAAGTGAAATGGCAAAATGATGAGCCAGTAGTTGTTTAGATAAGGAACATGTTGTTTGGAATGGGTGATCGTTAGACCTAGAATACTATTCTTTGGGGATACTTTAAAAATATTTAGAGTATGATGTATGCCAAGGAGGAAATTCCTACCTCAATAGTGGAATAGTACAAAGATACTATCTACTTCATGGTAGACATTGATCAGTGCTGTATGGAAGCTACTAATCCTAGAACAATTTGGATCATGCCTATGGGTTACAAAGTAGAGGAGAAATTTTTGTAAATGTATGCAGAACACTAGTTGAGCTCACCTCAAGATCCTGGAGAAGAAAGATTTGGAAATTATGCAAAGAAAAGCTTACAAGTCCATTCAAAATTGAAAAAGCTGATGATAATCAAGGGAGTAAGGAAAGAGGTAGAAGTTTTTATAGAAAATATGGGCATGCCTATGGAGGAATTGAAAGAAATAAGGAGGAGAGATGAGGCCTATGCAGCAAAAGAGAAAGAAAAAACATAATTTTCTAGTCTGAGAACATCTTCTGGTCACACTAGATCTACCACTAGGAGTTCCCCTTGTAGCCTAGCTAGCTCAAGCCAAGGCTTCTAGAAAAAGGAAGAAGAATAAAATAACAAGAACATATGAACCTATTTTTGAAGATGAAGAGGAAGGGACTAAATCAGAAGTAGTGAAAGAGATAAAGGCTACTAGGACTCAGGCTATCAAGTTAAACAAGAGAAAAAATTTTGGTAAAGAAGGAGCAGAGAAAAAGGAAAAAATTGTCAAACCCAGTATGACTATTGAGGAAGTTGAGAATGCAGTTGTGAAAGATGGTAATCTCAAGCCACTTTGTGATTGGTATGAAACCTTTGATGAACCTGGTTAGAGAATTCTTGAAGAAGCTACAATAAAGCATATGAATATTTTCAATAAATTTCTTGTTGAAATCATGTCTTGTTTTCCCACAAGTTTGTATAATGTTTTGGAGTCTAGAAGGTTGAGTTCCAAAATAGAAGAAGAAAATATGAGGAAAAGAATTCTTGTTGATTTGTGTCTAGAGTTGTCAATAGAGGAGATGAATTCACTCCTTGAAAAGGTCAAAAAGGAATTTAAGAGCAAGACAAGAGTGAATAAACTCATGATTAGTGACACTGATGTTGTTTGTGAAACCAAGAAGATTTTGGAAGAGCTTCTGACAAAGGATTCAAGGTAAATGTTGAAGTAGTAGATACTAAAAATGTTCTTGAAAATGAGGAAGTGAATGCTGATGTTGAAAATTTCCAGATTCCTCCTGAAGTGGAAAATATAGAGACATCTATGGAAGATGAAGTTCCTAAGGAGGTGTTAGATGAAGAGAATGAAGTGCAAAATGAAGAGGTTGAATTGACTGAAGGCAATCTAGAAACAGTCCTTGTAGAACCCAAGGTTGTAGAAGAAAAATATTAAGAAATCAAAATAGAGGCAAGAGACTCTACCAAGGCTGTGAAGAGATCTCTGATGGAGCAGCAGGAATAATTAGATTTTGAATTGGATTAAAGCTCAATCAACCTATCCAACTTATCCTCAATTCAGATGATGAAGGTTGAATCAATTGCTCAAGCCAAATTCAGTGAAAAGGTTATGAAGTCTCACATACAAGACAAGGAATTGTTGAGCCTTACATCTGGAGTTCTACAAAAATTAATGCCTACTCATGTAATGGATATGTTTGGTTCCTCATATGGTGAGCTAAAGAATCTGATAAATTTTGTAAGTTCTCACTTTGAATATTTTGAGAAATCAGCCTTGATTAAGGTGAAGAAGGAGTTCAAGGAAAAGAGATTAGGTAGTTTGAATGAACTAATTGCAAAAGAAAAAACTATGTTAGCTACTTGCATTAAACATATTCAAGATACTTGATCTGAAGGAGGAAAAGTGTATAAGTCTTGTTTAGTCTTGTTAAAATTCACTAAAGCAAATGAAAAGTAGGTGAAGGATATTGAAGAGTAGTTGGTCACTATTTCTAATACTTTTGACCCATTAGCTGGTAATATTGGTAAACAAGAAGATCAAGTGATGTCCTTTCTTGACAAAACAAAGAGTTTAGAGCTTGAAAATGAGAGGATTGTTGGGAGAGTATGTGAACTTAAATGACAAATCAGTCTAAAGATTGAGATAATGGTAAATGCATTGAAAGAGGCTAAAGATGTTATGGCCGCTCCTAACCAAGTAAATCTTGAAGCTATAGAAACTCTAACTTATCTACTTTTTGGTCACATCACCATTTTGGAAAGTTTCAAAAGTTTTTGGGACTCAAACTTAAGTGTGTTGAAGAATGACTTTGTGGATCTCTTCAAATTTTTGTAAGTCATAAGTTATGTTTGAACAGTCTTGAAATTTTGAAATTTGGGATTCCCCAATTTTGTCATTGATGTCAAAGGGTGAGAGAGTGTAGTGAAACATTCCTTGACATTCTAAGGGGGGGGGAGTGTTTTGAAAAGATGTCTTTTGAAATTTTGAAATTTTGGCAGTGTACTTACTAGTCTCGACACTTAGTCATTTTTCACTAAATGTTGCCATCAATGCCAAAGGGCAAGATTGTTGGAATATGGCTTCTAATGTTGTCATTGATGGCAACTTAATTCATTAGTTTAGTTCGCAGATCAGAATGTGGTCATATTGACAGGAGTAGAGAATAGAGTATTACCGATAAAAAATATGATGAACATGGTATTTGGTTACTATGTCGATCTGTTTGCTTCACCGGATCATCTTATTGAGTTGCAGATCTTTGAGATAGTTTTTTAAGAATGTATGTTATCTTATTATTGAATTTTGTGGTGTTGAATTAATCAGGGTACGAGTTAGGAGATCCAGCAGGATGTTTTTGTTTATTTTCTCATTATGGCCGACTCAATGAATGTGGTGTATTGTGGATGTATAAGGAGAAATTATTTAAATTTGTTTATGTTTAATCATTTTGTTTTGGGTCCAAGCTATGTCATACCCGACTTGTATGGGTGTGCATAAAAATATATTTATGATTTGAATTGACACATGAAGAATATTTTGTATTTTATTTTGTGGCTGACCTGACATATCAAGATCCTTGTTGCAGATATATATAATAGATCAGTCATATCATTTAAAGTGTGTGTAAGAAGTGTAGAAGTCTTTTGCGAACATCAGAAGGACGATTAGGGGATTATGCACAGTTTTACTTGTGCATTAAAGTGTGAGTTTGTGCAGAGCAGAGGAGAATTGTTGAATCAGTTAGAAGGATAGAAGATTCTCTACAGAGCTTAAATAAAACTATAATCAAGCATTGTAGATGCTATTCTATCAGTTCACTCTTTTGGATCTAATCCAAATCATTGTAAGGCAGTGAGCTCTAGGCAGTGTGCCTAAATGCAAGTGCATTCCCATTTTGTAATCTTTCTTTTAGGTATACTCAGACTATATTGTAGATTGGCCATCCACCGTGGTTTTTCCCCTACTAAGGTTTCCACCTAAAAATCTTGGTGTTATGGTGTTGTGATTGTGTTTTTTTTGTTCATGCATATTTCCTTTTTTGAATGGTTAAGTTAAAGAGCAGAATAATAAAATTAAATTTTTTCATAACACTGATTCACCCCCCCTCTTAGTGTTGCTTGTTTCCAACACTTAGAATACATCACCATCTCAACTGCAGCCATAATACAACACCCTTATAAAATAGGATTACATTCTAGGGAAAGATAGACCAACTAAATATCCACCAAATGTTAGATCTAAAACCTAATAATTAATGGTCTAGATTTACAATGTATCAATTATTTAATGTATGTTGGCCATTTTAGTAGCTTTTGGAAAGGTTAACAAAAATTCTTTACATGCATCCGACTCCCCGCCCTTGATGCCAATGTATATTACATCTATCATTGTAACTAGGATATATATATATATATATAATATATATCCTATCAACAATAACCTTTATATAATTGCAAGCTTGAGGCACATTTTCCTAATACGTATTTCCTTAAGAAGAATGTTTTGGTGTTGCAGTTCTAGAGGTAGTCTCATTGATGTTGACAAAATGTGAAATTGAAGAAATATTGAATCTCAAAGTTGTGTATTGGGAAGTGTATGCATGATTGGGAGTTTTTTTTATCAGGTTCAATTCCTGACCAACCTAATACATGATATGTGTTGAGAAGATTAAATATACAATGTGGATGTTAGTTAGATCTACTTTATATCTGTTCTGACCTAAATTAAGTATTGTATGCTTTCGTGGGTGTGAAGATGATTTTGAATCATGTGTGGTGCCGACAAAAGCTACTTTGGATTGTTTTTGTTTATATCTAATTAGAATGACCTAATTAATGTTTGCAAATGTATTTGGGTATATATATGAGATATCTTGGAGTTGAAGATAGACAAAGGAGTGAGCATAAATGATATATCAGGTGTGAGTGGTCTCATATGATGTGAACATGTGAATTTAGCAGTAAGAGTTTATAATCAGAGCAGTGATGTTTAGTGACTACTAAACAAAGCAGTACTTCATATTTAGAGTTTCAAAGGAACTGAAATGCAACACAAAGAAGGTGCACTTTGTATTAGTTCATACTTTTGTAGTGAGCCATTTTTGTATTGTATTTAACTCTAGCTGTGAGCATTATAAAGATAGTGTATCCTAGCAGTGAGCCCCTCTAATATACTATATTCAGATATAATATATTGTGAGCTAATCCTCACTGTGATTTTTCCCTTTTTGTGTTTTCCATGTAAAAATCTTGGTGTTCATGTGTTTTGTGACTTTGTGGAAGATTCATGCTTTCATTCTTTATTTCAGTTAATGTTTTGGTGATTGGATAAGTTGTGTTCAAAAGTTTAATAGAATACAGATTCACCCCCCCATCCTCCTTCCCCTCTCAGTATTCTGAATGTTCAACATGTTTGTTGCAATGAACTACATCTAAAGCAATGAATTCAATCCAATAGAGAACAATTAAGAATATTATAATTCTCATCCATTCAAACAACTATCTAGTGTATTTTTAGATTATGATCCATATAAATGACATGTTGTCTTTGTCAATCAACAAATAATTTTGAATCACAAAACTAAACAATCTCTTTCATTTACTTTTTATGATCTAATTATACATTGTATGTAATATCTTTTGATTGAATTTATTCCACTCCAAGAACCCAATTTTATCTAAATTTATATAAATACCTAATTATTTCATTTAATTCCTTAATATATATTACACCTTAGTAACCATTCTTCTTTCCAACAACTCAATTTAATCTAAATTAATTAAAATACCTATTACTACATTTAATTCCTTAATATATATGACACATTAAGAACCATTCTTCTTTTAAATTTAAATAAAGTAGGATAAGGTGAACTTGTGGTAGCACCTTTATAAAAATGCTATCATTTACCTGATTATAAAGAAAAGCTATAAATTTTCAAGAGGTGAAACTTAAATATTATAGTCGTTTGAGGAATCGAACTCAAAGTCATGTCTAGTATTATTTTCCCCTTTTAAATGACTCTGGATATTCTTTATTGAGAACAAAGGCTGGTGCACGAATAGTATATTTAGTCAATCTTTCCGACTTTGGAAATGATCCAAGTGCCACCGACATTCTTTAATCTCAAGTATTGGTACTTCAAATATTCTTAAACCGCATATAAAGTAATGGTGCTGCATCGTAACGTCAGTGGTTAACTTTTGCCGTCTTTCCTACCATTACACGCTTCAAAGAAATTGGTGCCGCTTCAGAGGTCGAGTTTTCGGAGCAGCAGTTATCCAGGTCGGTACACATTCATTACTGCATTGATTACTGATACTACTTCCTCTGTACTTACGTTCTTTGTTTCTGTTGTCTGATTTCTTGGGGAAAAAAGTATAGATAGATATACTAGCATTCTTATCTTGGTGTGTAATAGGTATATTAAAAGAGTTGTGGAATGTCAATTAATAATTTTATTTTTTATGGTCATGTAATATATGAGATCGATAGATAGGTCAGTGAGTAAATCAGGTTGTTTGCACAATATGTCTACGTTCTTTGTTGTCTGATTTCTTTGGAAAAATGTATAGATAGATATACTGGCACTCTTAAATCAGGTTGTTTGCACAATGTAAGTCTTACGTTCTTTGTTTCTGTTCTCTGATTTCTTCGGAACAAAGTATAGATAGATATACTAGCACTCTTATCTTGGTGCACGTAATGGGTATGTTAAAAGAGTTGTGGAATGTCAATTGATAATTTTAGTTTTTTAATGGTCATGTAATATATGAGATCGAGGTCATTGAGTAAATCAGGTTGTGTGCACAATATAAGTCTTGATGGACAGGTGGTAGCTTGAAATTAGTTATTCTTCTATGTACGTAGAGTTTATATATTATAAATGTTTAAAATTATGTCTCCTAAATTGTGACATCCTTGCAATGCAAAAAAGAAAAGGTAAAAAATTATGACAAAATATTTCATCCTCTCTATGTGTGTATGCATATCTATATGTGTATATATTCTTCTCTATATATCTATCTCCCTCATTCCTTCTCAACGTCTATTTCTCTCCTCTTTTCCTCTCTCTTTCTCTCTCCACTCTTTCTCTCCTTTCTTGTCTACTTCTCTTTATATCTATCTCTCCCTCTCTATCTATTTTCCTTTCTATCTCCCTCTGTATCTCTCTACCTCTCCTCTCTCTCCGCCCATTTCTCTCTTCCTCTACATTTTTTTTTTTATGTATGTATGTGGTGCAAGAGCACCTACACCCTTAATGCAAAATTTGATTTGGTGAAATGTAACAAGGTGTATCAAGGTGGTCATAGAGTGAGTCTAGGTGAGTTTGGGGGTGTTTGAGTTTTGTTTATATTAAATGAGATATCAAAGACCATATGCAATGTATTTAGGTGTCTTGGAGGTCAATGGAGTTCAATATTTCAAAATATTGCAATAAAATGTAATGTTGTCAAGACAAGAAAAGTTGTCAATTGACAAATATTGGAAGTTGAAGGGTCTTAGAAGGTAAAGAGTATGTTATGGTTGTTTGAGAAGTAGTTTGGCTTTGAAAATGTATAAGAGACCTCTTCATGGGTCAAATAAGGGTTGTTGATCATATTTGAGAAGAATTCCAATCCAATTTAAGGTGTTTTTAATAGCTTTTACTCTGTTTTTGAAATTCCTTTACACTGTACAACCTGTACAGACTCTGATAAGCCTTGAAACTCATGGGAATCTATTGACTTATGTTCTAACTTTCATTTGAAATCATTTTGAGAGATTTCTTTTAATTTTAGAGGAAGACCTCATTGATTGTTAGGATCTAACTAGTAAAAACTAGTGAGGTTTAGTTTTGTGATTTAAATATGTAATTGATCATTCCTCCTATTGTCAAACCTGTGGCTCATAGGAATGGCATGTTAAGGGATAGATTTAGGTATTTTCTTGTTTTTTGGTAGGTTGTGGAGACCAGTTGTGTGATTGGGAGTGCTGCCCTAGGGTAAATTTGTATGAATTCTATATGAAAATGAGTTACTAGAATATAGATTTGAAGAAATGTTGAGTGTATGGTTCTTGTGGGGAAATATTGAGTGTGTGTAGGCTATAAGTGTTGTGTTAGAGGCATTGGTTTAGTTGGGAAAGTATAAGAGTTGTGTTTTTCATTAAACCCTAATGTTTATGCATGGTAAGGGAGGGTTTCATGGATCAATCATGTAGCAGCCTTGAATCAACAAAAAAATCATGGAATCTTATGTTTTGACACATATCTAAAGACTGTCAGAAGAGTTTTTGTGTAGACAAGGTGATTTGAAGGTACATCATTTGGGAAAGTGGGCTAATTCAAGTAGCCTTTGTAGGGTTAGGTTATTGTTTCTCAATGATGGCACAAAGAATGCTCTTGAAACTAGTTGGGATTTTGGTTTGGGGTATGTTGAGAGTCTAAATTGGTGTTTGGTTGGCCTTGTATGACCTTCTCACTAAGTTATGTCCATTTGATGATTTTTTAGACCTAGAAGCCTAAAGGTGTTTTCTATGGACAGTAAGAAGGAATTGTGTGTTGAAGGTTATTACCTTTTTTGAATCTGATCAAATTGAGTTGTTTGAGGTGTCCCTCCACCTTGTATTGCATCAAAATGGTATCAAAGCAATAGGGAGTAGACCTTTGGTTATATTTTGTAGGTTTGGGAAGGCAAGTGAGAAGTTGAAAAGACACCATGCCTCTATAAAACAATATGGAAAAGGAGATCAATGAATTGTAGGAGAGATATGCCAAGGTGAAAGAGATGACATAAAGAAAAGCCTTATTTAGGATCAAATGCAAATGCAAGAACAAGGTATGCAATGTGGTGATAGATTCAAGTACTCTCGATAACATTATATCAATGGAGATGGTAGATAAATTGTACAGTTAGAAAGGATCCCACATGAAAGTCCCTATAAAGCATTTTGGTTGAATAATGATTAGTTAGTTGTGGTGAATGAGCAAGCCCTAGTGGAGTTTCAGATTGGTGGATATAAGGATAGCATTTGGTTTGATGTTTTTCCATTAAGTTATTGTCATTTGTTACTAGGAAGGTAGTGGTAGTTTGATAGGTATGCCTTACATGATGGTAGGACTAATGTGTACAATATTGAGAAGGATGGAATCAAGTTAAAGCTAACCCCATTGAAGGGAGATGACAAAGAACAAGACAAAATGGCAAGGATAGTGATGATGGGAAGGGAGGAGTTCCTCAAGCATGAGGAAGACAAACATAGTGAAGGTGCAACCACTCACATAGGAAAGAGTTGAGGAAACAAAAGTAGACAAAGGAGCAATACTAGATAGGAAAAAGGATGGAGAGTTGGTGATGAGAAGAAAGGAATTTCTTGTGGAGGATCAAGACAAGTTTTTCAAGCAAGGTAAAGACAACAAAGGTATTGATTTCAGTCAAGAAAAGGTAGAAACAGGGGAAGGACAGTCAAGTACTGTCATTACAGAAGAATGCAAACCTAGAGCACAAGATTGTGAGACAAAATTTCTTGGGGAAGAGACCCTAGTAAGAGGAAATGACAAGATCAAGGCAGTTAAGAAAGAGAAGATTTAAGAAGGGCCTAGTGAGGTCATGATGAAAGAAGGGCATAGTCCAATGAAAGGACAAAGAGATAGAGAGAAAGAACAGTCTAATGGCAAAGAAGATGCAAGACCACATGATGAGAAGGTATCAGAGGCAAAGAGAAAGAATGCATGGGTAAAAGGGATTGAATGGAGTATGCAAGGTGAAGAGATCATGGTAGGGGTAGTATCATGTCCCTTGAAGGTGAAGGAATACAAGCAGTCAAGTGCTGCAAAAAAAGAGATAACTAAATCAGAAAAAGTAGAGAACATAAGGGCAGAAAGTTTGATTGGATTTGAAGTGGTAGAGAATTATATGGATAGCTTGGTGAGTAAGGTACATTTTTTATTGAGAGGACAAGTGTTCAAAGGATTTGAAGGTACAGAGCTCATAAAAAGTTCAATCAAAGTCAAGAAGTATAAAAATGTAGAAATCCAAAGAGAGTGGCAAGAACAAGAGAAAGATGTTGTAAAGGAGCATAGTAAGGGTATGGTATTGAGAGAAGTTGATGGAAATTTGAAGAATGTTCCTAAACAAGATAGGACAAAGATCCTAGAGACAAAAGATTGGGTACAAATTATGGATAGCTAGAAAGGATGTCAGAGGCAATGTGAAAACCAAAAAAAGACACGAGTAATGATAGTATGCCAAGAGCAATGGAAAAAGGTAGAGGAAGAGATTGAGAAAGAGTTTGAGAGAAGTGTAGTCACCATGAAAGGTGAAGTTGGAAAGGAAAAGATTTTACCAAGAGTCCCAAAGATGGAAGGGGTTGATGATGATGAGTTGATAGAGGTTCCATGTAAGATGGAGAAGAGAGAAAGTGATGAGAGTAGGGTAGTGGATTGTCCTGGGAAGATAAGATTGATGATGTGGCAGAGGTATGTTGTTGTGATAGTGGTTCCTAGATTGGAGAACCTAAAATTTATCGTAAAGAGGATGGTTAAGAGACAAAGAAGGAAGTGCTCTATTACTTCATTGTTTTGATAATCATGTTGATGGAGGTCAAGCCAAGGGTGAAAATAAAAGGACAAAGTGTGGACTATTTGGAAGTGAATGAAACCAAGGAACAAGTTAGAAGTAGTTGGATGCAACCATGGATAATAGGACAGAGCATGAAGGTACAAATTCAAGGTGACCAGTCAAAAGGAGCATTGTTTTACATGCACAAAGCTAGGCCTAAGGGGAAGATGAAGGCAAGAGGGAGCAGTAGTAGGAATAAGGAGCATCATCAGTGTTGGATATCAAGAAATAGTTGCAGGTCAAGGTGTTGCAGACTTCCAAGAGACTTCAAAAGCTTTCATGGTCGGGTGTATGGTGTAGGAGCACCTACACCCTTAATGCAAAATTTTATTTGGTGAGATGTAACAATGTGTATAAAGGTGGTCATAGAGTGAGTCTAGGTGAGTTTGGGGGTGTTTTAGTTTTGGTTTATATTAAATAAGGTCTCAAATACCATATGCAATGTATTTAGGTGTTTTGGAGGTCAATGGAGTTCAATATGTCAAAAAATTACAATAAAATGTAATGTTGTCAAGACAAGAAAAGTTGTCAATTGACAAATATTGGAAGTTGAAGGGTCTTAGAAGGTAAAGAGTCAGATATGGTTATTTGAGATGTAGTTTGGCTTTGAAAATGTATAAGAGACCTCTTCATGGGTCAGGCAAGGGTTGTTGATCACATTTGAGAAGAATTTCAATCCAATTTTAGGCATTTTTAACATATTTTATTGTGTTTTTGAAATTCCTTTACACTGTATAGCCTGTACAAACTCTAATAAGCCTTGAAACTCATGGGAATCTATTGACTTATGTTTTAACTTTCATTTGAAATCATTTTGAGATGTTTCTACTAATTTTAGTTGAAGATCTCATTAATTATTTGGATCTGACTAGTGAAAACTAGTAAGGTTTAGTTTTGTGATTTAAATATGTAATTGGTCATTCCTCCTATTGTCAAACTTGTGACTTGGAGGAATGGCATGTTAAGGGATAGATTTAGGTATTTTCTTGTTTTTTGGTAGGTTGTGGAGACCGGTTGTGTGATTGGGAGTGCTGGGGTAAATTTGTATGAATTCTATATGAAAATGAGTTACCAGAATATAGATTTGAAGAAATGTTGAGTGTATGGTTCTTGTGGGGAATTATTGAGTGTTTACGAGCTATAAATGACGTGTTAGAGGCATTGGTTTAGTTGGGAAAGTCTAGGAGTTTTTTTTTTCTTTAAACCCTAGTGTTTATGCATGGTAAGGGAGGGTTTCATGGATCAGTCATGTAGAAGCCTTGAATTGGAAAACAAATTATGGAATCTAATGTTTTGACACATATCTCAAGACCGTCAGAAGATTTTTGTGCAAAGAAAGTGATTTGGAGGTACTTCATTTGGGAAAGTGGGCTAATTCAAGTAGCCTTTGCAGGGTTAGGTTATTGTTTCTCAATGATGGCACAAAGAATGCTCTTGAAACTAGTTGGGATTTTGGTTTTGGGTCTGTTGAGAGTCTAATTTGGTGTTTAGTTGGCCTTGTATGACCTTATCACTAAGTTAGGCCCACTTGATGATTTTTTAGACCTAGAAGCCTAAAGGTGTTGTCTATGGATAGTAAGAAGGAATTGTGTGTTGAAGGTTATTACCTTGTTTGAATATGATCAATTTGAGTTTTCTGAAGTTTCCCTCCACCTTGTATTGCATCATTATGTATGTATGTATGTATGTATGTGTCTACTTATTTCTCTTAGTTTCCCTCTATCTGTCTTTCTCTTTCTTGTTTCCATCCTAATACTCTCAAACTCCCTATAACTCTCTATCTGTCTCATCTTTTAGTCAAATGATGTGCTAAACGTAGCATAGATCTCCATGGAGATGTGTCATCTTTGTATTGTTTGTATGAAACATGTAAAAGAAAATTACCTCTATTTTTTTCTCTATTTTTCTATTTATATATCTTAATTCTATCCCTTCTTATATATTTATCTCTTTTTCTCTATTCCTCTTGTAGAGATTGAAATTTAACTCTACCAAAGAAAGACTAGCTCTACTTGAGAATGATCTCACTATATATACACTTAGGTTAACTAGACTATAAATATGTTTGAACAATTTGATCTTCTATTATTTTATACTAGACTAACTGATGAAACAAACAAATAAACTATGAATATAAATTGTTTACTTAACTAAGATAAAAAAACTTAAGAGAAAGAAGCTACTATTAATTCTTGGAAGTAACTAAAAAAAATTTAAAAAATGAAAATAGGAAAGGAAAATAATGTGATAAATGAACCTATGACTAATCCTTGGAGCTGGTTGGATTAGACACTAGTATGTAGCATGTACATCTTTATTGCAGACTATACTCTCATAGAACTAGAGAAACTAAAAAGAAATTATTCCTTGATGAACATGTGTGTACTTACAAAAATGAAACAAGAAAAAAAATAGATTGACAATGAATAGGATGGTAAGATAATAGATATATAAAATATTTTTTGAAGAGAAACTGGTAAAATAATAAAGAAAAAAGAAAGGAATGATGTCACCAAGTCTATAGTATCTATATATCTTCCTCCATAATACATGCATCTTAATAAATAATATAGGAAAATGTTTTTGTGTTTCTTAGGAGTTTACCTTCAAGTCAAAGCCATAATTTTCTATTTATACACCATAGTAGTGTAATTGTTTATAGCAATATTTAAAATGAGAATCCAATAGTTGTTGCAACCCCACTATCACATGACTATACATTTATAAAGAAAAAGGATGATCTTCTTATCAATAGAAATAAACTAGTAACAATGGAGCATAAAGAACTTCTCATAGCTCACTTTAATGTAGAGATGAAAAGAAAGAGTGCAAGAAGATTGCAAAGATAAAGTGATAAAGTATATGAATGAGGGTTTTAATTTAGTCAAAGAGGACAATAAAGTGGTGGGTAGTTATTTTGAATCTCCATAGAATGTTTAACTATTAAATACCAAAGAAATGATATATTTGAAATATATACATGGACATAAAATTTAATTTATCATGGGATACCAGAACACAATGGGTATATTGGTGCAAGGTACTAGTATTTGAATAATTAGAGGTAAGAAATGTCTAAAATAGTAGAATTAAAATAAATAAGAAAATTGAGGAATCAAATTATGGAGAGATAACATGAGAGCATTAGAACTTTTTTCACTAAGTAAATGCCAATGTGAGAGAAGAATAAAACATAAAATTACAAGGGTATATACTTTTTTATTTTACACCTCTTTATCTCTATAAATCTCCCTCTCTATATTATTGTCGCCCCCCTATCTCTAGCACTCTTTATCTCTATTTTTCCTCTTTATCCCTATATCTCTATACCTCTCCCTATATCTTTATGTCTCCCTTTGTATATTTCCCTTTTCCCCTCTATGTATCTATCTCTCTACCTTTATCTATATAGCTATTTTCCTCCATTTCTATCTCTATATCTTTCTTATCGAGCTACGTATCTACCTCTTCATTTCTATATCTATCTCTTAAATTATATCCTCTCTTTCTCCATATAAATATTTCTTACTTTCTCTTTATCCTCTACTTTGTCTCTCTTTCTTAATATCTCTCTACTTCTCTCTATCTCCCTTACTCCAATATTTATCTTCCTTGATATTTTATCTCTCTTCCCCTCTTTCCTTTTTCTCTATCTCTCTATCTCTCTATCTCTATCCTTTTCAATATCTCTATATATTATTTTTTGATTGTCTAGTTTTCTTACCTCTATCATCACTCTGTAATTTTCTTTATTCACTTTTATTGGTGTCATCCACCCCCTAGGAGCACCATCTGCAACAAAAAACCTTCACAGATACAAGAGAAGAAAAAGCTATTTCACCAGAAAAGAGTGAATAAAATGAGATGAAATACATAATGTTCAGATTGCCTTATAAAGGAAAGAAAATATATGATGGGTGGGAAAACTACCCACAAGAGAAAAAACAACCTGAGAGATTAACCTAAATGAAAACCTTAAATACACTAACACCCCCCTTAAGTGCAAACTTAGGGAGAATGAAGATGAAAAAAAATGAAAAATGGAATATGGGTCCTAGCTACACAACCATGTTAGCTACCCATTTACAATGAAAAAAGGGAATGTCTCACAACTAGAGAAAAGGAGAAAAACCCTATGGGAAAAAACCCCTCTCCAAAATAGAGAAAATAAAATAAAAATGATGCATGGATGGAGGACTAAATCACACCCACAAGGACTACATACATCATGTATATATAATAATTAATAGCCCTCCCATAAGAAGGAAAAAGAGAGACTATATAGCCCCCCCACAATGTGTAATCACTTGCAAAAATGATAAGTATATAAACACAAAACATAATCCAGTGTCAAAAAATAACTTGTCTCCCTTTTGGAAGAAATAAAACAAAATACAAATGTAAGAATGCTTCCCATTCTAGATAGGAATTGAAATAAAGAAGGATGAATATGTATGATGATGTCCCTAAAATCTACTCATGTGTCACCAAGACCTTGGAAGATGATGCCACAAACCAATTAGGATCATGCCCAGTCACAATAGAAGGTGACAAACAAGGTACCATTGGAATATGATGTTGAATAATATCTAAAGATAAAGATGGTTTGAAAATAGTTGTGCAATAATTGTCATTAAAGAGGAGAGATAAAGCCTCAAATGTGTCCTCCAAATCTAAAATGTGAGACTCCACAAACAAGGAACTTGTAATATCCCCATGTTGTTGATACTATTTGCTACTATTTGTTACTTTTATATGTTAGTGTGATACTGAATTGTGATGGTGAATAATTCACCAACCTGGTGTGTGTGAATGCATAGTTTAGTCGATTGCTACATTTGACTTTTTTAATATGATTTATGATACTTTATGTGGTGTTTGGATTATTATTGATTTTTATGGGGAGACAGCTTTTACACACACAAAGGGGTTTTTCTGTTGTTCTGCGTTGTAAAAAGAAGAAGAAAAAAAATATATATATATATATATATATAATAAATTTTTATAAAAAAAAATATATGGGAAGGGAGTGGTTGGCTGTGGTCGTACCACCTCCGACCCCCAATGTATTGTGTAGTAGTGGCAGTAGCCAATAGGTTGCGGCCTCCCTTGGGAGGTACACAATACCTCCTACTGCATGGGCCACAGTCCTTAAATTTGTTTTTTTAATTTTATTTGGTTTCGATTGCATTAGTTCGATTTTGTTTTATAATATATTTATATATATATATATTTTATATATATTTATATATGTATATATATATATTTAAATATATATATATATATATATATATATATATTGTGGTAAATTGTTCATCATAATATTTATGGGTTTAATAATATATTTTTATAAAATGATTTTAATTTATAGGTTTTATTTTATATATCTATAAATATACATATATATGTATATATGCATAAAAATGTATATATGTATATATAGATTTATATATATTAAAAAAGTTATATGTTGTGTTTATGAATTTTAAATGATAACTTTGAGAAAATTGCAATGTGATAATGTAATTGTGCAAACTATAAATAAATTATGTGCTTGAATTGAATCGAATCTTCTCAAGTAATTGATTTATTTAATTGGTGAAAATTGTTGTTTATTTAAAAGAGTTTTATGGTAATGATTATGTAATTGCTTTCTCTCGAGAATATTCATTTATTTTAGTTGTGGTATTTTTTATTCAGGTTTATCTCTTGCAAGAAAACCCTAGAGTTAGCTTATCCTATTATAGGGACTTAAGTTGTTGTTTAAGACTTCCAGAGGTGGCGATACTGTTGTATATTGGTAAGCTCGTATTTTGATGTTTGACCTATGTTTTTGGCTATGGTTGTGATTTGGGTTACATGTGGATTGTACTATTTTGTGGATGTGTTTCATATGTTTTGGCAAGATGGTTATGCCTCGTGGAGGATCCATTTGATTGGATCAGTATTTCTTGTCGATATCATTCTATTGTGTTGGATATTTTTGTGTTGAGTGTTTAGAGAGAGTGGCTCTAAGTGGGAGCCGACACACAAAAGGGCTATCAGGGTAACCCATGTAGAGTTAGAGTAATTAGTGATAACCCAAGTAATTAATCATGGGTGGGGATTAATCATTAATAAGATAATTGTGATGCCTCATCCACCTGTTAGTGCTATCACAAACTAAAGGGGACCGAGAAGGCCGTGGTTGGCAAGATCGTTGCTTTGTCTTCATGAAAGGTTAATGATTCCACATGAGTAACCCTATGGAGCGGTGCCTTGAGATAGGCAGTCAGGAGAACCATAGATGGAGGGGACACCTTGAACTAGGTTGTCTGGATAATCCATGTATAGATGGAGGTGGCACCTTGTGATAGGTTGTCTGGATAATCCATGTGAAGCCATGCGATGAAACTCTCCTGTAGCATTCCATTTGTGTTGGTTTATTGAAGTCCTCTGGGAGTCATCTTTGATATTATGTCTTGAGATTTATTGACGATGTGTTTTCATGATTTGTTGTTGTATCATCTGTAGAGTGATTGATTGTTATGTTTCAAAAGTGGTCTATTGTTATGTCTTTTGATGAATTGTTGTTGTTTAATTTTATGTGTGGTCTTTTGATGTTATGTTATCTTGTCTAGAGTTAGTCTTGTGTTACTATTAGATGTGCTTGGTCGGGGATCCTTCCTTGTTAACTCCCAGCATGGGGGTGGTTGGGTGGAATGTGCTTCGCACCCTGTTGGGTTCCCTTCAGTTGCAGTTGTTTCTTTCATTGTAGGGTTTTGGCAGATGTTGTTGCTCCAGTGTTCTTATGTACTAGATGTATGTTTATACTACTGATGTAATGTATTCATTGATGTATCGACTCCGACGTGTGTTGGGAGGATCTTGATGTAATTTGTTATATGTTCATTATGTTGTACTATCTTATTGATGTAATGTATATTCAGGCCATGTAATCATTTGGGAACCATCATTTGTAATTACTGATTAAGTTGTGTTGTATCTATCGAAATATATATATAATTTATATCTTTATGATTTCATTTATTGTCATATGAATGTATGGTTTTAATTGGTATGTTTACATCTTTTATGATGTCGTTAATGGATGTCTAAATGATGTTGTAGATGAATGGAATTATGCTATTGGTTATTCAATCTATTATCTATGTTATGGGTTAGTTTGGTAGTGTGCTTGTGTACCCCAAGGGATTTAGTTGTGCAACTTAGAACATTGTTATGTTGGAATACTTAAGTACATTTATTATGTTCTTTTAAAAAACAAATTGTTGCTTCTTTATTAGTTCCTTTGCGGTTTGTGTGGCAGAGTATTATAGAACTAATGTCTAAAAAATAGGAATCCCAATTAGGAAGACAATCATAATCTTGTTGCTCAGGAATGATGGAAGTACTCAATGAATGTGGATCAACTATATTTGACAAAGAATCAGGAACCTTTGAAGCAACCATAACCTCATTTAAAGTCTCAACAACCTCCAAAGGATCACAAGCATGGTTTATCTTCTCTGAAGAATAAAGAGACGCACTAGTATTAGAAGGAGGGTCATCGAGAGATGGCAGAGTATCAGGATCTCCATATGATTCTTGAAGGTAAGTCCAAAGAGCATAAGGGCTCACAAAATGACAAAGTGAATCCAAAAGGTCCTCATCATTGATATGCTCAAAAATAACTCCATAGACTCTAGCCCTAAATCCTTTCCAAACCCTATACCTACTATGTGTGTCTAGAACACGAACCTCATTATTCAAATATGGCAATAGATTCTCCTCACTAAGATGGGTGAGAAAAAAATCATTCCATTTCCTGAAGTTCGAGAAACCATTATAACTAAAAAATTCTTCAAAATTTCAAAGATAGTGCTTTCAACAACTTGCAAAAGAAAGATTAAACCTGATTTGCAATAAAATTTGATGTAGCCCATTGCTTATTCTCCATGTTGACACAAGAAAACTCCACCAAGCACACAACTGAATCAACCTCTTGTGAAACTTTCTCAAACCAATTAGAGACATTACAAAGCCTTTTAAATAGTAGAAAAGGTACCCACACTGCCAATGTGGGATTAAAGTTTTAGTAATGGTAAAAAAAACTGAATTCTTTTCATGCCTAGCAAGAAAAATGGAAATCCTAAGCAAAGGATTTCACAACAAAATTTATAAAATATAAAGTTTGAAAACCAAATCCAAATTATACAACACCACCAATGACCAAAAGTAGTGATTTTGAAGGCTTTATTGACAATGATTCGCAAAGAACTTTAGAATACAGAGAGGGAAAAAATGCCTCAACATAGTCACACCTTGACAAATGTAAAAAAAATTCCTTACACCATCAAGGACTTGCTGCATCAGAGATGATTTAGGCTTCTGGAGGGAAAAATTGTGGCCCTCTATAGAGCCAACATAGGTCTAAATGGGCTAGGTACTGCACGGGTTTAGAGAATTGAGCGGTCAGCAAATAAACACCAAATTAATATGGTGACCTGCAAGATCTCCTTTGCAGATTTATTGGAAAATTTCTTTTTAGAATATTTGTACAAATTAGCACCCTAATAGTGGGCGATCCTTTGCCCCAAGTTGGATGACTCTTTGATAGGAATTTCAGCCCCAAGGAGGTCATTTCTAAGTAGATTTAGTATAGTGCACAAAGGAACTACCTTCACAGTGAAGAAAATTTCCTGCACAAAGAAAGTAACAATCTACATAATGAAATCAAAGAGTTTGGTGCAACCTCCAATTGATGAAAAATGTGCCTGCAATTGATCAAATGGTCTACAAATTGAAACACTTCCTTTAGGAAAATGAACGCCCCCTCCATAGATTCTTAGCTACAACAATTTAGGAAATCCACACCTTCAATCAAATAGAAAGAAATAAAAAATGAGGCAACATTGAAATTTAAAATTTTTCAAATGTCGAGAAAATAAATGATCTCAACAACTCAAATGAAAAATCTCAAGGAAGCATTGTAGAATGGTTGGCTCTAATACCATGTTGGTGTCATCCACCTCCTAGGATCACCATTTACAATAAATTACCTTCATAGATACGAGACAAGCAAAAGCTATTTCACCAGAGAAAAATGAATAAAATGAGATGAAATACATAATGTACATAGTGCCTTATAAAGGCAAGAAAAAATATGACGAAAAAATATGATGGGTGGGAAAACTACCCACACGGGAAAAAACCACCTGGGAGATTAACCAAAGTGAAAAAATTAAATACACTAACAAATTTCATATTCTTCTCTCTATTTCTTTGTCCCTTTCCATTTGTCTCCATTTATCTTTGTCTCTCTCATTGTCTCTCTTAATATATCACTCTATATCTTTCTTTCCATCCCCAATCTCTCTATCTCTCATTGTTCCCTACCATGGAGGATAACTAAATTTTTTAATTTATTATAATTTGAAGTAAATTTAATATCATATTAAATATAATAAATATTATAATTTAATTATACATTATATTATATTTTTATTTAATATATAAATTCCTATTTAAATTATCATTCATGCATGAATATTACCTCCACTATACACATGGTACCCTCTCTACTAGAACACACATCTTGATCTAGGTCATTATGAAGTCTCATTGTCCCATTATTTTTTATATATTCATGAAAGAGAGAATAAATGGAACTGTATGTGTAATTAAAAAAAAAGTGATAAGTGATTTGATGCATTGAAAAGAAAATTAAAATCCAATAGTGAACAATGATAACTATTCTAATTCTCATCCACACACATAACTATCTAGAGTATTTTTAGATTTATAACCACAAAAATAACATTTTTTGTTCATTAATTGGCATACATTTTTCAATGAAAATTGAACAAATCTCTATCATTTATGGCTATTTATGGTATAATTATAATTTATACCTATTATATTGTTATTTAATCCACTTCACTCAAACAACTCAATTCAATCTAAATTTATTAATACCTAATTATTAAATTGAAATACTTAACCTATATTACACATTCAAACCAATATTTTTCTCTTATAAGGTCAAGTTTTAGTAGAACATTTATAAAAGTGCACATGATTCGCTTGATTATAAAGAAATTCTACAAATTTCCAAGTGGTGAAACTGAAATATTAAAGCAATTTTAAGAATCAAACTCAAAGTAATGTGTATTATTATATTCCTCTTTTAATCAAATATATATTCTTTATTAAAAAGAGGTTGTTGCATGAAAAGTATATTTTAAGTCACACACATGAACTTCATAATTGATCTAGCTAAAACCAAATTATTCAATCTCAACTATTGGTCCTCCAAATATACTTACACCATAAAAAATTTAATGATGTTTTATATTGTATCATTAATGCATACTCTCTCTCTCTCTCCCCTTAGAACATTAGGATTTTTGTTGATGAAACCAAGGATGAAATATATCTAACAGTACCCATCATTTTTGTTGTATTGTACCATTATAAGATAAGTTGAATAATTGATTAATAGAGTTAGATATAATTTGAAAATTTCTTTTTCCCACTCTCTCCATGGCCACATTCCATCTTCAGATTACTTAATTGAAATAGTTCATTGAATGTCAATATCTCTAAACTTTATCTCTCCCTTTACACAACCATCTTTTGTTATATTTATAACTCTACCTCTCTCTAAATGTATTTCTCTTCTTCTCTATCTTTGTATTTATTTTTATCCTTATCTTATTACCTCTTTCTTTCTCATTATATATATTTATCTCTATCTCTCTATCCCATCATCTCTTTATCTATCTATCTTTATCTTTCCCTCTATCTCTTACTCCCTCCCTTCATCCCTCTTTTCCCAAAAAACATGTGAAATCTTTTAATTTTTGGCATTAAATGAGTAATAAAAAATCTATATAAATTTTCTTTTATGTCTGTCTCTTATTCTTTATCTCTCTATTTTCATTAACCTATCAATTCTCCCTCTCCCTCTACATACTTCTATCTATTTCCCTATGTATTTTTCTTCGTATATCACTCTATTTGTCTCTATTATCTCTATCTAGGTATTTCTCTATAATATCCTGTTGTCTTTTCTATATATGTATTTCCTTATCTCTCTACTTCTCTCTTTCTCTCTCTATCCTTGTATCTTATATCCCTCTTTGTCACTCTTTCTCTTTCATTTTTACTCTCTATCCATATAGTTTTGTCTCTATATTTAAGTATAAGTCTATTGATATAACTCAAGTCCTTCAAAAAAATGGTGTGTTGTCTCAAAAATAATTCCCCATAAATTTTTTATATATTTATAATATTCATCTATAATTTCTTACCAAAATTAATTTTCTCTTTTTGCTTACATTTCTTATCTTGATTTCCCTCTAATACTCTATTTATTTTTATATTTTTTCAATATTCATTTGTCTCTATCTCTTCCCCTTTTCCCTTGTACCTATCTCCTTCTCTTCTACTTTATCCTTCTATATGTTTTCTTATCTATATCTCTCCATTTATATCTATCTCTCTCCCTTTCTATCTCTCGCCCTCTTTATGTATCTATTTCACTACAAATATCTATATATCTTCTTTTGTGCCTAAACCATAGCTTTTTGGGTAGGATTTAGACTTCTCTTGCACTCTTAGGATGTTTCACCTAAAAGGAGAGAGATAAACCCCACTCAAGAGTCTCCGTGGTTCACTCAAGTTATGAAATGTATGATACAATTAAGACTAAATGGAATGATCTAAGTGCAATTAAATGAACTATTTGACTAATTATGAATACAAAACCTAAGAATTATGCAATGTTCCAGAGAACACAATGTGATATGAAAGCATGAACTAAATATGTACAAATGCAAAACATAAAAGAAGAAGGTTGAATCAAAGTGCACCTGTCAGTCTAATGAAGATTATGGAGTGTCCTAAATGCTAGAAGAAATCACTAAAAATCACCAGTGGGACTCATTCGCCACTAATGGTGAATCAATCCTACTTATGATGAAAAACTTCTAGAAATTGGTTTCTAAGTGTCGAAATCCAGAATCTGACAAAATTTGGATTTCCAACCTTAAGGTGGGACTCATTTGCCACTGATGGAAAATTAGTCCACTCCCAAAATTCTATGAAATCAGGGACCAATCCAGCACCACTAGATCTGAGGTTGTCTACTTGTCGGGTTGACAGAGTCAAATCTATAGAAATTGGACAGAATGTCTTCTCCAATCTTGAAATAGGTTGTAGTTGACTTGAAACACTTTGTTGACTTCTTTTCCACTTTTTAACACCTAATAGCTTGTCAAATCTACATACAAAAGTATGCAAACACACATGCAAAAGGGGAAAAATGGTTAAGGGTTAAGTTATAGGGATTTTCCTTGGTCAAATCCCACTTTGGTAATCAAACCCTTAATGAAGAAATGGAATGAAATGAACAAGGAAAGATGAACATGCAAATTTCCTAAACTCACCAATCTTGTTGAAGAAATTTAAAGTTATATCAATGGTTGCTCAAAGATACTTGATTGATGCTTGATTGAATGATGGAAAGTGCTTCTATGCTTGAATGAATGAGTGAATTAGTGAACTTGATGAATGGGGGTTAGAATGGATGTAAAAAAACTTATTTATACATTCTTGTACCTTAGTAATCCAATAATACCTCATCACAGGCTGACATAAGGTGATTTTAAATAAAAACCCAAAAGAAAATTTGAAATATTTTGAATTTTGAACCAAGAGGGACTCATTTGCCACCCATGGTGGATGGGTCCCACCTTGGACTTGAAAGTGGGTGTCGGGAATTAAGTCACATTTAATATTGTTTGTCAGGTTTACATTTAAAAACACACTTAATTAAGCATTATAAGGGCATAAAGGGGTCAAATACAACATAAGAAAGGTGTAAATAGTGAAATTAAGCCTAAAAAAGTGTGAAATCTTGTTACAAGACTTTACAACACTTCAAAATAGGACTTAATAAGTGATGAAAAGGTGTTTTTTAAGTGAATTGTAATGAATACAGTCTAGAAAAGTGTAGAAATATTTTACAACACCTCACAACACCTTCACAAGATGCCATAATTTGAATTTTAAGGACTTAATGTGAATGTTTAATCCACATTACATCATTAAATCTATGAAAAATGGACCAAGCATTGTGAAGAAAGGCCTAAAATACCATGAAAATGTCAAGGGACCATTTTTCTATGGCACAATGCCTTTTAATCTCTCTATAACTCATTATCTAGGTCTTTTTATCTCTTTCTCTATCTCCCTGACTCTTTTTCCCTCTACCTTACTCTCTCCTTCAATATTTTCTCCCTCTCATTATAACTCTATTTATCCATCTATTTGTGTATTTGTCTCTCTCTCTTTCTCCTATATATTTCTCTTTTTCTCTTTATGTCACTTTATCTCTTTCTTTTTATTTTACTCTCTAGATCTTTCATTTTCTCTCTCCCTATCTCTATCTCCCTCCCCTTTCTCTCTATATACCTATTTTCTCTCTCAATTTATTATTTCCTTGCTCTAGCTCTCTTTGAATCCATTTATCTCCTATTAATTATCTCAAATTATCTCTCTATCTATATTTATATCTCTACCTCACTATATCTATCTATTTGGATATCCATCCATCTCTTTATTTCACTTGATGTCTCTCCCTCTTAATCTCTCTATACATCTCTCCCTATATTTTTTTCTTTCTCTATGTTTATATATAAATTTCTTCATATATATATATATATATATATATATATCCCATATTTCTTTCACCTTCTATCTCCCTATATGTATATTTCTCAATCATTTATTTCCTCTCCCTCACTTTATCTAAAATTTCTCTTATTTTTCCTTACATATGTATATGTATATGCATATTTGTCTCTACCTCTCTCTTCTCCTATATATCTCTTTTTATATGTCTCTCTCAATCAATTTTATTTGTCTCTCTTTGTATATCCCTATCTATCTTTCGACCTCTCTATCTCTTTGTGTTTCCCACTTTATCCCTTTATTTATGTCTATCTTTATATTTTTCTACCTATATATCCCACTACCCTCTATCTCTCATTGAATTATATTTTTTAAATCCCTCTCCCTCTTTCTAACTCTCTTTAACTCTCTACTTATCTCACCTCTTAACAAAATGGCATGATTCTCCAAGTTTATCTCCCCAACGATATGTGATATCTTTGGATTATTGGTATGCAATAAATAATAAAAAATTGTCCCTTTTATCTCTATTTTTCATCTATATCTCTTAATTCTATCTTTTTCTCTATATTTATCTCTCTTTATATATTCCTCTTGCAAGGATTGTAATTTTACTCTACCAAAAAATACTAGCTCTCCTTGAGAGTGATCTCAATAGTCTACACTTAGATTAAATGTCTTTTAACTATTTCTAAATAATCTAATGTGTTATTAGTTTATAATAGGTTAACTAAATAACCTAAAAAAGTTTGACTAAAAACATATATTATTTACTTAACTAAGCTAAAATAATTATGATAAAGAAATAGAAATGGAAAATAATGTAAAAAAATGAACCTATGACAAAAATTTGAGTTCTTAGAATCAATACCAACACTTAGTTTGGACATATATGAGACACATTATAGTCTCATACAACCATAAAAACTAAAAAGTGACTATTCCTTGAAAAACATGCTTGTATTCATAAAAAGGAAAAGAAGAAGAAGAAAAGCATATTTCTAATTAATAAGAAACACTTCTATTAAAAATAGATTGATAGAATACTAAAACAAAAGGGAAAAGAGAAAAACTCCACCAAGTCTATAATAGGTCGAAATATTACTCCAATAAAACATGTAGATTAAGAAAGAAGAGAATAAAATGTTTTCATGGCTATTTTAGAGATTTTCCTTTAGGTCAGTCCCCTACTTTGGTATTTTTACCCCCATATCAGTCTATTTTTATAATAATATTTAAAAATGAAATATATATTAGAGCAAAAATAACTATACTATAGTAGAATATTGATATCGATATAGATGAACAATAACATGATCTCTCACAAAATTTGTGTTAGAGAGAAATAATACTCTATTAATTTTTCAACTACGACTACCACACCACTATAATGTAAATTGAAATAGTTCAAGAAGAATGCAAAGAGAAATTTATAGAATAGATGAAAGAGGATTTGAGTTTAGTTAAAAAAGGAGAGAAAGGGATGGGTATCAATTTTAAATCTCTTTAGGATGATTAACTATCAAAAACCATCACATAGATATTTATGGAAAGAAATAGTGTTGAAACAATTTCAGTTAAAAAGTGTTTAAAACACTATATCAACACAAATGAGACAATTGAAACATAAAAAATGTAGAGAAACTACACAAGAGTGTTCAGAATTTGGTATCAAGGAATTAAATGAAAAGCTTAAAGAATAATAAAACATGAAATTATAAGGCTATATTTTTTATGTTACTTATTTGTATATCTATCATACTCCCTCTCTATATGTCTCTCATTTTTCAATGTCTATATTTGTTTATCTCTCCCTTTCTCTCCTTTGCATCTCTATATCTCTTTACCTCTCCCTATATGTATATCTTCCCTTTTCTATATCTCTCTCATTACCTATTATGTATCTATCACTCTAGATTTTTCTATAAAACTTGTTTCCTCCATCTCTACCTCTCTATTTCTATTTATCTTTCTTTGTCTCTTTTTCTATACCTAGATCCATCTCACTATCTCTCTATCCAATTTTCTCTCCCCCTCTCTATATTTATTTTTCTCTTTCTCCTATTCTTTATCTCTCATTATGTCTCTATCTCTCTCACTCTTTTTATGTATCTATTTCTTCATCTCTCTATTTCTATCTATCTTTCTCTATACTATATATATTTCTACCTATCTCTCTTTCCTTTCATTTCTCTATATCTCTACATCACTACACCATTCTCTCATTATCTAGTTTTCCTATATCTTTTTCTATTCTCTCATATTTATTACATCCAACTAATATATTCCATTATTTACATTAACATAAATAAAATCTATATCAACATAAATATGATTTATTCTTCTTCAATTATCATTCTTGCATGCATTTTTCTTCCCATATACACATGTCACCCTAGATACCAGTGCCCACATATTAATCTAAGTTCTTATGAAGTTCCATTTTCACATTGTTTTTCATACTCAAGAAAGTGGAGAATAAGTGGAGAATAAGTGGAAAATAATTAATTTGATTAAAGAACATTAAAAATTAATTCAATGAATTGGAATTAATTTTTTTTATAACTTTAAACATAAAAATGATAACACCATATTTCTATTCCTAGTGAATCTTTCTATATTCCTAAATAAATTATAAAAATGTCCTTTTCATTTGATTTGTTATTAAAGAGAAATAAAATAAATGGATTTTTCCTATATTTTACTTTAAATGCCTCACCTCCTAAATCATTTATTATGGAATAATGATATCAAGTGATAATGGTACTTGTGGAAATATTTCTAGAAAATAAATAAACCACATCAATGCACCCAAAGATTGATTTAGTGTAGGAAATCAAATAGAGGGAAAAGTTGAGCAATATATTGGTCCCTCTCTGATGAGAGTCACAACCTGAGACTTAGAAAAGCACACAATAGAGACAATAACAAAATTATTATTTATTTATTGGAAATATGTTCTCATTATAGAGAAATTACATTCCAGAGGATCAAATCCTCACAGGGCAAATTTTACTATTTCTAAGAGAATTTTTTCCTCTCCCAATACTATTTCCTCTTTTCCCCTCCTCTTCGAATTTCCAAAATGAGTCTTAAATAGCCTTTTTCTAGCTTGGAGCCAAAAATACAATTTGAATTTTGAATGTAGGTGGTTGGACTCTAAAATTTGAAATTTGAAATTCAGAAATTGAGTCCCAATTCAAAAATTGGTAATTTTCCAAAAAATGACCAACTTTTGAAAGCCATAACTTTTGATCTAGGACTTTGTTTGATGTGTCATTTGAAGTGTTGGAAAGGTCTTAGAATGTAGTATGTGCTAAGAACTTTCTTTGCTCGTTCTAGAAATTTTTGGGCCCATACGAGACCATTTAGTGCCTCAAACCTGACTCAGAAGAGTTTACAGGGCAATTTTGAGAAACTAAACCATGAATATCTTTTAAACTAGGAATGATCTTGGCCTGATTCTTTCACCAGAGTGTCTATTTTTCTATCCTGAAGCTTCCCATAATTTTTTTTCCTCCTCATGCCTTCAAATTCATTCCTACTATAAATAACAGTTTGACCAAAAAAATCAGAAAAGTAGTTTTGAAAGTTGGGAATTCTTATTCAACAAAAAGCATGTCCAAAAATGTAAAAACATCTACCAAAAAAGCTAACAGAAAGGAAAAATACTTTTGGGTGATGCAGGATTACCCTTACACCACTAGATGCTCCTACATCACTCTCACTATGAGGAGACATATACAAATGAAATAGAAACTACCTCCATGATGTGAAATTTTGTAATAAAAATGTGTAACACATGCCTACCTAAGTCTCTAATGCACATAATGAATTTCCACAATGTTATACAATAAACTCATTTATAATCTTACTTAAATAGAAGAAAAATGTTAAGTGATGAACTAATAGTCCATTCATTATAAAAATTTAAATCCTATTTTGTATTGTAATATATTTTTCAATGATGTAATGATTTTTTTTAATAAAAATATCTACTCTACACAATCCTTTTGAGTTTTCACCAATTATAAATGACAAATACCACTTCCTCAAATTAATTTCATCATCTTTCATCCTTATTATCAATTATCATCCTTTAATCTTGAAACCTAGTCCAATCCATCTCACTTAAAGGAATTTCTTTGATACAATTAAGTAAACCAATTTTTATAGATATTTTTAGTTTAGTTTTATCTAGGTAAAGGCTATGATGGGAAGGATCGTGACCTAAAATAAAATATTTCTCATCTCTTACAAAATATTTCTTGTAGTAGTATTAAAATTTGTATACTTTCTTAGATATTTTTAGTGTGTGATAATTATTTATGTATAATATGCATTTAATCATTTTTCTTTAAAATATTTTTTATTAAAATTATCATTATATTAGTTATTAACCTTAATGTTCTAGTAATTAGAAATTTATTGTATAATATTTTTTATATTCTTTAATAGTTATTTATTTAGAAATTAAAGGATTATATTCATGGTTATGGGATTGATCTTATACTTACAAAAATGAACCAAGATGATATAGTTATAGGATTTAGATAGAGATTATATATTTAGTATATACTTTATGAAATAAATCAAGGATTGATAAAAATATGTGTATGAGTTGTAAGAGGAATGCATGGAAATGGATATAGATGAAGTATATGGGAATGATCCTTAATTCATATAATATATCTCAAGTAATTGAAATATTATTTTATAAAGACCTTCACCTAAAATAAACACAAAACTAAGGTTAAGGATAGAATTCATACTATTTATTCCTATGGCCATGCTTAGGAAATCTATTTTACTTGAGTTACATGTATTCCTACCTCATCACTTAGATAAAAACTTACAACATTTTATGTCCATACTAAAGATATATATTTTTCTTTCTTTATATGAATCCCTTACTCATTGTTAGCTCTCAAAAATGCAAGCAAAATACCCTAAGAGGTTGCCAATCTCTTGATACATTTCAAGGTAACAGACAAGGCCAAAAGATTTAGACCTTCTACTCTTCAGGTGCTGCCAGACCTAGGTGGGTGTACCTATAATAATGAAGTAGACTTGACCAATGTTTATTTCCTAAAGCTATATACCCATGCTGGCAAATAGGAGTGGACAAATGAGTTTTAATTTGGTATAAATTGTATAAGCAATATCAAGGTAAAAATCTAATATGTTCATATGAAAAAATTGAATGAAACTAAATAGTGAAATAACAGAGACTAGTTCCTTATTGGGTATACGGAGTCAAATGAAAATATGAAATGAGTAACTTCTCTCTGGCAGAAATTCAAATTTGTTTGGCATATAGGTTTTAAGTTTATAATTGGTATAAACATGCAGGAATATGAATATTGAGTTCTTAATGATCCAAATGAGATTCCCTAATTACAATGATTATTTTAAAGGATTTAATCTTTCCTTGAGAGACCCAATTAATCCAACCATATAGATACACAAGTGTGCACTGATAAAAAATATCCTTGATATATCAATTTAAACAATTAGAAAATATCAACCTTGGAGACAACTTCAACAATACTTTTAATTGACACAACAAACAACTAAAATCAGAAAAATGTAATCACATCAAATGAATTCAATTGAAATCTCCATTATTTTTTACATGCATCATAGTCTCAAAAAATAAACATTTTGTATCTATTGTATTTTTTGTTCAATCTTTGCTCCCTCTTTTCTTGTCAAAAATTAGTATTTATATTGGCCACATGAAAAGTCATGTCCCTTCACATTCACATCCATGACATTCCAATTGTTCAGGCCTTTTCCATGTTCATTAGACACCAACTAAGACGTCCTGTCGCTTCCCCGACACTCCAAGTCTCTTCGATTTTCAATAGATTATATATCGCTATGTAGTCTTGTAGTTACACCAATGTCATGAGTCTCCCTAATGCCCTATGCCTTCATTCTTGAGTATCATTGTGACTTTTAGGGGTCACAAAACATTCCTCCGACTACATCATGTTTTGCCGAGACCTGTCCTTCATCAATTTTGATTGCCGAGACATAGTGGTTTTCCTGCTAATGGAACTTCATTCGACATGAGCTTCCTATCTCTCTTCGATGATGCCAGTCTTTCTAAGTCCATTCTTGTCCAAATATACCACCAAGTCCCAATGTAGTCTCATCGTTGTGACATAAGGGGTCGGTAGGACTCCGTGACTTCATATCGATGACAACAACAAAACTCACCTTTATTTTGTCAGCAAGACCAAATGAATGCTACGAGACTTCACTTTGATGGCTTCAATCTAGTCAAACTTTCACTTTTGTACTTCATCGGTATGACATATAGGTGCTCGCTATGACTAATCCCAATGATTATTGTCTCACCAATATGTCTCTATATCTTCGATTGGTAAGACACAAATAGACTCAATACAACTCATTCCAATGAACTTTATCTTGCCGATAGGATCCTCTGGTCATTGAGACAATGAACTAAATCCTACCGATATGTGTCTTCAGATCAAATCATATGGGTATGACATTCTTGAATTCTTGCCGATAGACTGCAAAAGATATACGTTAGTATAAAATGGTTTATGGATCAGGGAGACCCTCACCATCTCTTGCCGATATGAATTATACATTCAAATGCTCAAGGATAAATGAATTCTAGGGGACCAAATGATGAAAACAAAATAAAACAAGGGAAAACATGATATGCAAAGCGGGTTCATGAACTTATGACATGGAATTCTTAGGAAACTTATGGCTATAGACAACCATAAAATTTTCAAAATTTTACAATTCTAACACTCATCACTTCAAAATACTTTAGAATATTTTTCAACCAATGGAATTACTTAGCACACTAATTTTACATTCCTTACATACATTCCTACCTTCTCAAATACAGGAATACTTAGAATATTTTTAATGTTTTTGAAAAACTATTATTATATTTTTCAATTGATAGTTATGTATATTAACATGATTCAAACTTGTGACCTTTAACACTGACATCAACCAACTATATTACATATTTAATAATGATTTAAAATATAGTTAAATATTTAGTTGAAGATAAATAATATATTTTTGACCAACCATACATGATATAGATGCATACATGTTGACCATACATACATATCAGATGGGTAAAGATATGAATAACATGTTGTTTAGATTTTTTCTAAAACTAAATGTAAAATGACATCGTATCTAAGAAAATATGACCACCAAAAGTTATTAATTTTATTAAATTAAAATCATTATAATTATACAAATACCTCTCTCATTCTCATTTCATAAAGATATAAAAATCCTTATTATATTAAATCTTATTATTTAAAGTGTTAATTGAGATTAAAATCTATATTTTTAAATAATGTAAGATTAGTAAACATAAATTAAGATCTAAGTTTTTTTGAGATAAAAATAAAGTGAAAGAATCTATCTAATAATTACCAAAATTTTTGAGTGATAATGATATTGATTACTTTCAATAGATAAGATATTGTGAAAAAAATTAGAAGGTAGAAATTGATACTATATATAAACTTGAGTTTTATATTGAAATTATTAATTATTTTTAAGATCTTGGAATCATAAAAAATAAATTATCCTTGTATTAATTTTCCTAGTCTACTTTAGTCAACTAAAAACTATTATGTTTATGATCTTCTAAATCTCGTTCCTAGTAATTGTGTATGTGTGAGAACTAGTTGTGCTAACTAGCATCTAGAATGTCTTGTCATGCCCTAAATTTGCACATAGGGAAGAACACAATGAAAAAATTATTTTTGAAATAATAATGAATAAACACTAAATATGATCAACCACGTATGATCATAGTAACATACTATTGAACAAATTAATAATATTGACACTATTTTATTTTATTTTTGTTTATAATAATAATAACCTTAATGGCAATCTTAATATTTATATTTAATATTATCTTTGCTTATAGTAGTAATATAAAATTATCAATTTTATTCATTACTACTAAAATTAAAAGTTACTAAA
Organism: Sequoia sempervirens; assembly: GCA_007258455.2. Lineage (NCBI taxonomy): Eukaryota > Viridiplantae > Streptophyta > Pinopsida > Cupressales > Cupressaceae > Sequoia > Sequoia sempervirens. Next base: position 148,271,383 of record VDFB02049217.1, read on the forward strand.
AAAAAAACTTTAACATTATCATTCATGGGTTAATATATATTTACTACTGTTACAAACAGTTTTATCAACTAAGTAAATACTTTACCCTCAACATTACTCGTAAAAAATCCATTACTATTTGTGATTAACCACCACAACCAACTTAACTTCTAATTAAATGATTCATTGATTAAAAATAATAAATAAGGTTATTATTTATTTATATATATAACCTTTATTTAAATTTAATATTAATGTTACCATTATATTAAAAATAGAAATTAATAATGGCACTAGTTTTAATATTAAGAGTAAGCTGAAAATTTGAACAAGATTATAGACCGTATTAAAGAACAATATTAATATTATCAATAATATTGGATAGAATTTTCTCAAATTGCTCATATTATTCTATGCCAATTTTACACTCCATATGATATTAATTATTGAAACATCTCACTATTTAATATTATTATTTTCCAATGTAACTCCATTATATTCATATTAATATTAACATCCATATAATAAATTAGTATTTCTTATTATTATCATCTAATCACTACTATTGTCAACTCATCATGCCTTGTGATATTCTAATTACCACCATAGCTTCGCTAATAAGATTTGTAAGAACACTTTCTTAACATGTATCACTTTATTTGTTATTCATTTTAGAAATATTATTCCGATTAATAACCCTTCATAAAAATATCACTAATTATTTTTATTTTTATTTTCAAGTATAATTCTTACATATATATATCTTTTATCTAATTATTCATCTTTATCTTATATATAAACAAAAAAAGTTCATATAAATAACTACATTTATTTACATATATTCCATTTATTTTATTTAAAATAAGTAAAAGAAAAAGAACCCATTTGCAAAATAACAAAGATGTCTTCCTTCTAAAAATAATATTACTAAATATCTAATTTAGTTTATTTTTATTTTTAATTCAAAGAATATGAAGAAATCTGAAATTTAAGAATGGGCTTTTTAGAGGGAAACGTGGAGCCCTAAATGGAAACTCCCCACCCATAAAATATATCTTATTGGATTCATTCTAATAAAGTTTGGATTATAAAAATCAAGACATGTACTTTTTAATATGAAACATGAACTAAATCTTCACTGAAGTCATTCTAAAAGTTGGCAACCACCTTAAATTTCTCCCACTTTACCATTCACTTATTCCCTTCATCTAAGGGTGAACTGATTTTTTTTTCATAAAATCTACAGGCCCGTAAAAGATTGAAAATAAATAATCCCACAGCTCTCTAGGTGCTAGTAGGAGATCAACGATGGAGATGGGAGATAAGCTAAAAATTAAACTTAAAGAAAATACTTAACCCTAGATCAATATTAGTTTGAGGAGGCGATACACATAAATAAAAGAAGCGGAGTTCACTGTATTTTACTGCAAAAAGAAAATCCGAAAAAACTAAGGAATAAAACTTCGCTGATTTATTATTATTTTTAAGAAGATTTCAATTTGAATTGTTTCCAACAAAAAGATTTCAATTTGAGTTGTTTCCAACAAAATTTTGAATAATATAATAACAGTTTTATATATTTGGATCTAACTTTTCTTCTTCTATTTTTCTAAAAAACTGTCTTTACAGGTTTATTCAACTATCCAAAAAAAAAAGAGTGATGCCCAATAGAATGTATTAATGCAAAATAGATGGGATTGCTTTTGTCTTGGTTTATGGAACAATACTGTTTGTGTACAGAGAAGTTTTATACTGGAAAATATCAAATTTGTAGTGAAAAATAAATAAACCTTTTAAATCTTTCTTTTGTCATAACTTTAAACTGAAAGTTTCTACAACAGATTATGATGGTAACAGTCCTTTAAACGTTTTATTCAAGAATAGTTAAAGATACATATATGCTTTAACTAGAGCTTGAATCTTATAAAACTAAGAAGGAAGAATTTTCTCTAGGAAGCAATACATTTATGTATTTATTATTTCCTTGTCTTAAATCATAATACAATTTCTCACTTCTTCTTTTGGGTTAAATTTCAATACAACAGTTATCAACACAAAAATTGTAACAAAAAGGTATAGTATATATATTTTTTTAATTTTTGTTTAATCTTTATTTTTGGGTAACAATATAATCATAGAATAGACACATTTCACAACATCATTTATTTACATGAAACATTCATTGGAATGGTAAAAGAAATCTATACACTCAATAAAATAGATTGATAAAAGAAGGAACATTCTCTTCACAACTATTCTTTCAAGAAGGTTTGTACATGAACCTATGCAACATTCACCAAGCCTATTGCAATCAGCCCATTAGGGTTGTATACATTATGGAAAATTTTCATTTAGTAACACTGATAATAGAACAAAGATAGTCTCAACTTGAAACTTCCTCAAATCTTAAATATCTCTTCAAAAATCTGTAGAACCTTACACATGACATGATCTTTCTTCTAAAGCCAATGGGGTGCTCACCACCCAACCTTTGACTGGAAAACTAGTCACCCCCGAGCTTGGAGGCCATCAAAGGAACCGGGTTACACACATTCACAAAACTTGCAAAAACAATAAAAACACTCATACACATACAATACCACTGAAACCCAAGGATTCACATTCACATTGAATCTTCTCAAAGATTCAAGAAAGGGGGAGACTTAGGAGACACCACTACCCAATGGGGAAACATATATATAGATCATGCATAAAATCACAACTTCTCTCCATTTATCAATCCATCCAACTCTATAAAATAACATGGGTACTCATACCCAGGGACTTCATACTCCAATAATGTGGGTACTCATACCCATAAAAAATAAATCCCATACTCCAATTATGTGGGTACTCATACCCAAATCTCCGCCTTCTCAAAGGTTGAAGGTTTCCCCGTTGGAGGTTCATCCTCTCTCAACCCCATACTTGGGGAGCTCTCAAAATCAAAGGGAGCCATCCCCATACAACCCAACATAAAAAAAGAAAACCAACACATAAAAATACAATAATAATTCAAATGATTAACCACAATATTTTCAAAACTAGTAGATTCAACCAAAACAAACACAAAGGGATTGAAACCAACCTCTTACGCTTTCCAAGAAGAAAACTGTGGAAGGACCCATGTATTTCCTTTAGACTTTCTCATCCAAAACAAGCTTCTTCCAAAAACCAGAACCAAAAATTACCAAATCAAAAAAAAAACCAACCCCTCCACAATCCAAAAAGAAAGAGATAAATAGAAGTCCTCTAAATTTTTTTCCAAAATGACTCTTGCTTTCAAAGAATAGAAGATAAATGAGAATCTAATTGAAGTTTATCCATTTACAACCCATTCCAAATACAAATTCGTCACCCTCAAATCTAGGCCTTTTTGAGAGGTCATATCTTGATTTTAGTTCAAAATATAACTTGAATTAAGTGCCTAACCCTTGGGTTAACACCTAGGGGTTTAAAAAAAAATAGAAAAAAACATAAAATAACCTTTTTCGAACTGTTTTGACTCAAATAAGAAAAAAACAAAGTCCCAAAATACCCTCAAATCTAGCTTTACAGACAAAATAAAACTTTATAATAAAGATAACACTCAAGTCTCAAACCACTTTACAAAGTTTTACATCACAATAGGATTATAGTCCCTATGGACTATAGTCAGTATTCACAAGGTTTATCACATTGGGTTCCTTCAAGACCTCCAATTCCATTGGCTATGGAACTTGTACCTGCACACTCAACTTCACACCTTAATATGTCCAATAAAATAATATAGTCAAAGCAAATGAAACATATATATTCACATCATACAATTTCCATCACAATTAAGTCACATTAGAAAACCAATTCATCATCATTGAATTCTCCTAATAACATTTACTCAATTTTTCATACAGTAAAAAATAATTCAAAATTCATAATTTCATTTAAACTCAATATTTTACTTTCATCCCTAATGTTGCAATTAATATCCATATCACAATTTTTATTTCATCAATTCTACTCATTCATCCATAATCATCAATAACATCAAATATAAGATCTAAATTTCAAATCATCATAATGTGAAATCAAATATAAAGTCTACTATCTAAATCATTATAATACAAATAAAATTTTATAGCATTAGTCTATATCATAACATAAAGTTTAATAATCTATACAAGAATAAAACTATGTCAATATAAAAAGAATAAAGTAGCATAATATTGAGTATCAACTGGTGGGTCTCACATGTCTATTATAAAAATGGTAATTTTTTTTATCATGATAGAATTTAGACCTTTATATTTTTTAATGTTGAGCACACCCAAAGGCTTAGAGGGGGATTAAATTAATCTACATAAAAACTTAATCCCTTCTAGAACTTGAATATTTTAGCATAATTCAACCATATTTATCAATCAAAACCTTAAAATATAATAGTAACAAAGAATGATATAGAAGTTTGAATCCTTAGCAATTTCAGCAACCTTTATGCAAAGTAACATATATAAATTCTACTTCTAACCATATCAACAATATTGAGAAAGAAATACAGTACACACACATGCACAAGGAGAACATTGGATTTACATGGAAAACCATTGAGGGAAAAACTACAATGAGAGTTAAATCATAAATAAGGCTCACAATCAAAAACACTTGCACGATATAGAGGACTTGTTGAACTAGAGAAAACATGAATTTAGGAGCAAGATATAGGGACCTGATGAGATACAATATCTCAAAGCAAGATACAATATGATTTAGAGAGTATTACAATGATTGCCACAACAACACTCTATTTACTAAGGCATTAAGGAACAATTGATCTTTCCATTCATACACTATTAGCACTATCTCTAATATATATTCAATACAATTCACACACACAGAGTTCTTCACACTTGTACATTGCTCCACCTTGTTGCATATGAAGTGATGTTACATTTATATCCATCACAACAATTCAATACTTCAATTAGGTCACCCTAAAAAAGGATGAAAAATTGAATTCAACTGGTCAACCACCAAAACATAATACTATCTTATCTAGAAGATAGAGAGGACCAAACAAATATTTAGCTCTTCCACCAATGTGATCCAAATAGCTTACACACAAGTGTTTACATCAACCTAATTCGATATCAAGGAAACATGTGGATGAAACGTGAAGCACATAATGAGTCAACCCAAAAAACTATTCAAGTTGAATTAACTTCATACGGTCCCAAGTAGGTTAGGTCAGGACCCATAAGCATCATAATACATCTTTCATTGCTGAAGCAACCCCCAAGCACATGAAATAAGAAAAGGAACAAGCATTGCCAATCAAATATCTACAAACAACCTAGAAAGCCAACTCAAGACTCAATACAACATCGAAGCATACAACTAGCAATGTGTTGATCATATGAGGATGTTTCTTGAACATCCAAAAACACTTCCATATGTTTATTTTATATTTTCATGCCATCAACAACCACCACAAATCAAACAAGAACAAAAACCTATATTCCAAAAAAACAAAATGCTTAATCATGAGATATAACATTAATATATCAACTTGTAGACCACTTTAGTATATTATATTGGAACTTAGACCCTGGATAAATAGTGAAAGCACATTCACCAAGCTATACAAATAGAGACACAAATGAGAAGAAATGTGGAGCATTTTTTGGACTAGTCTAGACAACCAACAACATTGTGGACCTTCTTCAATTCATAGAGATCTCCTCGACAACATAGGTAACCTGAAAAATATAGGAGTACAACATCAACAAAACAATGACATTGAATACCAAACTACAAGACCAAATCATCAACAATGGAGTAATGTAGAGAATTCTCCTAGATAGACTTCAGTGTAGCTTATTGAACTAGAAACACTTAAACATCTTGTGGAGGACAAAAGTTCTTTTTAGCAACACATAATTCATCAAGAATATTAGGAGAGAGCCTAATACATATGGTAGACCTTTAGCAACATCTCTCCACTATTATTCATGCTTCTAATCCCCATATTAATGATTTTTAATCCTTATCTAAATATATCATTATGAAATCAACTCTATTGATAGTAATAATGCATTATATGAGCTTTAGCAACTCTTCCTTAATAAGGCAGGCCATCAATAATGAACTTCAACAATTATTCTTGGATAAGGCATGACATATAATTATGAACTTCATCAACTCTTATTTATATAAGGTATGACATCCAACCATGAACTTCAAGAATTCTTCTTTAGATAAGTCATGAAATCCAACCATGAACTTCAACAACTCTTCTTTAATAATGCATGAAATCCAACGATGAGCTTCATCATCAATATTAACCCAAATTGTGTATAGCAATGACAACCAATGGAAAGGAATAACAACTTACTACTTAAGTGCTAACATCAATGGAAATCGAAAATCAATTTTTACATTAATGAAAATGATTTCCAACAATCTCCTTAAGTGTTGACATCAATGACAATAACTACTAGTAACAATCTCCCCATTTGGCATTGATGGAAAAACACACTACCCATCTCCCCGTTCTACATCAAGGACAAAGGGTCATATACTCTTGCATAAAGAATCAAGACATTCTTAGACTTTAGTAACAAAAGGGAAAAATATCTTTTATTCAAACAACAACGCATACTCCCCCTTTGAACAACAACACATATTCTTCAACCGGCTATACACAATAAATATATCACATATTCAACACTCCCCTTTCTACCAACCCCCACTGAGAGGTATCACTCATCAATCTAGGAGTAAAGGATACAACATGAATTTTCCTGCTAGACAGATGCACCATTTATGCATCTAGTTAGAATAGGGAGGGGAAATACCCCTAACTTCTTTTGTAGGTGATCAAAGGTATCCTTTCAAAGTCCCTTAGTGAAAATGTCTAGACAATCTAGTCGTTGGTGGGAACATACTCCATTTTGACTTCATGTTTTGCAACTTTCTCCCTTAGAAAGTGATACTAGATTAAAATGTATTTTGTTCATGAATGCATTACTAGATTATTGGAAGTATTAATAGCAACTGTATTATCAAAAAATATGAGAATAAGTTCATCATAAACCACCTTAACATCCTTCAATGTCTATTTCACCTAAAGCACTTGAGTGCAGTAAGATGCCGCAACAATTTATTAAGCTTATACATTGGACAAACACAACGAATCTTTATTTTTATTGAACCATGAGACAAATCTATCTCCCAAAAAGAATGCACTTCTATTTGTACTTCTTTGGTCAGAAACATAACCTACCAAATCAACATCAATATAGGTACTTAGAGAGAAATTTTAATCCTTTATATACCATATGTCATAAATTGGAGTACCATTCAAGTATCTGAAGATTCTTCTCATAGCTATCTCATGAGATTGCCTAGCTTGAAAATTGGAAACCACACATGCTCCATGCATAAATATGGTCTAGAAGTAGTTAAATTAAACAAACCTCCAATTGTGGACTTATAGAGAGTTTGATCAACCTCTGGAGACTCATCAAATTTACTTAAGTGATAGCCTATCACCATAGGAGTACCAATTGGTTTGGAATCTTCCAACTTAAACTTCTTTCTAGCATTTCCTTTAAATATTTAGGTCAAGAAATAAACATGCCACCATCTTGTTGAATGATTTATAGTCCAAGGAAGAAGGATACCTCACCAATCATTAACATCTCAAACTATTTTTACATCTCTTTTGTAAACTTCTTACAAATATCATTATCTCCACCAAAGATGGTGTTGCCAATATATACAACCACAATTAGCAACTTATCTTCCTAAACCTTAATGTACATATTACAATATGCATTAAACCTTCCTTGAATCCTTGCTAAAGTAGATACTTATCTAATCTAGCATACCAAGCTCTTGGAGCTTTCTCAAGACCATATAGAGATTTCTTAAGTCTGAAAACCATGTCCAAACCCTCTAATAACTAAAAACCATCTAGTTTCTTAATATATACCACTTCTTCTAGATCATCATTCAAGAAATCTAACTTTACATCCATTTCTTATACTTTGAAATTTTTATGAGTAGCAAGAGCAAGAAACATGTTTATTACATCCAGGCTAGCTACAAGAGAAAAGTTATCCTCAAAATTAATACATTAAACTTGTAAATAACCCTTGCATACCAATCTACCCTTCTTCCTTATTACTTTACCATCTTCATTCAACTTATTCTAGAACACCCATTTTGTTCCTATCACATTTTTATTAGTTGGCTTGGTAACTAATTCCCAATTTTTATTCTTCTCTATGTGATTTAGTTCTTCCTCCATTTCCTTTATCCAATTGCAATCTTTTCTAGCATCAATAATGAACACATTCTTGGGTTCTACTATTGATAATATGCACATGTTTCCTTGTACAGTTTCTCTTGCAAACTTTGTTATTGTTAGCACACCTTCATTTTTGTCTTTAATGATCTCATTTGGAGAGTGGCTCTTCTACGCATATTTCATTGGAGTCTTGAGAGTCTTAACTGGTTATGATTCCTTTTCTTCCTTCTCTTCTATTTATTCTTCTTATTTAATATATGGAAGCACATCAGATCTAAGAACCTTAGGTTTATGTGAAATTTAACATAGGTCTTCATCTAGCTTAAAATTTTTAATTTCAATCATCTTTCCTAATCTCTTGTAGCATCTATATGCCTTGCTATTGGTTCAGTACCCAAGAAAGATTCCTTCATTACACCTTGAATCAAACTTTCCAAGGTCTCCTTAATCTCTCCAAATTTAGCATATACTGCCAAATATCTAGAAATATTTAATAGTGGAAGGTCTTCCATATCATAGTTCATAAGGTCTCCTATTGTTTTTTACCCTCAATTGCACTTTTTAAAGTAGATATACAATAATATTGACTATTGGGTATGTGCAAGATCATGATGGGCCAAAAAGTGGCAATATGATGGGTATGTGGCTGACGACTTTTTTTATACCTAAAATTGATGAAATGAAAAGGGTTTTCAAAGGAGATTCTTAGATTTCTACCAATATAAATTATTCTTTACTTTGAATTTAATAAGTAATTATTATTCATTTTCTATTTGAATTACGACTAAAGTCCTAATTGATAGGTTGATTGAAAAAAATCTATAGCTTTCAAATGGTATCACATTTTTTGAATCCAAAACATGGGTCACATTCTATGCTTCATATACTACAGGATTAAAAAAAGAAAATTTGAATTTCATGAAGTTTTGACCAACTTAAGGTGGTCAAACATACAAGTTTTTTATATTTTTTAAATGTTGTAATAAAAAATTCATAATTAATTATTTACATGGAAAAATTACAAAAAATATGCATCATCGGGACATGAGTCCTCTAATTATATCTTAAATATTATAAAAATATATTATCATTTTATTGCTTAGGGTGGTCGATAAACACCTACTTATTTTTCCTTGAAATTTAAGTACTATTGCATTGAAATTTCAAATTTTCACCAAATGGATTTTTTTTTTTTAACAAACCTAGTAGTTTAGAAACTATATTCAATTTGCTACAGATTCTATTCTTATATATTTTTGAAATAATATAGATAGCTTATTCAAATTTTTACGTCAATTCTAAATCTAATTTTTCTAAATTTTTTGCCACTTAAGGGCCTATTTTTTCCATGATGATTCTGCACATACCCCGCTTCCCTCTAATACATATCTGGTAGTTCAACATCTTTCATAATTTTTCAAGCCATTTCTTGTACTATTCTATTATTTCTTTCAACTACTTGATTTTGCTAAGGGGTTGTAGCAACATATAGATGTAACCTAGTACCATGATATTCACAAAACATTTGAAATTCATAGAAATTAAATATACCTCCTTTATCTGACCTTAAACATCGAATCTTAACATCCTTTAATTTTTAATTTATTTTTTTAAATATTAAACTTATCAAAGGATTGTAATTTCTCTCTTAAAAATGTAACCCAAGTCATTCTAGTGTAATCATCTATAAGCCACATAAAGTAACTTTCACCTTGTTGAATCCTTATCTTTCTAGGTCCACATAGATTGGTGTGAATTAGCTCCAATGGCATTGAAATAGAGGACACCTTGCTTTTGAAGCTATTATTTGTTTGTGAAACAATGAAAAATATGTTGGGGGCTTGAAAAAGAGGGGTTCACCAAAATGATAATAGATAGACCTATTCTCCTTTATTTCACTAGGAAATGAGATCCAAACAATGAAATTACTGTCAACCAAAGGAAAGTCAAGTCAAAGTGTGCAACTATAAATTTCCCTTGTATGCAAGGATGGGGGTCCTAATTAAACAACACTTTCGGGAGAAAGATTAAAAATAGAAAAGTAACTCAAATGAAATCTATAAAGTGTATCTAAAATATTAAGCTCAATTATGATGGAAAAAAAATTTAAAATGCAGATCTGAGAAAGGGAAAGTGATATGCACCAGTCACCAAAAGTGATTTTTCAAAGCTTACTAAGGACTCATTTTCCCTATGGTGAATGTTTCCTATCTAGGGGTCTATAAAAATTGTTTCTAGGTTATGTTCTCCTCTGTATGCCCTCCCAAATTGCCAATTTTCATAGTTAGATAACTGGAAATAAATCTTGTAGGTTAGTTTCTATTAAATTGCAAGAATGATGAAAACAAATGCAACTTTGGAAACCTTGCAATTTTTCTCTTCAAGAGATCATTGACCTAAAATCTACAAACACAGATAAAGAGGGAATTTTTTTTTTTGTGAATGGGGGTTTTCCTTAGTCAAACCTTGTTTTTGGTAAGTAAACCTTATAATGAAATGAAATAACATGAAAGGAATGATGAATGAACAACCCTATGTCACAACTCACCAAATCCTTATTTGAACACTGGAATGTGGATCTACAACTAGCATGAAATGACTTCAAAGGATGTGGATCTTGATCTTTAAACTTGATTTGAAACAATTCGTTGTAATGCTTGAATGTATGATAAAGACTACAACATATTAGCTCAAATAACATGGATGATGCAAGAAGATTTTGAAATGATAATAGGGTATTGAATGCTACAATAATTCTTCAACAAATCTTCTCTAGAATTCCCTTAAATTCTCTTGAAATTTTTTTGATAATGCTCACTTAAAATCTAAGGATGCTTATGGAAAATTACTAGGTGAAACATAGTGAAATGGTCTCTTATTTATAAATATGTTAACATTAATTCCCGAATTTCAAATAACACAAGCTAACATGTGAATATATATTTGAAATAATTGAAATACCATCAAAAATATATTTAAAATTTAAGTCCTAGGTCTAAGTGAGGACACATTCTCCCTTAGGTAAATGGATCCTACGTAACTTCGCTAGGACACACATTCTCCAGTGTTAAGTGTTATGTTATGGAATTTATGAATGTTGGGTTTTACCCTTTGAAAATTATAATTAATTAGGATTACATTTGAACTAAAGGGGCCATTTAAGGAATACTTAACCTCAATTAATCAATAAATCCCTAGATAAGTGTCTAAGTGTAAAGGTACACCTTACAACACCATAAATAAGTCACAGTTAAGTCCATTTTAATTAAAAGGCCCTAAAATTAATGTGAATATGTAAAATACATATTACAAAACTAAATTAAGGCATAATTTAGTTCATTTCATTTAATAATTATTTCCAAATTAAGTGTGAAAAAGGGTTACTTTTTCCTACACTACATTTAGCCCCCACTTTAGTGAGAGGATGACCCCTTGTCAAACTCACACTAAAGTAGAAATTCAAGAAACATATGTATGTAGTAATGAAAAAGATACTCAATAATACAACATCAAAGCCTAGGAGAGGAGGTGGATAGATCAAGCTTTGACTATCCAAAGTGATGTGGGACATGTCTAGGCTATTTGTCCTAAATGTTCACAAGAAAAACTCGATGTCCAATATGCAAACGACACATATGCTCACACTGGATAACAGAACCTAGGGTTGTCCACTAAGTGATCCCCCAATAGGTGGAAAATGAGAGAATCTTATTAGGCTCCCATACCATATCAAATCTATCCTCCTAAAATATTTAATAAGGCACTATAATACAACAACTTGAGCTTCACAAGTCCTAATAGGCTACATTATGCTAAGCACTCATGAACAATGGGAAGGACCTACTAGCAAGCAAGGTGTGTTATGCTTGGTGACCTTATAGGGATGGGTTCGATCTTCACAAGGTTAAAAAGTTGTATTATGCTAAAAACTTATGAACATTATATATAGGGATTATTCAAATGGATCTTGCTTAGTTCATGTAAGGTCTTCTTCTTAGGCATCATTGTTCCTAATATCTCCAATAGAGGACAAGTCCAAGATAAGAGAATCACAACCTAGGGAATACAACACATAGCATCACCACTAATAAGAAATTTGTATGCTAAGAAGTATCATGCTCTTGGAGGACATCAAACCCAATGAAATCACCAAGAAAATAACACATCAGAAGAAGAAAGAAAATTGCACAAAGAAATATGAGGATGTTGAACATTCTTACAATAATAATTCCAATCTATGCCCCTAATTTAAGGGAATTGCTACACCATTGATGTGAGCAATAACTTTAAAGTAGAAAATGATCAATGATAACCATAAAGAGGACATGAGAGCTTACTCGAAAAGCCCTATGCCAAGTCATATGTTTCAAAATAAAGCTACACCATGAAGAGGGGTTGTCGATAAAATGAAATCCCAAAATACAAAAAGGATCCATATATTTAGGGTTAGTATATCATTGTTGCAATGTGATTATAGAGCTCAAAAATGTCATCATTCCAAAAATACTCACAAAACAAGAAGAATAAAACATAAAGAGTGAAATCAAAGAAAAATATTTTAGATCAGCATGGAAGAGACCTAAATGTCTTGACACCTTGCATCATCCCCAAAAAGAAAACACAAGACAACCAAACGGATACATGTTTATGACATAGAGAAGAATGTGGATACATATAGAGGAATGCACATGAAGAGAGATACATCAAACATAATAGTACATGGAGATCACATTACTCACATGCAATCACACAAAGGACATGTAAAAGAAAGAAAATAAAGCAAAAATAATAGTAAGGCACATGTGAGTCAACCTATAGCAATTCATATGTATCCCAATCTTGATTAGTATATGTGGAAGGTGGAAAACTAGCGAAAGGGACAACGACAAGTTCTGAACTAGGACATGCACCAAGTTGAACACCCTTATTAGTAGAAACATCATTTAAGCTAATAGAAGAGGAAAACATTATATTTATCTCATTATGCACTTCCTCATCAATCTTTGAAATTTAATTTTCATCATCCAAATTAATCACAATGAGAGGTCTAATGATAATATCCATAGAAATTTTTTTATGTTGCAACGAGGGTGTAGAGGCATCATGTGTTCCTAGAGATAAGTTTGGATTTTCATTTTATATGTTGTTCTTTTGTTATTTTTCTAGTAAAAAATGAGAAATAGCATGACGTCTATGCCTATGATCTCTAGCATTTCAATTTACTTTCATGCAATTTTGAAGTTGACTTTGTGTAAGAGTAGGTTTATCCACCATAGGTTTATTTTCTTCCCTTAAGGGAGCAATGGAAGGAACCATGGGATGTTGTTCAACCACTTTCTCTTTGGCTTTGTAAACTTGTTTGAATTTAGGAGGCACATTGGGATTCTTTTGATTATCTCACGGTCACTTATAAGAAATGGTTAAAGGATTTGTAATAGGAAAGCCTTAGATATTTCGAAGGGCCTTTGGTTCAATCACGGTTTCATCAAGGATAGGTGGCTAAATCATGGATTGAGGCATATTGATAAGGGATAATTTTTCTATGCACTTTTCCTTAAACTTTTGATAGACCTGTTTTGAAAAAAAGTTCCTCATAGGGTCTAATAGGTTCAATAGGCTTGGGAAGAAAGAAATATAATGAAAATTTCTCACAAGAAGACATGGGATTAAAGACACTATAATGAACGATAAATATCTCATGGACTATTTCACGGACTATAAATTGACGAGACAAAATTCATGGACTATAGCCATAGATAGCCTAATTTCACATGAAATTGGTCTGATGGTGGAATGATGATGAATGAGATGGTTAAATATTTTAATCCAACCTTTAGAGGGAGATTTATTGAGCCAATCATAAGATAGAAAAAACCATTATGTGTTTTGATCCACACCTTTAGTTTGTAATATATATCTTGGTAGACTTCATTCATAAATAAGAATTCTTTAGTGATTACATTCTCTATATAGATGGGATCAATTAATATCTCATTAGTAGGTTTGTCATCAATTCTTGTAGCTACGTAAAGAGGACCATCGAGTACATTTTTAAGTATGTCTTATTGTGAGAAAGCACTATCAATCAGAATTTTAGGTCGGCCCTTAGGATGTTTAGCATCAATAAATGCAACTAAATCATCCATAAGGTTGTTCTCATTGTCTTTTGTATTTCATCATCTGTATTAATATTCATCACATAATTCTTAGTTTCACTACCTTTGAAAAATAATAAATTATGATTAGGCATGGGATTGGTAAATATTTGAAAGCTTTGATTAGGAGGATCTATGGACTTATTACCTTGATCATTAACACCTCCAATTAGTATATGATTATAATCATTGAGGTCTTGCACAAAATGTTTAAGACACTTGCAATGTTCTGTATCATGTCCATTTTTTTGATGGAAATGGTAATAAGAATTTGGTCTATAGTTGGGTATTGAAGGCTTAGTAGGATCAGGATCTTGAATAGGAGGCAAGGAAATTAGATTCTTCTCTAATAGCTACAACATGATATTATGAAGGGTATCGGGTAGAGGTGTGAATTGTCTATTTCTATCCACAAATCCATATGGTTTTGTCATCTTTATAGCAGCCACATGGGTGTTAACATTTCAATTGGATTGAGGGGGATTAAGTTGGGGAAATCCCTTATTTTGTTTCCTAAAAGGTTGGTAGTTGTATTGAGGTGTGGATTCAAAATTTTCAGGATGGTTAGAGGGAGCTTTCACTTCATGAATACTAACCAAATTTTTGTAATCACAAAGGGTTGTAAATAATTGTTTGAAGGAAGGAAATATCAACATCTCAAGCTTAGTTTGAATTTTTTCTTACAAATTTTAAATAAATATTGTTCAAAGTTCGGCATAAAGGATCTTAATGTTTAGTTGTGAATAAAGTATTTGATATCATGCTATGAAATCAGTGACCTTTCCACCAACCTTTTATTTACATGTCATCAAGTAAGCTAAGATCATCTTGGGACCCATGTGAATTTGGAAATTGTTGTAAAATCTATCAATAAGTTCATTGAATGAACCAATTGAATTATTTGGTAAGGAGGAAAATAACTCTAAAGGAACATCTTTCAATTATCTAGGGAATAGCTTAGCCAAGTGGTTATCTTCAAAAATTAAGTCACTACATAGGATGCTATAAGCAAAAACATGGCTAATAGGATCTCCTTTCTCACCATATTTCTCAAATGTAGGAACCTCTATACCTTGTGGCATTTGTGTTCTCAATATCTCCAATGATAAGGGATTGGTTTTGATGTATCGTGAAGGTTGGCCATAGTTGTTTTGATTTAGGGTGGTAATATGTTGTTGAAGGGATGACATGTTTTGCAAAAGTGTATAAGGATTGGATCATTGTTGGTATTATGAGATGGAGGGGAATAAGGTGGAGTGGTGTATGTATGTGGAGGGAAAGTTACTTATAAATTTGTGAGGGGTAATGGTTGAGGACATTTGAGATTTGAATTCACAAAGGTAGAAGGATTACCAGTGTAAATACCTAAGGAAGAGTTGGCATTGCTAGTAGGTTGAATGGTTGTGGTATCATGAGTACTAGTGTATGTAGGAATAGAGGTAAGGGTTATAGAAGGAAGGATTTAATTCTCATCTTGGATTTGAGTATACCCCAAATCATGAGAACAACTAGTCATAGTAGGGATTTTTGTATCAATAATATGAGCTATACTTTACATAATCTCTATTTTGTGTTCATTTTCAAGAATTTTACTCATACTATCTAAGGTAGGAATGGCACTATAGTCATGTTTTTAGAACTCATGAAATTTTGCAATTTCTCTATTTCTTCATCTATCCATCATATGTTCTCTTGTGAGACATTAACAACATCACATGCATACTATTTTTTGGTAAGGAAATCATTGGAAATGAGGTATGAAGGCTATGATCCATATAGGGTTGATTATTATGAGCACAAAACCTACACAGACTAACAAGATATCATCAAACAAGAGTCAAAAATTTTAGAAAAGAAAATCTAATGCTCCCTATGAGATTCTTTAACCAAAATTACAAGAAAACATGGAATAATGAGAAAACTAAGAAAGTAAAGCATGTAATTTAAATAAAATCAGCTAAACCTCCATCCCATAGGGTGAGTGGTGCTCCTTTTATGTGGAAAGAAGCCCTTTCCCAATCCCTTTGATAAGCTTGATGAAGTATAGATCATCTAAGTGTAAAATTGACCATAGTCTAGCTACAATGTTTGAAAATGATGAAAAACTATGCACTCAAATGACTATAATGGAAATGCATGAAGTTGTGGATCCATATTGTGAAAATGACGCCTCTATTTATAGAAGCCAAAGGTTAAATAATGAGAGGATTTGATGAATGTGGGATAAATTGAGAGCCACTGAGAATGTGTCAAGTGTCACAATTCTATTGGATGAGGTTGGAGCATATTTTGGGAAATGTGTGAGTGGAGGATGGAAGAGAAGTAAATGTTGATGGTTGAGAATTTTAAAATGGTGTAAGAAGAATTGAATGAGATTTGAGAGGATGTAAGAATATTTGAAAGGTTGTAAGATAATTTATTGCAAATGTAAGAGGATGTGATAGGTTTTTGAAAACTTTTGGATAGAAATTGAATGAGAGATGGTTGAGAGGAATATTCCTTGGAATATACCTTGGTGAGGTAAAATAGGCGAATTAAATAATTAATTGAAATTATTTTCATGTGAAACTTGGCTAGTTGACCATGAATTTATTTAACTCTTAGGGAGTTAAAAGATGGAGGATTTGATAATGATGATTAGAAAGATAATTTATAATTAATTAATTGGAGTGAATTAGGAGATGTGGCATTTGATTTGATTGATTTTTTTAATCAAATGAGAGGATTAAGAGAGGATTTAATTAAATTATTTGGTTTAATTAGGTAAGATGAATAATTAGTTAGAAGAAGGATGAATTAATCAAATAAATTTAATTATTTGATTAATATCTAAATTTGCTGATTTTAATTAAATAATGCTGATTATTCAATTAAATGATCAATTTGAGATGATTTTAGAAGAAACAGTGTTAGTTGATCAAAAAAAGATGCATAGTATCAATCAGGACATTTTATGTGTATACATTTTACCCCTCTTTGAAGCAAGGTACCTACTACATTGGTTAAAAGAATAACACTGCCATGATCAAAATTGAAAAAAATTATAATTTTTTCAAATGCCTTGCCCCAATAGAAATAAGTACATGGGTATACTACCCCCTCGAGAGATCAAGCAAAAAATTTCAATTTTTGGGTCGAGCTGGTGATAAATATTTAGGATCGGTTTAGCTTAAAGAGGACTAGAAATCTTGAATGTTTGATGTAGACAAAATTCATGGTGTACAGACAATCATTGAGCATGAGTAGCCTCATTTATATTTATATTTGACACTTTGATAGAATTTTTAGTAGAGATATAAGAATGAGAAGAATAATATGGATATAAGTAGAAGAATAAGATGGATGAACCCTTGATTCTAAGAAGATGCAGAAGTCCAACAAGTCCATGAGTCATTGAGACTTTATTAGATATGGTGATGAGTGATGATGGTTTTCTTATCTAGGCATTAGGACATGAACAACAAAACTTTCCTTATGTTTGATAAAACACATAGATACGATGCATCAAAGTATAGACAACTAGGATGGAAAGGTATCTAATGCCATGGACTTTAACTCAACAAACAGATAGGAGTATTCTTGTTCATACCTAACATACAAAAATCTTGCTAGGATGCACTTCAGAAGTTTCAAACATCTTGGACCAAAACACAAAAAGGTGTAACCTATCAATGCAATAGTCAATAAGCTAACCAAAACACCTTCCATACATACCTAACAAATCAAGTATTCACCAAGTTATATTACAATAATGTGCAACAAACACAAAAAAAAAGATAATGATCAATGCCCCATTCTTTTCTCACTAAATTGTTTTGATAGACATCATCGAGAGCACATTGGAATGAGTGTAATAAGATAAATTGAATAAGAGATCAAGTGAACAAACAAGCCAATGTTCTTCATACCTCTAGCTAGGGGGATATGTTTTGTTTAGGATAAGTATTGAAAGTGCTTGCCAAAGATAATTCCCATTGTAGGAAGGATTCATCCTAGGACATGTCAGTGGATGATGGCAAATTTTTTTGTTTAGGACAAGTACCCAAAGTGATTTTCAAATATAATGCCCATTATAGGAAGGATGTATCCTAAGACATGTTAGTGGAAAGTTGTTTTTTTGAGGATAAGTATCCAAAGTGATTGCCAAAGATAATTCCCATTGTAGGAAGGATGCATCCGAGGACATGTTAATGGATGGTGGAAATTTGATAGATTTTTTGAAAGTATGTTGATATAAGGTTTGATTGACAAGTTTGCTAAAAAGATCAAGAGTTTGATTTTGCTTATAAAAGTTTGTTGTTTTGATTTTGATTTTGCATTTGAAGCTTGATTTTTCTGATAGTTGTTTTTTTTTTCTATTTGTATTGCAAAAGGATGAAGGAAATGGTTGATTTATTATGGATGATTGATTATTTCAAGGAAGTGAAATGAGACGAATGGATTTTTTTTTCAAATATTTGAATTTTTTTGATGTTTTTGAAATGTTATGAGATGTTTTTTTTGGATTTTCAGGTTATTTAAATGTTTTTGTTTTTGCATCTTGGGGGCTCATCAAAGATTATCCTTTCCTATGTTTAAGCTTAGAGGTTGTGTAGTTTAGATACCATTTTTTTGACTTTTTCTGACTTTATGAGTGTTTTTGGATTTTGATATGATTTGAATGTTGTCTGGATTTTGGCATGATTTTGATGGTTTGGATATGGATATGTGTGATGATATTAGTGATTTGTTTTAGGATTTTTTTAAAAACCATGATAGGATTGATTGATCTTATTGTTAGATTGATGATGATAACATTGTGGAGAATACAAAATGCAAGGATAGTGTTAAGCAACATGAAGATTGGGAAGGATATCCCAAGATGATGATGGATTGATTGGATTTGATTTGATCATGATTATGAAAATTAGTTTTGCAACAAAATTTGTTTGAATTATTTTGGTGTGATACTGAAGTACAAATTAGATGTGACTGATATTGATTGTTTGGATCGATGTTTGATGAAAGATAAAGATTGATAAGGAACATCTTCTCATCAAAATGTGCCATGGGCTAGTGATTTGGATTTTTGGCTCACTAATTTTTTGACCAATTTGATTTCATGTTTTCAAATGTTTGGATCACCACATAAGTTGCAAGATATAGATCAAGATTTATTCCTAAAACAAGATGTAAATATTTTCCACTAGTGTCTAGCAATTTATGGAATGCCATTGGTGGATGCTTGGATGGATGTATGGATAGAGGGATATGGATTATCTTGTGATAAGACAAGCTGCTTGAATAAAGAATGCTCATTTGGATAACACTTCATGGCTTAGATAATGTTAGGTAGGATAAGATCAATGAAAATGACTCATGTCAAGATGTTTACCATAAGCAAGTGTAAAGTTTACACCAAACTTTTTCAAGATCAAGATAATTTGGATGATGGATGCAGTTGGATAAAAATGGGTTGGATAAATGGTTCATGGATAAATGGATTTATTATGGATAAGATGGATGGAATGTTGGATTTATTATGGATGAGATAAGATGCTTTCTCTAAAACTAGCACACATGGATGCTCGATTCTACACATGACACCTGTTTGCCAGGTTTTCATCATGGTACTTGTCCAAAGTGCCACCGTAGTGGTTTTCACTAGAGGATGATTTTTTATGTTTACTATTTTTATGATTTGTTTATTTTTCAATATTTTGTGAGAGATTTTAAGTTCATGTTGAACCACCTAGTGGTGTCCATGTAGATGCTTCTGTAATTAATTTTCCACCGATATCCTGATTGAAGACGTTTTTTTTCCAAGATACACACAATTGAATACAACTTTTGAGATTGTTGATCTACTTTGATGATTCTGGAGTTAACTTTATCTTTGTGTGCACATCAAAATAGAGTTCCTTCTAAATCCTTATCATGAAGGGCTGTTTCCAATACATGGTCAATGTGAGAATTGGATATCATGCATGTAGGTGTGGATGGTGGAGTGTGCTTAGGAATAAAGGATGGATTGGTTGATAGTTTGGAACCTTTGAATCTCCAAACTTGGGAAGATGAGCAATGATGGGGAGATAGGAAAGTGTGTGTGGAATTAGGACCAACTACTTGATACACTTTGTACATTGCTTGAGAAACCTTATTTTTCCTTTGTGGACATCTTTGAAGGATAATTTTCCCTTTTTTATTTTGCCCCATTGTTTCTTTGACTAATGGAGTTTGATAAGGATAATATTTCTTTGTATTCTTTGGTATCCACTTGTATTTCATTTGTCCTTCATTCTTTGCTACTTCTTTTCCTTTGATGATGTTCTTCTTACTTTGATTCACATCCTTCTTTTGATGTTGGTCCCAATTTGTGGATGCAGTGATGGGTGGATGAAGATTTGTGATGTGGCTAGTTGTAGTATTGGCATTGGTTTCACCATAAGGACTCTTTGTTCCCTATTTTGACATTTTTTTGAGCCATAATTGCCCCCAGTATTATGGAAGTAGTACCTTCATGCTTTGATTTTGCTTGTTTCAAGAGTTCCTATTTAGCAAGCATTCTCTGATAAATGACCACTACAGATGATGTTATTGTAATTTGTTGTTTTGATGTCTCTAGAATATCCTAGGGTATGTGTAGGATCATGATGGGCTAATAAGTGGCGATATGATGGGTATGTGACTGACAACTTTTTTTTAACCCAAAATTGATGAAACGAAAAGGGTTTTTAAAGGAGATTCTTAGCTTTCCAGCAATATAAATTATGCTTTAATTTGAATTTAATAAATATTTATTATTCATTTTCTATTTGAATTATGACTAAATTCCGCATTAATAGGCTGATTGAAAAACATCTATAGCTTTCAAACAATATCACATTTTTTTAATCTAAAACATGCGTCACATTCTATACTTCACATACTATAGGATTAAAAAATAAAAAATGAACTTCATGATGTTTTGACCAAGTTAAGTTGGTGAAACATATGAGTTTTTATATTTTTAAAAGTTATAATAAAAAACTCATAATTAATTATTTACATGGAAAAAAAATTACAAAAAAATACGCATCACATTGGGACATGAGTCTCTACTTATATCTAAAATCTTATAAAAAATAATTATCATTTTATGGTGGTTAGGGTGGTCAGATAGACACCTACTTCTTATTTTTCCTTGAAACTTAAGTACTCCTGCATTGAAATTTCAAATTTTCACCAAATAGATTTTTTTTTTAAATAAACCTAGTAGTTTAGAAACTACATTCAATTTTCTACAGATTCTATTATTACATATTTTTTAAATAATATAGATAACTTATTCAAATTTTTACGTCAAGTTTCCTAACTCTGATTTTTTTGAATTTTCATCACCACTTGAGGGCGTATTTTTTCCATGATGATCCTGCACATACCCCCTATTTGGTCTGGCATGTTTCCTTAAGTGGATAATGTTTGATAGCTTCATACATGATGTCCTCAATCTGAATTTGGGATATATCTGATCCCGATGTTGACAACTCAGTTTGACTGTGGAATCCACAACTTGTAGCTTTTGTGTAATAATGTCAAGAGTAAAGGAATCTTATTTTGAATGAAGATCATCTATGTGTCCATCTAAAGAAAACATCTCATGGGTAGATGGAGGAGTATGTGCTATATGGATGAGATCATCATTTGCAACATCTTGTATAGATTGGAGGGTGTCCATTAGATCAGTGTAGTATCTTGGAGATATGAATTATTGATCTTGAATGATTTTGGAATTGCTTTCAACATGCTTTGGATCAAGTTCTTGACATGGGTCCATTTCAAAGGATGGATTGATTATAAAGGGTTCTTAGATGTCTTCATTAGGCATAGAAAGTGGCTCAATAGCCTGTTGAGCTTTGAGTGAATTTGGATCAAGTGTTGAGTTGAGGATTTCTTCAATATCTATAACCATGAGGTCAAAGGATGTCAATATGTCAGAAAAGACTATTTCTAGAATTTTGTGAAAGATGTTGATCATGCTTTGGAATAAATTCTTGAGATATGTCCTCTAACTCATTAGGTGATGTAGAGACTTTTCAACATGATCATTGGTCGATGGATCATGGATTATGTCAATAGGATCAAATAATTCTAACACTCCTTGAAATAGATCATTACTTGAGGGATTATAATCATGCTAAAAAGTGACTCTTGATGTATGTTAATTTTATCATTGGATGAGGTGGAAAAATCTTCAAGGTGCTCATTGACGGATAGATCTTGATCATTTTTTTCAATAATTGTGGTGGAGAGATTGTCAATGTTATCACTAGTGCTTGAATTGTGATCATTTTCCTTAATAATTATTTTTCGTTGATCAATAAGGTCTTGGATGATATTTTTGAGTTGAATACAGTTTGATATTTTATGAAGATTTTCTCTATGATACTCACAATAAGATCTACCCCTATTCCAAGGGAAGTTTAGGATAGAGTTGAAAGCACTTTATTTTGGAAGAGTGATGATTTTTGCATTAAATAGTTGTCTTAGCATTGATTCGATTGGCACTATAAAAGGAGTGTATTCACATTTGCAATATTATGAGATTTGTGCTTGTTGAGTGATTCTCATTGTGATTGATCTAGGAGATGTGGCAATTGATCTTTGCAATGTTCTGATTGGGTTTGTTATTGATGTTGTTGATCTTGATATCCAACCTCTTAACAATGGAGATATTGTTCTTGATGTGGTTGTGGAGACAACTCAATATTTTGATAACATGGTTTAACCCAAGGGGGATTGTGTATATGTGGGGGTGGAGATGTTTCTTGGTGCAATGATTCAACTATTTTGGTAAGTGTAGCAATTTGGTCTCAAAAAATTTGATCTTGACACCCTTGATATAGTTCATTGTGTTTTTGTTCAAGCAGATTTGGAATGTATACTTGTGGTGTTTGTATGGATCATAGATGAATTCCAGTTTTGGACAATTTTCTGATTTGGGATGATGTTTAGATTTGGCATTATAGGTTGAAATTGAACATTATTGTGGTTGGGAATCACATTGCCTTGATTTAGGTAACTTTGATTTTTGCATGGTGTTACCTTAACTTGGATCAATACATGGAGTTTTTAACATATTTTTTGGACTTTGAACAACATTTTTATGATTTGTAAACATATCTATCCCAAAGTTTACCAAGTGTGGATTTTAAATGTTCATGTTTGGTAAACTTGTACTTGGTATATTCACATTTGGCATGTATTGATTTGGTGGGATAATGTTGTTTTGTTGAAGACTCATGCATTGATTGTTTGATTGATAGATTTGCAGGTTTGGACATTGATTTCAATCTATGATAGGGAAAGGTGTTCCAAAATTAATATTGGGCATACTCACATTTGTTGTACCATTGAGGTTTGTAGGAGATAATGATCCCATGTATGGATTGTATAAATGTGAGTTTTGATAATCAATTGGCATTGTAAGGATTTGATAGTTTGGTTGATTTAGACCACTCATGATGCATGAATCAAGTTTATATTCCATGTTTTCTTTTGTTTTGACCTTGTTGACCTCTAATGAATTTAGGACCAATGATGAGATGAAAGATGAAAGGGGTGAATGATATGGGTGTTGAACTTTTAGGAAATTTGGATCAATGATAGAATTTAGGATTTTTGATTGGATTGGTTTGATTTAATTTGGATAATGGACATGTAAATCCCAAGATGTTAGTTGTTATCTTTGCGTAAACTTGTCTACAAGGATGATAATTTACCTAAATGTATGAGAAAGGATTCATCCCCACACACCTAGTCAAAAAAAGAGATTTTGAATTTGATTTGGAGGATTTACCAAAAGTCTAGTATGAATGATTTTTCCAGTGATTCAAAAGTTAGTTGTGACATGGGATTTGATTGATGTTTGAGATGGATGAAATGATTGGTTGTTTTGATCCTAAATGAACCTAAGAGGGACTTGTTTACAAGACCAAGGTTTTGAAGAACATGCTTTTTCATAAGAGTAATTCAAAGAAAAAGATCAATGTTTGCTCAAAATACCATAAGACAAAAGAAAAACAAGCGCATGTGTGGGGTTCAATTTATTTCCTCTTGATTAATGAGTTGATTTTACCACATCCAATGTCTTGCTTAAGTTTAAAACTAAATGTCCATGTCTTAACTCGTCTTCATTCCACAAGGTCCATTATGTGAAAATCAAAGAGTCAAGGCCATAGTTTCCCTGGGTTGACTTTAGAGAGAGGAAATTGAGATATATAGTACCAAATATTTAGAAGCCTCTAAGGATAGAATCCCTAGGGGAAAGTAGTAATATGTGGACTTTTCAAAGGTATTTTCTTTTTCCAAAGGGTTTGAAATTTGATGACCTTGTTGAATGTTTGTTTCCAAGTTTTGAGATTGCACACAATGTGTTTGATTGGATCACAAATTGTACAATCCTAGGATAGAAATGGCTATATTTGTTGAATCCCCACTTGGATTTCTCTAGCTGCACTTATTCAAAGTGGATGATTAGAAGCTTCACCACATTGTCTCCCTTCCATTGCACTCACTTCTACAAGTTAGCCAAGCTTTGAGTTCTCATGAATCTCCCATGACAAAATCTTCATATCTACTAAGAATGAAAAGTATGTGGGATGGCTTCAAAGGTTTGACCTCTTGACACCAATAAATATTAGGGTTTTTTGGCTTCTACACAAAGGTTCATAATAAAGGCATCCAATTTAGGGTGTCCAATGATAAATTCCTTATGAGAGGTCTCCCAACCCTTAGAACAAGGAATTTACACATCATGAAGATACTGGGGGAGATCTATCATGTATCACTTCCATTTTTTTACAATTTTCATTGCAACCACAAATTTATATAGTGATTTGGGAGAGCTTGGCTTATGCTCATTACCGCTTGGGTCATTCCCTTGGGGTGAGTACTTTTTCCCACCAAGGAAAGCCCTCTAAAGTTGAACATTAGCAAAAAAGTACATATGTAGTTTGATCATTTTTGTTTTCATGAATAAAGAGAGAACACATGCTATGCCTTTTCTCACACTAGCATGATTTGTTCAATTTTAAAAAACCCAAATTTGAAATGTGGAGGAAATCTTGTAGATGAACTAAAGTCACTAAAATGCTTTTCATTCTCAAGATTGCCATGAAGCATGAGAGAAGTGCATACACATTCAAATGAAGGATTACAAGACAAAGCAAACACAAGTTCTTTTTAATCCTCAAAGGAAAAAAATGAGTTATTTTTATAGCACCAAATTTGAGTGTGAAACTTGATTTTTCAATTTTGGACCAAAATCAAAATTATAGTAAGTGTCTAAGGTTCAATTTTAACCAACTTGAAAAAGCTTGAGTTGTAGGTTAATTTAAGGTCCAAATTGAATCTAGTTGATTCTAGAAATTGAATTGCAAAAATTAAAGCCCAAGATTATCACAAAGAGCATTAAAAAATGCTTTTAAAACTTCAAATTTTGGTCCTCCCTTGTTTCTGGAAAATGCGACGTTGGACTAAAATGTAGTGCTCAAAAGTTAAGGCAATGCTCTGGTGAGTTTAAATGTAGTACTTTGCAGAAATAGAGAGCATGAATGTGGCACTATTGCAAAGGCGACACTCTATGACAAAAAATTAAGACAAAAAATAGAGGGTATGATTATAGCTATAAATCAAGGCTGGCACGATAGATGCATTCATATGTGGTGTGATGCAATGAATGGAATGTTGTATGTCAAAATCGGTGCTCTACAGTGTCACATTTCTAGAAAGGTGGCATCACATTCCTGTGTCTACTAAAAATAGAGAAATTAGGTTAAATGGAACATGTTAGATTTCTCAACCCTCCTAGTGCCAAAATGTGTGCACAAAACCTATACAAACGAACAAGAGATCATCAAACAAGAGTCAAACATGTTAGAAAAGAAAATCTAATGCTCCCTATGAGATTCTTTACCCAAAATTATAGGAAAACATGGAATAAAAAGAAAACTAACAAAGTAAAGCATGTAATCTAAATAAAATTAGGTAAACCTCCATCCCATAGGGGAGTGGTGCTCTTTTGATGTGCAAAGAAGCCCTTTCTGAATCCCTTTGATAAGATTGATCAAGTATAGATGATCTAAGTGTGATATTAACTATAATCTAGCTACAATTCTTGAAAATGATGAAAAACCATGGACTCAGATGACTATAATGGAAATGCATTAAGTTGTGGAACCATATTGTGAAAATGATGCCTCTATTTATATAAGCCAAGGGTTGAAGAATGAGTTGATTTGATGAATGTGGGATAAATTAAGAGCCAATGAGAATGTGCCAAGTGTCACAATTCTATTGGATGAGGGTGGAGCACATTTTGGGAAATGTGTCAGTGGAAGAGGATGGACGAGAAGTAAATGTTGATGGTTTAGAATTTGAAAATGGTGTAAGAGGAATTGAATGAGATTTGAGAGGATCTAAGAAGATTTGAAAGGTTGTAAGAAAATTTATTACAAATGTAAAAGGATGTGATAGGTTTCTGAAAACCTTTGGAGGGAAATTGAATGAGAGGTGGTTGAGAGGAATATTCCTTGGAATATGCCTTGGTGAGGGAAAATAGATGAATTAAATAATTAATTAAAATTATTTTCATGTGCAACCTAGTTAGTTGACCATGAGTTTATTTAACTCTTGGGGAGTTAAAAGCTAGAGGATTTGATAATGATGATTAGAAAGCTGATTTAGAATTAATTAACTAGAGTGAATTAGGAGATGTGGCATTTGATTTGATTGATTTTTTTAAACAAATAATAGGATTAAGAGATGATTTAATTAAATAATTTGATTTAATTAAATAAGATGAATAATTAGTTAGAAGAAGGATGAATTAATCAAATAAATTTAATTATTTGATTAATAGTTGAATTAGCTGATTTTAATTAAATAATGTTGATTATTCAATTAAATGATCAATTTGAGATGATTTTAGAAGAAACAATATTAGTCTATCAGAATCAGATTCATAGTATCAATCAAGACATTTTACATGTCTATAATTGGTGAAAGTGTTGGAAAACCTAAGATGAGGGACTTATTTAACATATGGTGAATGGGTCCTAGGTTAGGGTTCTTAAAAATTATTTTTCAAATTTCTAAGATCATTTCAATGGTTTCTAGACTCTAATCAGAAACAGTAAGTTATAGTTTAATTTTTTTGTGAATTTAATGTTGAATGTAAGTGAAAAATATGATAAAATGACAAGCTAGGAGAGCTAATTTAATGTGCAATTTTGTTTCAATTTTTAAATGCAGGTAAATGATGATGTGATGCTATGTAAATGATTTGAAAAATGAGTAAATATTTTGTATGTTTTCATTTTTCAAGAGATGCAAAAATGCAATCTAAAAACCCTAAATGAATTGGAAAATTAATGCAAGCTAAAAACCCTAAATGAGACTCATTTGAATAAAATGAAATGAAAATGAATGCAAGATCTAACTCCAGGGTGAAAGTGGAGTCCAAAATTTGAAAATTGCAATAATCAAACTCATGTTCACCAAAATGAAACAACAAAAAATAGGTTGTTGGATTGAAAAAGAGTTCACCAAAATGATTATAGATAGACCTATTCTCCTTTATTTCATGAGGAAATGAGATCCAAACACTAAAATGGTTTTCAACCAAAGCTGAGTCAAGTCAAAGTGTGTATGCAAATTTCCCTTTTATGCAAGGACGGGGGTCCTGATTAAACAACACTTTGGGGAGAAAGATTAAAAATATAAAACTAACTCTAAAATGCAATCTAAAAAGTTCATCTAAAAGATTAAGCTCAATTTGGATGGGACCATAAGTTAAAATAAAGATTTGAGAAAGGGAAAGTGATGTGTACTAGTCACCAAAAGTGATTTTTCAAAGCTTATTAAGGACTCATTCACCCTATGAAGGATGGGTCTTATCTAGGGCTCTGTAAAAATGGTTTCTAGGTCCTATTCTCCAGTGTCTACATTCCTAGAACCCTGATTTTCATAATCAAACAACTGGAAATAAATCACGTAGATCAATTTCTGTGAAATTGAAAGAATGATGACAACAAATGCAACTTTGACAATTCTTCTCTTCAAGAGATCTTCCACCTAAAATCTACAAACATGCATCAAGAGGAATTTTTATTTTATTTTTTGTGAATGGGGGTTTGTGTTGGTGAAACCCCATTTTGGTAATTAAACCTTGTAATGAAATGAAATATCATGAAATGAATGATGAATGAACAAGACTATGTCACAACTCACCAAATCCTTGTTTGATCCTTAGAGTGTGGAAATCCAAAAATAAAATCTGTAGATGAGTTTCCTTGATTCGACAACTTTTCTTACAACTTTTAAAACTTTGTAAATTTCTTCAATTTTTCTCTCCAAATGATCTTCAACCTAAAATCTACAATCACACATCAAAGAGAGATTTTTTTTTAAATTATTGAATAGCCAAGGTTTTCCTTTGTTAAACCCCATTTTAGTAATTAAACCTTGTAATGAAATGAAACATGAAAGATGGAATGATGAAGGAACAAAAATATCACAACTCACCAATCTTTATTTGAACCTTGGATAAAAAATCTACAAACTAGCATGAAGTGGCCACAATGAATGTAGATCTTGATCATGAAACTTGATACAAAACAATGTGTTTGATGTGCTTGATTAGATCTTGAACACTACATTAATATATTAGCTCAAATAGCATGCATGATGCAAGAATACTTTGACAGGATAATATGATCTTGAATGTTGCAATAATTCTTCAATAAATATGCTCTTGAATGCCTTGAAATACTCTTGAAATTCTCTTGATAATTCTCACTTGAAATCTCTAGGATGCATATGAAAAATTCCTTGGTGAAACATAGTGAAATGACCTCTTATTTGTATATATGGTAGCAATAATTCCCAAAATTCAAATAACACAATTTGACATGTGAATATACACTTGAAATAATTGAAATATCACCAAAAACATATTTAAAATTTGGTTCCTATGTCTAAGTGAGGACCCATTCACCCTTGGGTGAATGGGTCCTAGGTCACTCACTTGGGAGACACATTCTTCAATATTAAGTGTTATGTTATGGCATTTATGAATTTTGGGTATTACCTTTTAGAAATTTCAATTAATTAGGCTTGGATTTGAACGAAAGGGGCCAAAAAAAGTATAATTAACCTGAATTAATTATTAAATCCCTAGATAAGTGTGAATTCAAATGTAAAGGTACACCTTAGAACACCATAAATAAGGCATAATTAAGTCCATTTTAATTAAAAGGCCCTAAACATAATGTGAATATATAAAATACTTATTACAACACTAAATTAAGGCATAATTTAGTTCATTTTTTTAATATTTATTCCTAAATTAAGTGCAAAAAAGGGATACTTTTTTGTGCACTATAGTTTGCATAATGTGTTTGCAAGCTTGGTTATCGTAGGCATATCTCTCACTACATGAGAGGAATTGATCCTCACCATGTTGTCAAAGTTGATGTGCCCAATTCTTTTGTGCCACAACCAACATTCTTTGGACTGAGCCAATAAGTATAGTCTTCCATTAGCCTGCTTTAGGTGGTAGAAATTACCATTTGTTCATGTTCCTTCATTAACAATCCTTTTGAAACCTTTCTTTCTAATATCACATCCATTCACATAAAAATTGAGATTGTATCCTTTTCTACACATTTGACTAACACATAGGAGATTATTGTTCAAGCATTTGACATAAGGGACATTTTTTGTTATGTTCTTTGCATCAATTGGTATATCACCTTTTCCACATTTTTTTATTAACTTATCATCATTAAACTTAACAACTCCACCATTGAACTTCTTGAGACTAACGAACTTATTTCTATCACTAGTAATGTGGTGAGAAGACCCATTGTTAATTACCCAAGAATTCACCTATTCCTTTGCATGAAAGGAAATCCATACTATTGGCCCATGATTTTAGTTTCACCAAAAGATTGACAAGTTAATTCCTGATAAAACCACCAAAGTTAATAGATCCATGGGAGGTGGTTATTCCATGTCACGAATCCCAAGGGGAGAACTAACCATCTGCCAAAAATCTCCCCCTCAATGTTACTTGAGGGGATTCAAACCTGAAACCTTTGGCTTTGATACCAATTGTTGGCTCCATAGTTTCTACTACCCCAAAATATTGACCTGTTATTTCTTGATACAACCGCCAAATTTAAAATATCCATAGGAGGTGGTTAGTCCATGTCATGAATCTAGAGGGGAGCATTGACCATCTACCAACACATATTTCCATTGAACTTTCATTAACGTTACTATTCTATAAGGTACCAAACCATTTACATTCTTCAATATTGTTCTTTTTCAATTCCAAAGCCATGAATATATTTTCATCATTTGAATCATTATCTTCATATTTAGAGGAACAAATGCTCTCCTTAGAATTAAATACTTTTTTTATTTTCTCTTTTTTTAGCATCAACAGACTCTTCATAGGGACATCTGGATGAAAAGTGACTAGATCTTCTACAATTAAAAGACTTGAATTGTAACTTTCCTTTGTATTTGTCAATGCCTTTCTTCAATCTTCTCATAAATTTTGTTGCAACCGCATCAAGGTCATCATTTTCATCAACAACTTCATCTTCAATATTTTTTTTATCTTTGAAAGAAGCTTTCTTCTTTGGAACATCTTGACGAAACTTTTTCATCTCAAAGGTAGTAAGAGTACCAAATATTTCATCAACCGAATATTGATCTAAGTATTTATATTCTTCAATGGTAGACACTTTATGAATATAATATTTTGGGAGAGATCTCAAAACATTCTTTATAATTTCACTTTCCTTTACTTCACCAAGACTGAAGATTCCAAAGACAACCTCTTGTACCCAAAGCATATAGCTTGCAATTTCTTCATCTTCTGTCATCCTTAGAGTCTCAAATTTTCTCTTAAATATTTTCATTTTGGCTTACTTCACTTTCATATCTCCATAGATGCTACTAATATTTTCTTAAGCATAATTAGCACAACTATAGCTCAACTCCTTCAAAAGTTTTGAATCAACCAAGCCACACAAGATAACATTCTTGGCTATGTCATTGCACTCATATAGTATGAGTTTTTTTGGATCTGTAAGAGGAATAGTAGGAGTAGTATAAGCACTTTTGACTAATTTCCACACACCAAACATAAGAAAGTTTAGGTGTCCTTCAATTCTCATTTTCTAGAAAGAGTAATTAGTTCCATCAAACCTGGGAGCCTTGTTTGAACCATCATGTTCCATCCTACACATTTACCTCAAGATCTTAAGATTCTTCAAATGAACTTGGCCACAATACCAATTTTTGAACACACTAGGACACACTAGGACACTAGGAAGGTGGTGAGTAAGTATACAAAAAAACCTAATCCCTGTTGGACCTTGAAAATTTCAACATAATTAAGCCTTTTTATCATATAAAAACGTTAAAACATATTAAGAACATAGAATGATATAGTAGCTTGAATACTTAACAATTTCAACAACATTTAACAAATGTAAGATATATAAATTATACTTCTAACTAGATGAAAACTAGTGAGAAAGAAACAAAGCACACACACATGGACAAGGATAACACCAAATTTACATGGAAAACCCAATGAGGGAAAAATCACAATGAGAGTTAACTCATAATGTAAGGATCACTACCAAAAACACTTGCAAGAAGGATCACTTCCTTAGAGAAAGATACAAAGGATAGAACTAGAGACAACATGACTTTAAGAGTAAGATAGAGGGACCTGATGAGATTCACTATCTCAAAGTAGGATACAATATTTTTTAGAGAGAATTATAATGATTTCCAACACAACTCTATTGACTAGTACATTAAGGCATAATTAATCTTCCCTTTCATACACTTTAATATTATATTTACTAGATATTTAATACAATTTGTACATACACACTTCTTCGTACTTATACACTTCTCCACCGTATTAAATCTGAAATGATCTTGCATTTATATACAACACAACACTTTATATCTTGAATTAGGTCAACCAAGAAGAGGATAAAATAGTGAATTAAATTGTTATGGACCAACAAAAAATAATGCAGTCTTATCCAAACGATAGAGAGGACCAAAAACAATCTTTAGCACTTCTTCCAATGTGATCCAAAAAATTTACACTCAAGTGCACATCAACCTAAGCACATAACCATTTCATTGAAAAAAACTCTTCCAATTGAATTAACTTGATGCAGTCCCAAGTAGGATAGGTTAGGACCCAAATCCATCATAAAAAATCTCCCATTGTTGGTGGAGCCCCCCAAGTAGATGATGTAAGCAAAGAGACAAGTCCTATTAGCCAAATATCCACAAATAACCTAGAAATCTAACTCAAGACATAATGCAACATCAAAGCAAAAAATTAGTAGCATGCAAATCACATGGGGATGCTCCTTGAACAACCAAAAATACTCCCATTCACTTCTTTCATACTGTCATGCCATAAAAACCCACCTCATATCAAACAAGAACAAAAAACTATATTCCAAAAACATAGAATGTTTAATCATGAGATATAAACTTAAAATATCAATTTGTAAACCACCTTAACATATGAGATTAGAACTAAGAAACTACATAGACAATGAAACCATATTCACTAAGCCATAGGAGAAGAGACATCAATGTGAAGAAATGTGGAGCATTTTATGGACTAATCTAGACAACCAAAAACACTACCAACCATTTTAAAATCATAGAGATCTCCTCGACAACATAGGTGACCTAAAAAGATAGGAGTGCAATTGAATACTAACATTGAATATCAAACCACAAGATCAAAGCATCAATAGTGAAGGAATATAGAGCATTCTCCTAAATAGACTTCAATGCAATTTCCTAAACTAGAAACACTTAAACAACTTGTAGAAGCCATAACTTCCTTTCAGGAACACTTAATTAATTGGGAATATCAAGAGAGAACATAAGACATAAAGTATTCCCTCAATAATATATCTCAACTATCAATCATGTTTCTAATCTGCATCTTAATGCTTCTTAATCCTTATCTGAATATATCATTATGAAATAAACTTTGCTAACAGTAATAATGCATTATATGAACTTTAAAAACTCTTATTTGATAAGGCATGACATCAACCATGGACTTCATCAATTATTCTTTGGTGAGGAATGACATCCAATTATTAACTTCATCAACTCTTCTTTAGATAACTCATGACATCCAACCATGAACTTCAAAAATTCTTCTCTATATAAGTCATGACATCTAACAATGAACTTTAGCAATAATTTTTTCATAATGAATTACATCTAACCATGAGATTCATAATTAGTGTTGTCCTAAATGGAATATAACAATGACAACTGGTACCAAGGACTAAAAAATTACTACTTAAGTGTTGACATCAATGGAAACCAACAATTGGTGTTCACATCAATGACATCAATTCCAACAACTTCCAACACTTATTAAGAATAAAATTAAAAAAAAAGCAATATTTTATATGTTAAGTAGGTTGTCAATGATTCTATATTGAGTTGTGACTAATATTATAGTAATCACTTTTCATATATACAATTTAATGAACATATCCTTGAACTATGTCCTTAATAAATTTCCTTGACATAAAAGCTAAGAACTTTAACACATAAGTGCATGAGTAACAGTTACATTTAGTGATTGATAGTCTAGGGAAATAGTTGATTCAATGTTTCAATGAAGAGGAATGAATTGCAATTATGATTATCTAAAGGTGAAATAATTCAATATGTGACATAATATATGTACGTTGAAACCCTAGAAAATCTACTATTCTTAATATGAATTCACATATTTAGTAGGTAAAAGCGATGGTTGATTAAATTTAAATTATCTAGTGTATTTAAATATGTAGATTATGTGCTAAAATATTCTTTCACAACATCAATATAAAGTAAAAAAAATAATATTTAGTTTTAATGCATGATTTATCTCCTTTGCATTTATGTCTTCCCCTAAACCTTGTTGTGATTGCAAATGTATATGAACAAGCATGCAAAATTGAAAATTAAATAAACAAGAACCATAGATGGGGTAAAAATTTGAATATATAGTAAAATCTTAGTAAAGTGGAATAAAAGTGTGTTCTTTTTCTCTGAAATATTGTGTGGATTTATATGAAGGTGAACACTACATTGATAATAGAGAACATGAAATAGGCATATAAAGAGTATATATATAATTGAATAACATCTAGCTACATAACTACTTAATAACCACCAATGCAATAAGAATTTATAAAATTACCACCTTATTACATTGTTCTTATTAATGTACCCTAGAAAATTCAAATTTCACCTTGCCAAGGGACCCCCCTTAAGGATTACATAACAAAACTTATTGATTATAAAATAAAAATACATTCTTGAGAAGATCTTCCTTTGAAGAAAAAAATCTTGAATTAAGTGGAACTCCATCAAGCTTCCTCATGACCCTTACAAGGGTGTAGCTTCAAGTTTGGTTCTTGAGTTCTTGGACTACCATTTTCCTAAACTCCTAAATCATTGATTCTTGAATTATTTGACAACAATCTTTATTGAGATATGATATATCTCCATCAAGTTGTATAATAAACCTCAAAAGGGTATAATTCTTGATCACAATCTTGTAAAATATCTAGAAAACAATCCATATTGAGGCCAACATCAAATCCCTTGTCTCTAAAAATCAAACCACACAACATATGTATTTTTGAAATCCATCAACATTAACAAGGAAAGAAAGAAAGGAAGGAAGGAAAAATTCTTCTCATGCAAAGTAACATCTCAATGTTTGAAGTGAAATTTAGATGATGAAAATTCCTCCATCCTTTGGTCTCACCAACCTCTAATGTGATGGATTAAAGTACTAATAAATTTTCCTCAGCACCAAAAGAAAGAAGATAGATTAATTTATTCACACATCTTAGGCAATATATATAAACTAATTGATATCTAACAATACCCATAAAAGTAATTTGAGTTACATCTTCTCTTGCAAATCAACTTACCTCAAAGTTAGAACTAATAAGAGTTGCATTCAAATGACTATGTAGTTATTTATGAATCTCCATTTATTGCAAATTAATGATTATCTGATGCTTGATTTGATGGTTTGGTAGGGTCCCCATCCTCTTGGGCTCTAGATACCACTCCTTCTTCCATACCCTCACCAACATAGTAATGCACAAAGTCATGCTTAACATACATGATTTTAAACCTATAATAAATGTAAGATAAGACCTTAACTACACTTGTGGAGTTAGATATAATACAAGATACTCTCTAGACCTTGAAAAGATCCCCTTCAGGAAAAACATTTGAGTGTTAATAATTGATACCTCACTTAAACTAAGTAGGATACTATCCCAAAAAATAAATGGTCCTCTTAGTCCTAATGGTGGGGATAGCAATATTCACATCCTTGCACATAAAATATCCTTTGTAAATAATAAAACATTTTTGAATGAACAAGACAACATAGAGGGGGAGGGGTGAATCAGTTGTTTCTAATCAAAACATAAAAACCCTCAACAGTAATTAGATCTGCATGCATTGATTAAACCCTTGTTTTGCTACAATGAATAATCGGGAAATGCAGATAACACAAACTAAAATAACAACACCATACACAAGAGAACACAAGATTTATATGGAAAACCCAATGAGGGAAAAACCACGGTGAGGATTAGCTCACAATATAAGTAATTGCAATACTAGTACAAAAGGGATCACTTCCTTAATAGGACACACTATCAAACAAGGCTCACAGACAAGGCTCGTTGCAATAGAAAGAGATACAAGAAGATAGAAGAGGAATGATACATAGAGAATACTTTCCCAATGCAACAAGGAATCCTTCACAATGTTCCAACACTTTTTAGTCTTTCTTGAAATATTTCAAACACCTTCGACTCACTACATTTAGGAATACAATACTTTTAATTTCACACTACTCATCTCAAATTCGCATCACACTCACAACACTTTCATTGATCTTGCATCTATCTTGCTTCTCTCTTCATACACACCCAACTCACAACAACTCCACTCTTATTTATATCGATCTCAACTTTAAACACCTTTTCTAAGTTCAACATTCTATCCATTTTATTTACATGTTCAAGTTAGGTTTCCACCAAAACATTCTTGTGGTGGAGAGGAATGAAAGGGGACCAAAAAATACTTTTAAACCAAGACCCAAAATAAGTCTCACATGCCACACTATGCATCCATTAATACTTGAAAATTTCCAAATGTGGTGTAGACAATAGGTTAGTCATTACCCCTGAAAACACATTTGAACATTAAGTACAAACACTTGAAGATTCTGATACACCTAACCATGAATTCTCTTGACACAAACAAGAGAGAAAAATAATTAACTCTCCTTCAAAACCACATGTCCTAAAAATAAATTGTGGAGAAATGTGGAGCAAATACATTTCTCCCTGAAACCTTTGTACAACACTGTAAAACCAATTTTCATGCAACAACATAGTAGCAACATAGTTGAAATCAATGACAACACCAATTAGTAGAAATCCTATTGTCATCAATGAAAATACCTTCATACTTGTAAAAATATCCCCCTTTTTCATTGATGGAAACACATGATGTGAAAAACCATCAAAGACAACTCAATAGCTTTGAACGCACTTTCTTTTCTCTTAAATAATTTGACAATGTGCACAACTTTCTCCACTGATAGCTTACACTTTTTTTTCACATGATACTTTCTCCCTATTTTCTATCAATGGAAAAGGATAAAAGTTTTTCATTATTATCCCCCTTTGACACTTACCAACATACATTCTTTAAATAATCCCCCATAGGAGTGTACCTAATCAAACTAGCAACTCAATGACAATACTTGACACTACCTACTACCACTAAGAGGTAGCCACCAACATTAGTCCAGAAAAGGAATAGATTCATAGATCCATTGGACTGGTGCATCTCCATATGCATCTAGTTCAACAAAGGAGGGGTAATAACCCCCAATCTCTCCTGAAGATACTAGAAAGTATCCTCAAGAAAAGCCTAGTAAGTATTTCAGTAATCTAATCCTTCATAGGTACATACTCAAGTTTCACATCCTTCTCTATAACCTTTTCTATTAGAAAGTGATACCTAATAGATATATGCTTTGTCCTTCAATGCATCACTAGATTATTTGAAATGTTAATTGCACTTTTATTATCACAAAATATAGAAATAGGATCATCATATACAACTCTGATATCCTTCAATGTATGTCTCATCCACAACACATGTGTACAACATGATGCTACTGCAATGTACTTAGCCTATGTAGTAGAAAAAGAAATTGAATCCTATTTCTTACTCAACCATGACACCAATATACATCCAAGAAAGAATTCACCACCACCAATACTTTTCCAGTCATCAACACAACCAACCCAATCAACATCTATATAAGCACTTAATGTGAAATCGATATCCTTAGGATACCATAAGCCATAATATAGAGTTCCTCTTAAATATTTAAATATCCTCTTTACTGCTACAACATGTGTTTCTCTAGGATCTTTTTGAAATTTAACCACAAGAGAAATTGCATGCATGATATTCGATCTAGTAGCAGTTAGATATAGTAGTCCACCAATCATGGAACTATATTTTCTCTAATTAGCCTTAGATGAATCATCATCTTTGCTCAATTTACAACTAGTCACTATACGAGTGCATTCTTGTTTGGAGTAATCCATTCCAAAAAATTTCAACATCTCTTTGACATACTTAGACTATGAAATGAAAACCCCTTTATCTATTTGATTGATTTGTAGCCCAAGAAAAAAATTTATCTCCCCAAACATTGAAATTTCAAACTCTTTCTACATCTCTTCAAAAAAATTCTTACACATAGCTTCATTTCCACCAAAGATAATGTCATCCACATATACAACTATTATCAAGATCTTGTCTTCTTCGATTTTGAAATAGAGATTACTATATATGGTGCCCTTATTGAATCCTTGTATCAAATATTTTTCCAATATTGAATTTTAATCATTGGGAGCTTGCTTCAATACATATAGTGCCTTCTTCAATTTACATACCACATATGGTTTATCTAATAAGTGAAATCCTTCTAGTTGTTCCATGTAAACTTCTTCCAACTCACCATTAAGAAAATTAGACTTCACATCCATCTATTTAAAATCTTTGTATGCTGCAAATTCTTTAAAAATTTGATAGCTTCCATCCTATCCACAATAGAAACTGTCTCCTCAAATTATATTCATTCCACCTGTGATTAATACTTATGCACAATTCTTGCATTATTCCTTACCACTTCTCCATTCTCATTCAGTTTTTTTTTGAAAACCCACTTAGTTCCAATTATGTTCTTGTTTATCAATCTGGGAACCAATTCCCAAGTCATATTATTCTATATCTATATAAGGTATTCTTTCATCACCTTCATAAAATTTCCATCCTTACATTCTTTGCTTCTTGCCAATACAACTTTTCTTTTATATCCAATGAGTTATTCTTCAAAATGATTCTTTTGCACATACTTATGGGTCTTAGGGGTCTTCTCCAAAGTTTCTTCATCTTCATTCTACACTTCATCTTCATCAATTTTTTCTTCTTCTATTTCTCTACAATCAAATTCATCTAAAACACATCCATCTACTATAATTGAATTCTACAAGTTTTCATCAACTTTAACATTTTCCCTTTCAATTATTTTTCTCAGCATTTTTTTGTAGCATCTATAATCTTTGCTTTTAGTAGAATATTGAAGGAAGATACCTTCATAATACCTTGCATCAAAATTTCCTAACTTTTCTTCTTCTCTTTTGATATAAAATTTGCTTCCAAATACTCTAAAGTATTTCACAATAGGAATCCTTCCAAACGATAACTCATAGGGAGTATTTGTGTTATTAGCTTTAGCTTGAACTATGTTAAGTATATAAACAACAATATGAATAGCTTCTCTCCAGTAGTCTTCTGGTAAATTTGTCTCTCTCATCATAGTCCTAGTAGCTTCTGGAATTGTTCAATTTTTCCTTTAAACAACTCCATTTTACTGAAGACTTCTAGGGATAAACAAATGACTCTTTATTCCATGAACTTCACAAAACATGTTAAAATTATTGGAAGTGAATTCACCACCTCTATGAAACCTCAAACATTTGATTTTCAGATCCATTTCATTCTGAACCATAGCTTTATATGCCTTGAATTTATCTATTGCATCAGATTTTTCCCAAAGAAAAGTAACCCGTGTCATTCTTGAATAATCATCAATCAAAAGAATAAATTACCTCTCATCTTGTAGACTTCTCACCCTCTTAGGATCATAAAGATCTATATGAACTAATTCTAGTAGTCTAGTAGAAGATTGTTCCTTTCCCTTAAAAATACTTCTTATATGCTTCCTAAACTAACAATATCTACAGACAACATTTATAAGCTTTGTGATTCTTGGCAAGTCTCTCACTACATGAACTAAATTGATTCTCACTAGATTATCAAAATTTATATAACACATCCTTTATTTTCATAGCCAATTGTCACTAATCTATGACATAAAGAAATTTCCATGAGTACCCTTAAGCTGATAAATGTTTCCATTTGTTCTCTTACCAACAACAATCATAGTTTCGAACCCTTTTCTGATCTCACATGTTCCATCCTTAAACACAAGATTATATCCCTTGCTACACATTTTTCCAACAGTAAAGATACAATCTCTACAGACAAAATTTATAAGCTTTGTGATTCTTGGAAAGTATCTCACTACATGAAATAAACTGATTCTCACTAGATTATCAAAATTTATATAACACATCCTTTATTTTCATAGCCAATTGTCACTAATCTATGACATAAAGCAATTTCTATGAGTACCCTTAAGCTGATAAATGTTTCCATTTGTTCTCTTACCAGCAACAATCATAGTTTCGAACCCTTTTCTAATCTCACATGTTCCATCCTTAAACACAAGATTATATCCCTTGCTACACATTTTTCCAACACTAAAGAGGTTTTGACTTAAACCCTTAACATAGTAAACATTATAAGTGTTATACTTCTCATAAAAATTGATTGAATCTTTTCCACAAATATTAGCTCCTCAATCATCTCCAAATTTAACTAATCCTCCATCATATTTTTCAAGTTTAACAAACCTACTCTTGTCTCTGGTCATGTGATTAGAGAAGCCACTATCAACAACCCAGTAATTCTTATCCTCTTTAACATGAGAAGTAGATACCAAAGAAACTTCAACCTTATCCTTCTTCTCCAAAATGCATTCCTTCACACAAATTTTAGGGTTAGCCAAACCAAATTCTTCTTTTATAACCAAAAGAAATCATTCGTCATCATCAAAATCTACATAATCAGATTCATCATTAGAAATACCAGCTTTTGTAACATAGTAAGGTCTTTTAATCATTTTTTCTTTGTTCTCCTTATTCTTATTGTTTATATCTCTTTTAGGACATGTTGAAGCATAGTGACCTATATCACCACAGCTAAAAAATTTGAAAGGTAGTTTACCTTTGTACTTACTGGTGCCCTTCTTTATTCTTCTTACAAAGTTAGCTTCCACATAATCAAGATCCTTTTTATCTGAATCTTAAACTTTTTCTGATACTCTATCTTTGAAAGTAGTATCTACAAATATACCATTTTTCAAACCTTTTTTCCTCATTTCAAAAGAAGTTAGTGTACCAACCATTTGATCTCTAAAATAAGTATCAAGATTTGCAATTTCCTCAATACTATACACCTTTTCACTATAAGAACTAGGAAGAGATATGGGAACTTTCTTTACTAGTTTAAATTTTTTGACTTGTGCACCAAGAGCTCTCATTGTACTCACCAGCTCATCAACAATTTGCATGTAGATTTTGATTGTTTTATCTTTGGACATATGCAAGGTCTCAAATTATGCCTTCAAATTCTACAAATTTTCTTAT
Source organism: Sequoia sempervirens (assembly GCA_007258455.2). Classification (NCBI taxonomy): domain Eukaryota; kingdom Viridiplantae; phylum Streptophyta; class Pinopsida; order Cupressales; family Cupressaceae; genus Sequoia; species Sequoia sempervirens. Next base: position 148,312,794 of record VDFB02049217.1, read on the forward strand.
TTGACCTTCTCATCTCCTTTATAAATGCTTTCCATCTTATCCCAAACCTCTTTATTAGTTTTCAAACTCATAACATTTACAAATTACATATTTGAAAGACTATTTGCAATAATAAATCTTACCTTAGCATTTATCTCATGTGCCTTGAATTTTTAATTTGTACTTGGACCATTTAGAGGCAGAGTATATGTAGTCTGATAAGCCTTTTCAACCTCAAATCCTTGAGATAACATATATCCTTCCATATTTTTCTTACACAATGCATAATTTGTGCCATTTAATGTTAGGTATTCCAAAGTAACCTTGTTCACCATCCCAGATCTAGCTCAAGTGGTTAACCTATTTTCCAATGAACATCTCTTTGAAACCAATTATTGAATAAAAAATACAACTAGGAGGGGGGGTGAATCGGTTGTATCTAATGAAAACATAAAAACCATAAATAACAATTTTATCCACAAGCATTCATTAAACCCTTATTTTGTTATAATGATTAATCATAAAATCTAGATAACACAAACTAAAATAACAACACCACACACAAGAGAAAACCATATTTACATGGAAACCCAAATGAGGGAAAAATGTAGTGAGGATTATATCACAATATAAGTAATTGCAAAACTAATACAAAAGAGCTCATTGCTAGAATAGGACACACTATCTAGAATGAATCACAACCAAGGATCACTACAACATAAAGAGATACAAGAAGATAGAAGAGAAATGTTACATAGAGAAAAATCTCCTAATGCAACAAGGAATTCACCACAATGCTCCAACACTTTTGCACTCTTATTTGAAAGATTTTAGGCACCTTCAACTCACTACATTCAAGAATTCAATACTTTGAAGTTTACATTGCTCTACTAAAATTTTCATCACACTCACATCACTTGCATTGATATTCCATCTATCTTGCTTCTCTCTTCATGCACACCCAAATCACAATGACTCCACTCTTATTTATATCAACCTAAACCTTAACACGTTCTCCAAGGTCAACATTTTATCTATTGTATTTAAAAATTCCAATTAGGTCACCACCAAAAAATTTCCATGGTGGATAGGAATGAAAGAAGACCAAAACAACACTTAACTAAGACCCAAAGTTAAGTCTCAAAGTCCACACTATGCATCCATTAATACTTAAACATTTCCAAATTTTTTGTGACAACAGGTCAATTGTTACTCGTGAAAACACATTTAAACATTAAGTACACACTTCCAAAACTTTGGATACACCGAACCATAAAATTTCTTGATGCAAGAAAGAGAGAACCAGATATTAAATCTCCTTCAAAACCATGAGTCTTGAAAAGAAACTATTGATAAATGTGGAGCAAATACATTTCTCCCTGAAACCTCTGTACAACACTCTAAAACCAATTCTCATACTGGTAAAAACAATTTCCTCTCACCAATGATATAGAACCCAAAATTTTGAATGTAGCAACTTATGATAACCTAAAATAACATACTAAATGAACACAAGCATAGCATAAATATAGAAGAAATGTGGCTCACGATCCAGAGAACATTCTAAACACTTGTACAACACTATTTTATTTTTTTATCAAGTTTTCTCAAAAGCAGTAGAAAATCAAGTACTAAAGACATCATCATAGCTTATCACTTAAGTCCAACTCATTTCTACATATTACAACAAAAAGCTATCCCCATGTGCTCACAACACTTCCTCAATATCTCAACTACACCTATAAACTTACAACAACCTATTTTCCTCTTCTTATCAATTTTCTTAATATCCTCGACATTTTCTTCATGCAACAACACAATAACAGCACAATTGACATCAATGAAAACACCAATCAGTAGACATCCTATTAAAATCAATAACACCCTCATATTTGCAAAAAAAAATTCATGTACTTTCCATGGTAAGGATCACATTTTTTCCACCATGAAAGAAGGCTCAAAGAAATAATCAAGAATCTCGACAATAGAAATATGCTCATGGTAAGCCTTCTCTTTAAAGATTATAGGGCTTAGGATGAAGGCATCAAATGAAGGAGATATAAGAGCTATATAAACTTTTCCATTATAATGAATTTGATAGTTCATCTTCCTTCAAGTTGACAAATTTAAAGGTCATAAATGAAAGATGAATCTCAAATTCATTACTCACAAATCCTTTTCCAATTTAATAATTCTAGTTGTATATCTATCTTTTATTATAAAATTTATTCTTTTATTAGATTACTCATGCATAGCAATAAGTAAACACTTCAATTTAGAGGTAGATAGCTATAAAATTTAGCAACATAGGAACATCCGGGTATGTGTAGGATCATCATGGAAAAATAGACCCTTTAATGGTTATGAAAATTTAGAAAAAATAGAGTTAGGCAACTTGACATAAAAATTTGAATAAGTTATCTATATTATTTCAAAAATATGTAAGAATAGAATCTGTAGCAAATTGAATGTAGTTTCTAAACTACTAGGTTTATTTTTAAAAAATATCTATTTGGTGAAAATTTGAAATTTCAATGTAGTATCACTTAAATTTTAGGGAAAAAATAAGTAGGTGTATGTCTGACCACCCTAACCACAATAAAATGATTATATTATTTTATAAGATTTTAGATATAATTAGAGGACTCATGTCTCCATGTGATGCATATTTATTTGTAATTTTTTTTCCAAGTAAATAATTAATTATGAATTTTTTATTACAACTTTTAAAAAATATAAAAACTTGTATGTTTGACCACCTTAACTTGGTCAAAAATTCTTGAAATTCAATATTTTTCAATCCTATAGTATGTAAAGCATAGAATGTGATGCATGTTTTGGATTCAAAAAATGTGATACCATTTGAAAGCTATAAATGTTTTTCAATCAGCCTATCAATCAAGACTTTAGTCATACTTCAAATAGAAAATGAATATAATTATTTATTAAATTAAAAGTGAAGCATAATTTATATTGGTGGAAAGATGAGAATCTCCTTTAAGAACCCTTTTTATTTCATCAATTTTGGGTAAAAAAAATTGCCAGCCACATACCCTACACATACCCATCCAAAATTATAAATATTATTAATTAACGACTCTCTCAACACTAGAAAATCATCTTCCTTAACTACAAGATCATAATCCTTTCAATCTATCATAAAGAAACTACAAGATCTAATCCACTACTCACAACTCGCGACCTTCTTCATTGAATAGAAAGAGATATATTATATCTCAAATTCTAATAAATTAAATAGGAGATAATAGTTGTGGATAACACAATTCTATTTAACCCATGCTACACAAAAAAGTTATCCTTTTTCCTGAAAATAAAAAATATTATAACAATAACAACTATACATACCAATGGAAAAATGTGATCTAATTGATCACATGACTTAATGAATCAAATAGTATGGGATAACCTAATTTTGAATAATATCCAATAAATTATTAAATGACAATCCAAACAACACTACACTTAGTCAAGGTAAAAAGGATAGGTCAATTTCTATATAATACAACATTTCTACTAACACCTCATTATGCTATCTTCCTTCTCACAAATGCCTTTTCTTCCTCAATATTTCTATGCATAGACACAATAATGTTTATGGATCTGATACCATATGAGGGTGGAAAATACATTGACAATCAAGGAACAAAAAATACATATATAAAGAGTAAAAATATAGTTTAACAATATCAAATTGTATTTAACAACCTAATAAGAACCAATGTAATAGGAATTTATACAATTATATTGATTATGTGAGTACATCATAGTAAAAGTACTAACTTATAAAAATATGCATAATTTGACAGTTTATACAATTATATTTATTATGTGAGTATATCATAGTAAAATTACTAACTTATAAAAATATGCATAATTTGACAATAAAATAATTAACATTAAGTACAGTTTAATAGTGTTTACTACAATTAGTTATCCAATAATTAAGTAAGAAATGAGAATGAAAAGGAAATATAGAAATTAGGAATCAAATATGAATATGATAACTAAAGTAAATTAAGTAAAAATGAATACTTGAGATTTAATTACTTTGTCAAAAAATTGGCATGAAAATGCCACTTTTTTTCCCTTGATGAGAACAACTATGTGGAGATTAAATATACAAAATGAAATGATACATTTCCCCCTTGTTGCAAGATTTAGGAAAAGAAATGGAAATAAAATCAACATAACCTATGAAAGTATTATATGAAATATGTAAAAGGAAGCAATCAAGTGAAAAGTAATTGAAATATACTAGACAATAATTTTAATATACTTGTACATTGTAACTAACTATGTAAACCTTAATAGAGTTGAGTAGTGCATCATATATATTAATACCCTCCATGATATTGTACTCTATAATAATATATTTAATGGGTATATATGGTGATCAAGTATGAAATTTTATTTATCAATAGTCCCTTGTACTCCTTATCAACATTTAAACTTTGTTATTAATATTTATAATTCATTCTCTAGATTATGTTCTAGTGCACACATGATTATATAACTATCTAGTTACTAAAACATCTGCACTATATTTCCTCTAATATTCCTCCTTAATCTCATATATTTTAATGATATTAGGTTTATAAGATGGGGAAAATGAGAGAACATTAGCTCACAATGGAAAAATTATTGTTGATTATCATTTCAACATTATTCAACTTAAATTAAAATAGTATAGAAAGTTTACTAGATTGGTTAATGTTTCAAAAATAATATTATAGCAACTATTTCAATGAGAAATATTCATTTTCCCTACCATAAAATTAGTTGATAAATCTAAAGTTGTCTAATCCTACTAGAATTTAAATTGTATTTATGATTAGACTTGAACAAAAAGATAAAATAAATCACATAATCAAACATCAATGTGTTTAAAGTTCAAGGTATTAATTATAGATTTAATAAATTTGTTCCACCTATTATGATGAGTCTAATAGAATATATATGATTGAAGATCCTAAAAATGTTACTCATAATGACTATATTAATTTTTTTGAGAGATTCAAAGATAAATATAACATTAAAAATATAAATTTTATATACAAATATATAAACAAACATGAAAATTATGAAAAAAATAGCATTTAGATAACTATTAATGAGATACCATGTTTTATAATGGATGGAACTAGAGATATAATGAGTAAAAATTGATAGAAATGAAGGTGTATTAGGAGATTCGAATTTAGCCCAATTTTATAAAGGATATATATTTAGCTATTGATTGTCATGGTCCATGTTTAATTAGGTAATAATATTCATGTATTGAAATAATTCATACAAAAATGCATACAACATATCTGATAATATAACCATTATTTTCTATAGATTAAATATTCAAATTTCAACATTTTAACGATTTTGGTCCATAGAGAAAAAGCATGTTGAGCTTAATTTATATAATATTTAACTTATTGTAGGAAACATAATTTTAAGTATGTGAAAATATTGATTGATTGTTTCATTTTATTTTGGATATGCCCCTTCTACCTATTGATATATTAATTTATATTCTCAATATTGAATACTAGATTTTGAGCTCACATGTTAATATATGACTAGTCAAATGACGATCCTAATGCATAGTGAAATTTTATGTACTCCTTAAGAAAAAATTATAAAAGCTTTTATGATGAAACAATATTAAAGATGAAAACCACACAATAAAAGTGGGTAAATAATGTTGATTCCAAAACATGCAAGGACATGATGTTTTTTATTAAAATAGTAGGGTTAGTGCCTTGATCTTGAACAAAAAATAAACAAAACATCAAGGCCACCAAGCCACCAATTCAAACAAAAATAAGGGCCATAAGCCAACCCAAGAATAAAACCAAGTTATGAGGAAGAAAACATAAGAAAGAAACCAAAATGGAACATAAGCCTTAGAGAGATATGCACACATGCCTCATAACCAAAAATAAATAGAAAAAGAAACCTAAATTATTCCTATTGGTAATTAATTAAATTCCACTCCTGCTTGAAAATCTCTAGGCCATTCCTCTAGGGATCCTCAACTTCAGTGATAGTGTCCTCCTCCAACATGCCAACATCTTGTTTATCCTCGTTTTTTCATTTTATTTTTTTAATTTTTGAAAGCCCAAACATCATTCCAAACATTACTCTATTCCTGATCCAATAAGTGCTTGAAATCATGCTACTCAAAGAACTATCCATTATGTTGACCTTCTCCTCTAGGGTATCAATCTAGTTTTTGTAGTACTGGAGGGTGCTACTTCTAAACTCCTCATCCTCTGAGAAGACCATTTCATTAACATTCACTTTCTCTTTCTTTGGGTTCATTTCTTCCTCTGTCTCATCCTTGATAGTATTCATTTCATTCCCCTCATAATAATTTTCCTCTTGATGACCATATTTCTCCTCCTTTTCCTCCTCATTTAAAATTATCATGTATCATCTTCCAAATCATTACCTAACTCAACTTCCAAATATTTGTGGCTCACATCAGAGTCATCCTCCTCCTACATGGGGACATACTCCTCATACAACAACCCTTCCTCCTCTTCATCGAAGGAAATTTTCTTCCCCTTCACATTTTAATTTTTATTCTACTTTAGCACATTAGCCAAATGATCCAAAATCCTTTCCCCTTTACCACTGTTTGAATCATCTAAATGACCGTCCTCACACTTGTTAGCTATTTTAATTGTGACCTTCCTAGTCATTCTTATTTCATTAGGTTCAAGGAATTTTCTCTTTGAGCTAGATGGTTTTCCTCGAGTTTTCCTTTTTGAGAGGGAGGGGTAGACTATTCTTCATGAATGATAGGGTCAAGTGAAGTAAAATTGTGTTGAGGAGTCAATTTTTGTGATACAACACAAGATTAGGAGGCCAATTGTAGCTTCTTACTAGAGTAGGGTTAAGTTGGAGCAAGAAACAATTTTCCTTTAGAGGTTTAATTTGTAGAGGCTTTATATTGTTCACTAGACATGGTACAGGGGTTAGGTAAAAGTGGTAATGATAAAGTATTTGTAATATTCCCTAATACAACGGGGAGAATCCTCTTTGGTTGTACAATAATGTGGAGAGGAAAGAAAAAAAAGGCAATATTGATTTTTTCTTTCCACCTAATGTGATTTAGAAATTGAAAATGATAGTCCTACGCCATAGTATATCTTCCCTCTAAGGTGAAATATTTCATGATATAAACACTTAAAAAACCATAAGGATCCAACAATTTCTCCCTATTATATCCATTCTGAAACCACTTCAATTTCTCGTCCTCCTCAAGGAAACTATCGATGAAGAGATGATAATTCCCATTGCTCACCCTCACCATCTTTAGACCCTTGGATTTCAAACCATGGAATCTCAAATAAGTTTTGGTATTACCTCAAAGCTAACACTCTCGATCGACACCTTTCCCTTGCTCCATGAGTTGAATAATGTTGAAGTAAGGCCATCATTGAAGCCTACCATGGCTAGAATTAAAGACGTCATCCCCACTTCTTCAAATAACTTCTAAAGCTCCACATTTTTTCTCAGGGCCTCGCATAATGGTTTTGTAACCCTTCCACCTTCTACACAATGAAGTTTGAGACATGGTAACCATGCCTCGATAGTAGTTATACACTAGGTAGGAAATACAACTAAATCTATCTCTAGAAATTTTGTGGGAGTGGTAAGATAAAAATTTAGTTAGGAGACGAGATAGACTATAAAAATATTCTTTCTAAAAGTCTTTCCAATTGTATTTAATGATGAAATTTTTAGTATTCAAAATAAATTAAATATTATACAAGATCACCATAATCACTTTGGTGATGTAAGCATTAATACATTTATAGTAATTATTTTGTGGGCCTCTCATTTATTACACCAAATCACTTTAGGGACATAAGCATTAATATAATCATCACTTGAACCATTGATATGCCTTTTATTTGTCATCATATGAAAGCAAAACCCATCATCTGTGAAGTTCCATAGGAAACAACATAAAATAATAATAGACTTGTGATATAATGTGTCCATATTTAGCAAGTAGAAAGAGACATTTTTGGGAATTAACTAATTTAGTGTAGGAAAATTTATCCCTTTTTCAAATTTAATTTTGGAATAATTAATAATAAAATGAGCCTAATATTGCCTTAATTTCTAGTGTTGTAATGTGTTTTTCATATTCACATTAAGTTTATGCCTTTTTAGATTAAATATAATTAATTGTGCCTTATTTATGGTGTTGTAAGGTGTACCTTTAGACTTTCACTCTAATCTAGGACTTTATTAATTGATTGATGTTAATTTTCCTTAATTGGACCCTTTAATTCAAATCAAATCCTAATTAAATGCATTTTTTGAGGGATAAAACCCAACATTAATAAGTTCCATTATACAACACTTAACTTTGGAAGATGTGTGTCCTAAGTAAGTGACCTAGGACCCATTTGCCATAGAGTGAATGGGTCCTCACTTAGATCTAGGACCCTATTTTGATATAATGTTTGGCATTTTCTGATGTGTGTCCTAGGTAAGTGGCCTAGGATCCATTTTCCCTATGGAAAATGGTTCCTCACTTAGGCCTAGGACCACTCTTTGAAATATGCTTATGTAAATATTTTAATGATTTCAAATCCACAATTCAATGTCCACTTGTATTATTTGAATTTTAGGAATTAGTCTTAAGATATGTATAAATAAGAGGTCATTTCACTATGTTTCATCTAAGAAATCCTAGTAAGTTGAAGTTATCATAAGAGAATTCAAGAGAGCATTATTGAGAGAATTAAATATCATTTTTCAAGTTATTCAAAGGAAAAACTATTTAAGATTATTGCAGCAATCAAGATCCCATTTTCATATCAAATATTTATTGCATCATGCATGTTGCTTTAGATAGTATGGTGATGTAGTGTTAAAGATCTAATTAAGCACATCAAAGGAATTGTTTCCATCAAGTTTCATGGTCAATATATACATTCATTGAGGCTACTTCATGTTAGCTTATAGATTTATTATCCAAGGTTCAAATAAGGATTGGTGAGTTGTGACATTGTTGTTCATTCATCATTCCTTATTTTATGTTTCATTTCATTACAAGGTTTAATTACCAAAATGGGGTTTGACAAAGGAAAATCCCTATTCCCTAATAAGAAACATTTTTCTCTCTTTGATGTGTGATTCCAAATTTTAGGTTGAAGATCATTTGAAGAGAAAATTTGAGGAAAGTTGAAAAGTTGTCAAAGTTGCAAGAAAAGTTGTCCAATCACGAAAACCCTTTTATATATTTTATTTCTAGCTTTCAAACATTCAACAACTGGAATGTGAAAGTGCATACTTGGTAGAAGAGAATCTAGAAATCATTTTCTAGAAACCCTAGCTAGGACCCATTTACCATAGGGTGAATGATTCCTCAGTGAGCTTCAAAAAGTGACTTTTGGTGAAAGGTACACAAGATTTTACCCTTTCAAGATCTGCTCTTTGACTATTGTTTGGGTTAGACTTGATTAATGTTCTTTTGCATAGTATAGCTTATACTTTGAATGAAATAGTGACAAATAGGTCCATTGTTCATCACTCCATTGTGTTAAAACCTAATTTCTTATGTTTCATGTTGGTAAACCCAATTTTGATCATTGCATTTTCTTATTTTGGAGTCATCTTTCATCCTGGATTTAGATCTTGCATTCATTTGCATCTCTTTACATTGAATTAGGTCTTATTTAGGGTGTCTAATTTGCATTCAAATTTGCATTTCATTTAAGGGTTTTAGGATTGCATATTTTTCATTCTTCAAATCTAAGAAAATACAAAAAGACCAATCATATTGCATATCATTAACATAGAATTACACCATATCAACTTGCATTTGAGAATTGAAAAAAAATTGCATATCAAACTAGGTTTTCTAGGTTGTCATTTTGTCAAATTTTGCATTTACATTCAATCCTAATTTCACAAAAAAATAAAACTAAAACTTAAAAAAAATGAGAATATGGAAACAACTAAAAATAACTCAAAAATCTATAAAAACTTGTTTCAACCCTAACCTAGGACCCATTCGCCCTAGGGTGAAAGAGTCCCTGATCAAGGTCACATTTTAATTTTTTGGACATTAAAACATTCATTTATGCAGTCTTGTTTATTTTTTTCATATTTGTGTTTTTGTTTTGAGAATTGTTGCTTTATCAATTTGATCAGATATAGCTTAATTTTGTAAATTTAGTGTATTGTGTGATTCCAAAATTGCATTTACAACACTTCATTTTCATGTTTTTGCATGATGTAATAAAAAAAATACATTGTTTAGAATCTAAAAATTGCATTTACATATTGCATTCAAGGTCATTGCATTTCACTTTACCCTCTTTCCATTTTCGGTTTGCATTGACTTTTTTAAACTTGTATGAGCTTTACAACTTGGCGTCCTATTAGCAATACTATTTTGAGATGTAGTTTGAGACTCATGTCATCCCGTGATACATCATTCACCATGGATCTTAGGTTTTCTAACTCTCTTTCTAATAGTGTTCATAATCAACCCCGTATGGATCATAACATGCATACCTCATTTCCCATGACTTCCCTACCTACAACGAATGTGGATGATGTTAATAATACCATCTCTACCATGACTATTTGTACTCAAGATTTGGGGTATAACCAAAGCTAATGTGGAACTTCTCCTCCTCCTACAATACCCATCTCTATTCCTACATACACTACTACTTAAGTTACCACAACCATTTAGCATACTAGTAATGTCAACACTTCCTTAGTTATTTCCATAGGGAATCCTTCTAGCTTTGTGCATTCAGATACCATATTTTCTCAACCATATTCCCTCAAAAATTTACAATTCACTTTCCCTCTGCATACATACACTACTCCACTTTATTCCCCTCCATATTACAATGCCAACAATGATCCCATCATTAACACACTTTTACAAAACATGTCATCCCTTGAAAAAAAAATCACCTTCCTAAATCAAAAAACAATGGCCAACCTTCATAATACATCAAAACTAGCCTGCTATCCCTAGAGACATTCAGAACACAAATGCCACAAGATATTGAAGTTCCTAGATTTGAGAAATATGGTGGGAAAGGAGATCCTATTATCCATGTTTCCACTTACAAAACTCTATGTAGTGATTTCATCTTTGAAGACAAACTCTTGGATGAACTATTTCCTAGATCCTTGAATGATACTACTTGAAAGTGGTTTCTCTTTACCGAACAACTCAATCAACTCATTTAATGAGCCTATTGATGCCTTTTACAAGCACTTCTACATTCACATCGGTCTCAAGATGACGTTAACTACTTTAATGACATGTAAACAAAAGGATGATGTGAAAGTCACATATTTCATAGCATGATATCAAAATTATTTATTCATAAATTAACATTGAGATACTTGATGCTAACCAACAAATGTTTATTTTTAATTACAAAACAAAATCCAACACCAAGCTTGAGATGTTGAAATTTTCATCCTTCACATAGTCATGTACAACCCTTCATGACTATCAGAATTTGGCTTATGGTTTGTGATGTGAAATATCCCCCTAGCCATCTGTAAGACCCTGATTTTCCTATGATTAATACCCAACCTAACTTGTTACATGTTTCCATAAATAGGTGGTAAGTGGTATTGTGGGAAATAAACAATTTAATTGTGTGACAATATTTTTGTATTTTATTTTGACATGTGTTTCGTTGTTTATGCCACGAAGGTGTTAAACACTACTGAAGTGTGGGATATAAATGGAAATATTAAATGAAATTATTTATAGTAAAATATTAGGATATTCAACTAGAGAGTTTATGTGATATATGATTGTTGTTTATGGTTTCACTGGTAATGTGCAGGAAAGAAAGGATGTCAGTACGAGAAGGGAAAACCATCAAAAAGAAAATCAAAAGACACCTTCTTGTGGTTATGAATTTGATCCATTTTGGGGCTTATAAAGAAACAAAGTTAATATGTTGGTAGATTAAGGTGTGAGGGTTGATATTAAAAGGATAACTTACTTTTGGTTTTTGAGGGCATTTAAAGGTGAGTCATATGGGTTTAAGTGGGATTAGGGTTTAGGAACCCTATTTGAAATTGAAAATTCGGATGGACCCTTAAATAGGGCTTTAAAGAGGGTTGTGGGTTATTTTCCTTGGTTGAGATGCAAAAATAAACCCCCTAGGGTCTATACCATAGTGGTAGGGGTTAAGTAGGCATAAAATAGTGCCCTAAGGACATGATTTGACTCTTGAAAAGTCCCCATAATGAAGAGTGACGAATTTTGAGGAGAGGATGGAGAGGTGAAAAGATTTGGAGTTGTCCAAGTGCATGTTGCCTCTTTAATGAGAAAATACTCATTGAAGAAGGAAGGTACACTCCACACCTCCCCATCCAAAAAGTTGCAATTTGAAACCCCTATATAGTTGGAGAGGGAGGATGAGTAGGGCGTTACCCACTTCTCCTCTTGGAGAACTTTAGTGGAGATGGTAGAAAGAAAGAGAAGAGGAGAGGAGTCCACCCATTTGTGGAAAGATGGTGATCAAGATAACTTGGCTTGGAGAGGAGAGATGGATACAAGAGTTCAATCCCTTCATCCAAAAGCAAAGAGATAAGTTCTTCCTTTTTTTATTTTTATTTACTCTTGTTTATTATTGTAAAAAGGTCACATAGTGTAGACTTTATGGTTGAAATAGAAATAGAGAGTCTAGATGTATGGAAATGGTGCCTTGTTAATTCTATCATTTGTAAAGATGAGAAAATACTCCATTATCATCATGCAACTTCAATAAATCCTTGCTTAGGGGTATGGCTAGAGCCTATGAGGCTCCATGATGCCATTACGGTAGGGTGGAGAGCAAGACCTTATTCAAGAGTTTGTAAATCTTTTTCTTCCTTAGATATTGTGGTAATATTGTAAGTCAATAAAAAAAAAATAAAAAAAAATGAATTTTATATATTTTTATGAAGAAATGAAAAGGGCAAGCCTTATGCATTTTTGTGTTATTCATGTTAAAGGTTGGGATCTTGATGTATGATATAAAAAAAAAAAAAAAAACTTGGAACAAGGTTTTCATTTAATGGCAATATATTCATTTAAGCTGTTGTAATGTCTTAAAAAGTTTAACTATTTTCAGATAGCCAATGATACCTTGAGATTCCTTGCCTTTGGTGAACATTCAATGAAGAATGAGAAGTTGAAGCTTAAATTAGCATTCCATCTCATTTCTTAAGCAGAGTAACTCTGATATTTCAGTTAATATGTGTGAAAGAATTAAGAAATCTTGGGTTGAAAGATATGAAGGAATGATGATTGCAAAACAAATAAAACAAGGGCTAGGGATGCAAACACATATGAAGGGGCAATTAAATAAACTACAAATGCAGTTCTACATTTTAATTTGCATAGTTAAAATGGCAGCTCACTCTTTTGAGCCACTTTGTCTCATTCTCTTTCTAGAGTAAAATTATTTTTTCTCAATATGAATGATAATACCCTGGTGTTTCCAAATATGGGAGACTACAATTGATTTTTTTTCACCGAATGTTGGTATCAGGGGTTCTCTTTTTTGTCTTCAAGCTGTAGTAAAAGAAATGAGGTTGTTGCAAATTAATCCTTGAGGCACTACTATTTTTAGTCCACCGGTCCACTTGATAGGAAGGAGTTAGATCTTAATGCTTCATGCTATTTTTCCTTCTCATATTTGTATGTAAACTGTAGAACGTATATATACATAAAATAAAATAAAAATAAAAACTTATCCCAGCAAAACCTTCGAAAGGAAATCAATACATATTTATTGATTTACCATCTTCTCGTAAATTTGTTTAGCCGACCAAGTTGTTGCTCTGCACAATAATTATTGTGAAGCATTTAGTATAAAATATGTTTTAAAAAAAAAAAGCATACTACTTAGGATTAAATTATCTCATCCGTTATGTGTCGTCTGTAGCATTAAATGCAATTTAAAATAACTATATCATGAAGTAAAATAAAATAAAGAATATGAAAGAAAAGTGTTAGTGCTTCTTTTAGGGCTCAGCATGTGGGCTACGAGCCTTGAGAGGCATCACGATGGCCACCAGAGTCACTACTCTAGGAGGCGCAAAACCTTACCAGTGTCCTCCCTGCCTGTGCTCAGTGGATATTCAAACAAAAAAAAATTGGGATCTCAAACACATTATTATCCCTTGTTCTCACATCTGCCCTATCTAATGTTTCAAAGAAAAGAAAAAGAAAATGATAATGCATTCACAGTGCAAATTCTGGAATTTACAGAGTGGTATTTTTGTATTGAAAAATAGACTCATAGAGTAATCTGGTTAGCAAAGGTCGGGCTCTGTACAATAGAATTTGATTGTAAGTCTTCAACCGTCACCCTTCTTGAGACTGGGTAAGGAGAAATAAAACTAGCAATCGCACCTACGGGGAGCAATGGGTACGCCGAATACAATATAGTGATAATTTGAAAGTGATAAAAGTCATTTATAGCTGTAAAACTCATTTATAGGTGATAATAGCAAGTAAAAATTTAGAATGTATGAAATTTAATTTATGAATCATCTTTGTCTTGTACAACCTTATAATAAATATCAGTTAAGCTAATTAGACCGTCCAGATTATCATTAAGCATTGCATTTGGCATCTAAGTGCCTTCTTGCCTGTGTGACCTGTTAATCATTAACTGCATTACACAATACAAATGATATCCTTCTCTTGTGAATTTTTTTGGAATATTGGCAGACCTTTTCCAACCAAAATGAACATTGTTCAATATCTCATATGTAACAGCATTGGGAATAAAAAATGTTTTCAAAAGTTTACCCAACCACATCATAGCCTGATCAAGCATGCCAAGGCTACAAAAATGACTAAGCAGTATATTATAGGATACGGTATGTGAGATAAAACCCATTTTAAAAACTGTACCTAACAACATTACAGCCTGACCAAGCAATTCATTGTAGAGACCATCCAAAATTGTATTAAAAGTGAATGTGTCTGGAGAAAATATTGTAGAAAATCTTGTAGCAACAAGGCTCTGAAGGAGATTAAAAGCTAGACGAGTCATATTTGTAATGCAAAGACCATTTATCCAAGTATTACAGGTAATAACATCAGGAGTACACCCATTGCATGACATCATGTTCATGATCTCCAAAACCTGCTTCATCCTAAAAGTAGAAGCACCAGTATATTGGCAAAAAAGTAGTCTTGAATTTGGACAATGAAGCCCTCTTTGGCAGCAATTTCAAAGTAAGGAATATTGCCATTAGAAGCACAAAACATGATCTAGCTTTTTTCTGAGAAACCTGTAACAACCAATATTTGTGCTTAGGTACTTCATCACTACATTCCACTCTAAAGAAGTAGGTAATCAAAATATCAATCCACCTACCACCCTGATGTTTCCACCATCTACATCAATTTTATTTCCAAGCACCACAAATGGAAAAAATTTCAGACGAGATGGTCTTGCCTGCCAAAAATAATTGGATGGAAGGTCATGGTCAGCAGTAGTAAAAGTCAACAAAACCACCAAATGAATAGCAAAGTTAAATTATTAGATAATTCAGTCAAATTACCTGATTAAAAAATTCCTCAGGCTAGTTGTTAAGGTTATCAAATGATTTCATAACATTAACATCATACACAAGAAAAATGAAGGTATTGTCTACTGTTTTGTATGAAAATATCTCTGGCAACCATTGCATTTACAGCTTTAGCTGCAGCTGCTATACATTTAATAGCAAAATATCATGGCAACCAGTGCATTTATAGCTTCAGCTTCAGCTGCAGCTAAAAATATCTCTGAAAAATAGCAGAAAACTATCATAAAAATAGTGTTAAGAACAAGGAAAAGAGAGAAAACCAAAAATTTAAACTGCAAAAATGGCTTCAAATTTTGAAGTACTTGAAGACATGTAACAATTAAACTACAAAAATGGCTTCAAATTTTGAAGTACCTGAAGACATGTAACAATGGATTATTTGTTTATATAGAGGCATCTCTGCCCTTAAGTTGATTACAGTGGACTTTTCATTTACAAGTACATATATTATTATAGAAGAAGTGAAGATTAAGTTTAATATGCATTTTTGTTAGTTGACATGGCTAGCAATAACAGATTGGAGATGTAAGTTTTGCAAAAATGAAAACAGTTCCAGTAAAGTGATTTTGAAATAGGGACTAGAGAATCTATAAGTTTGAGAATTTATGTAAAGCCATATATGTTTGAAATGAATATGCTTCGTAGATATATATATTTATCAACAAATATTAAATCTTTGATTTCAATATTTATAAGCATTATACTGGTGTTCCCAGATAAAAATGATTAAGCATTTTAAAAATTTAATTGTTTTTTTATCAGCACTCAAGCAGTTCATTATGGCAAGAGATAAAATAGTATAGTGAACAGGAACTTGGATGTGATGAATGTAGATGGTTAAAAAAATCCTATTTAACACCACTCGTACATGTTATATTGTCCAGATGTTATGAATGTAGAAGGTTATATTAAATATCTGGTGGAATAATATTCTGGACTACAGGGTAAGGTTTGGAAGGCAAATTATACATTTAAAAGTTTCAATATAGTTGATTGAAAGAAAATGGGATGAAGTAGAAAAGCAAATTGCAATCCTTCGAGAAAATGATCATTTAAATATTCAAACAATGTCATGGTACCCCTGTTTAATTGACCTCAAGAAAGTTCACCAGGCAATTAGTTTACATGGATCATTAAAATGCAACTATGGAGATAGTTTACATTGATCATAGTAGAGATAGATTACATTGAACATTAAAATGTAACTATGTTAGTAGTGGAGATTGTTTATATTGATCATTAAATTGCAACTATGTTTATAGAAAAGAAATGTATTCTTATGAATCACTGATCATTCAAACATGATTACATATAACAAGAACTGGTAGCCAAGTGAACATAAAAGTAAAATACCTCAAGAGGAGTAATGAAGGTTCCAGTTGTAAGTGTGTTGGAGTGCAGATATCACTCTATTACAGAAAAGGACAACTGTTGGAAGTTATTTTTATGTATTATTTTTATATGTTTCTTGTACAGATGAACCCAAAACAACACTACAATGGAAAAATATATATGCACCACCATACCATACCCAAACCCAAATTGGTAACTTAGGTTGCATTATGATGTAATGCTACATCATTTGACTTAAAACAAATTGGATATTGTGATAATTAGTTTTTTTACTTATAATCAATTATAATAAAGTAGTTAGGTTACATTTTTTTTTTCTTAACTTTTAATGTTTAACAAAGAACAATTGCCTAGTTGCACTATTGTATTTTTTTAATTTTTGGATTTCCCTTGGATTTGTTTGTTTAAAAGTTAAAATGTGTAGATAAAGGTATAGTTTATAATGGCTTATAGTTCTAGCTTATGGAGGTTAGGGGTTTACCTTTGGCAAGAATAAGAGCTCATGTAAATTTGTAATTGAGTGAAAGCTCATTTGTGTGCAATTGTTGGTCAAAGAATCGTAGCTTTTGGTGGCAGAATAAACATGGGTTGCCAAACGGGCAAATTCTTGCTTATGTCTAGGAGAAGCCATAATTTTTTAAGAATGACCAAAGTTGCTACAGGTCAAGCCATTAGAATGGCCACAAATATATAAATATGATGTTTGGAGATTAACTTAAGTTATTTCCCAGTTATGTAAAATTCCTAACTTCTAAAACATTCATTATATAATTATCTAATATGAAAGGCTTACAAAGCAACGTACTCAACATGAATAATCAATAAATGAATAAAATGCTTCAGTTACCTTTATGGCTGCTTTGACATCATCTCCAACTACACCAGGTGAAGTTTGCCATGCTCCCAGTCCTACAGCTGGTATTTTAGCTCCTATGTTCAATTCAAAGGACAGAGAAGTTGATCCAGAAACATCTACCATGCTTTCAAATTGATCTAATCAAGACTTAAATCTGCAACATGGCAAAAGGTAAGGTTCTGTCAAACCATAGAAGGGAATCATTTCATGCAAGCCAATATGTGGTTCATCAAGATACAAAATAAAGAATTTATGACAGAATGAAAAATGAATAAAATCTATATATACAAAGAAGAGGCCAAAAAGAAGAAAATAAACTCTATTTATGTCCAAAAATATGTCAATGAGGCTTAAAATTACATCCAGTTGGAAGAGTTGTACTAGTGTAAAAGGACACAAAATTTTACCTTACATCCAGTTCAATAGAGGTGTACTAGTGTAAAAAGACAGAATTTTACCAGAATGTATAAGAGAATTTTCCATTAAAAAAATAAAAGAACACAAAAACAAGACACATACAGTGAAGAAAACAGACATCCATGAAAATAACAATACTAATATTTGACGGGGGAAGACTTCTAAACAATATAATAATGAAGTTAAAATGCATGAATTTAAGTGATCATGGAGGTCAAATTGCTACCAAAATGTATGAATTTCAGGTTAATTTCACATAAATTGATTATTTATTCACTAATAGAAAAAAGTTATAAGATGCGCAAATGAACTTATGTAGGGCAAATAAAAACTAAAAGCTAAGAAGCTCAGCTAAATAGCCTTCCAAAAGCAAAACAACTAAATTAATAAGAATGGGGGAGGCGAACAAAATGCTTCAAGATGCTAATAATTTAACCCAATAAGGAAAATTGAGAAAAAAATTCCTTACAACTATGCTACTAAACTTCCTACTAAAAGAAAAATTATAAATTCATTAACCAAAGATGGTCTCCAAACCAATTTTGGAGCATTAGTCCAACTGAACATAAAAGTAAAATACCTCAAGAGGAGTAATGAAGGTTCCAGTTGTAAGTGTGTTGGAGCGCAAATATCACTCTGTTACAGAAAAGGATAGTTCTTGGAAGTTCCCAGCAAGCTCTTCAGGGCCCAAACCACTAGACCAATAGTCTAAAGTGGATAAATCCTCAATGTATCATCTCCAATCATGTATTTGGCAATAGTTCTTAGAGTGGACAGATCTATTAGGAATTGTCAAGGAAAATATGGGAGAAATCAGCCATTTAAAATTAATAGGAAAATTAAATTATTGTTTGTATGTGCATACATATTGAAAACTAAATGCAAGATTGACCAACAAGATTGAGAATGCATCAAAGTTTGAAACCCTATACAAGCTGAAAACAAACTAATTTTTCAGGGCTTCCTCTATTAATAGGTACAAGCACTATGAATAAGCATACAAATTACATAGTAGGTTCCAACTATGCTTCACAAAGTCCTGATATAACCTCCAACAAGTGCAACTCAACCACTTTTTTCTGCAGAATTTGAACACTTCAAATGTTGCTAGTGCCCCAATGGATCTTCTAGATTTAGCTCCACTTTTTAGCTCTATGAATAATAATAACAGGACGAGCTACAATTCCACAAAACTTGTTCCCTTACTTCTCACTGATTCCAGATGTTCTATACTCTCCTCTCCTGAACTTAAAACTGAAAAAGGGGAAGTGCATAGCAGGTTTAGATTGGTAGAGTTAATGAAGCAACAGGACATTAAACAGCCAATGTTCAGCTTTAGCTTGGATAGTTTCCAAAGCCAATTCCCACAATTAGATCATTTTGGTAGAATAATCCTTTTATCATAATCTTACAAAGTACATGATAGACTTATACTCATTTCACGTATAAATAAAAATATGCATATCTCTATATCTTTGATTATTGTCTGGTTTGCTCCTAAATAAATCAACAACACTGGTTTACCTAAGATTTGACAAGGATTACCTCAGTAATATGATAATACTAAGCTTATAGAGTTACATCAATTCTCAAATCTCTGTCTCTACGTTGAGTTTAATCACAGTATCTGAAAGATAAAAGACTTTTAAAGAGTTATAACATATCTCTGATTTATAGTGGGATTTAAATGATAACTGCTCTCATTATGAGAGATAGTCGACCCCCTCACCACCTTATGCATCATTGGAGATTTACAAGGATGTTGTGGAGTGATGGAGTTGTATTGATTGTTTTCTTAGTCCAAATATTCAAGGCAAAAAAAAAAATTTGTTCTCTGTAGAATGGAATCAGCACACAGAACATGGCTACATGATCAAATTCTTCTAGAGGCTGACCCGATTGAATTTTGAAAGAGGGAGCTGTTGATTGCTATTGGGACTACCAAATGGCAGCTGATTTACAAGAGAATCAAAATAATTTCTTTTTCTGAATGCCCTTTTTGTACTGTGTCAAATGAAGATATTTTTTGGACATTTATTTCAGTGTTAACTGCTAGTTTTGTGTGGTCCTTCTATCAACAGTTAGAAGACCTTGAAAGGACTGTGAAGGCTATGGCTTCAAGTGTTAAGTTATATTCAAGGGAAGATTCCTATTCTAGGCACATGCGATTTATTGTAGTAATTCAGAATCAAATTGCAGCTATTGAGCAAACATTGCATGATTCAACCACAAACTATGGAAATGGAAGCATGCAGCAGGTGAATTTCAATGATCAAGAGAGATGATTTTGCCACGTTTCTTTCAGGAGGGGGTTCATCTAAAAATTCCTTTAAGTGTAGCATATGCAGAAATGGTTCTGAAAAAAAAAATTAAAGGAAAAATTGCATGTCATATCAATTTACAGGAGCCTGAAGAAATGGATGAGTTGAGGCTTGATGATAGACCATTGTTGGATGGAGAAACTGGGCAGTCAAATCTGCAAGGTGCAAGACACTCAGACATTGATGGTTCTTGTGCACTGCATAACAATTACATCAAATTCAACCTAGTCCTAATAGTGACCCTTTCTCAAATTCAACTGGAGGGCACCCTACCCCCGGCCCCGACTATAACTGCTAAAAAATGGACCAACTGAAACTACGGATTTGGTCTATTGAAAAATAATCTGAAATAATCTCAGCTTCATTCTGATCGAGGATAGTATTTAATGTTTTCTTTCAGGCATAGCAAATGTATCCACAACTTGAAGAAGATTGATGCATCTTCCAGAGAATAAAGTGGGAATCCCTGCTATCAGGCTTTGATGATGGATGAGATAAATCCTAAGAAGGCAGGAAGCGCAAAAATGGGGTTTCGCTGGGGGCACAATACTATATGAATTTAGGGTTTGCAAATTTAAAAGGAACTATTTAGAAAACCATATAAACCTAGATTTCTCGCTTAAATCAGGGCAACAAGTGGCATACCTCAAGTTTCCGCACAAATTGGTGTCTTTCTCTCAATGATGCAGAGGAGAAAAATGATCACCTGGACCCTTCTTTCAAACGCAAAGCAAAGCAAATTAACTGTGACGTGCTGTGAAGGATGCCAATATTTTGCTTCTAATAGAAATTGGGGCTTCTATCGTGTTGTCAAAGATTCTGACTTCTACAATAAGTGTTGCCCCAATATTTATCTTTTTCTCCAATAACTGCTCTGCAGATATTTTTCCCTCTTCTGCAATAAACTTTGTGCCATCCGGGAAAAAGCATTGAGCAGCTCAGATGCATTTGATCATAGGCGATTGCCTGTGCACGAATCTACACCGTCCGTCGTAAAAAGACCTCCCAAATACTAAGCATGGGATGCCGAATTTTTTGCAATAAACTCTGTGCCATCCGGGAAAAAGCATTGAGCCGCTCAGATGCATTTGATCGCAGGCGATTTCCTGTGCACGAATCTACACCGTCCGCCATAAAAAGACCTCCCAAATACTAAGCATGGGACGCCTTCGGCGTAATAATAATAAAGATAATAAAAATAATAAACAAATAAATTAAATTAAAGCTTGAGTTTCACAGCTATGGTTCCATAGATCTGACAACTATTTGTCAAGAAAGACTGAGAGACCCTTCTGTACAATGGAGCACCACAAATTTTAGCTCTGCTCACGATGCAATTTCTTCCCAGCCGCTACCCTCATTATCTATTTTTTTTGGTGATGACATTAGAATACGTTGTATCATTTGCAGCCAAAGGATACAGTTGTAGGAGTGCATTAAATGAAATAAAGTTTTTCTTGAATGCTGACCAGGGTGGTGACTTGAACTGCAAATTTTACCACGGCAGTGATAAAAAAAGTTATGATAAAGGTGAGGAGCAAGTAAACCAGACGTCCTTGTTGCTTGCAAGATTATATACAGACTCTTGCATCGTCATAGGATTGTAAGGCATAGGGAGCATTAAAATGAAAATAAAATAAGATCCAGAGGAACTCGAGAGTAGCCCTGGAGTAATAAAGAAGCATTCATTACTCCAAGATATGAAAGCTTAGTGGAAACATGATCTCTGCCTGGATTTTAATGGCATTTAAATCTTGAGTCACTTCAGGCGCTTTTCCCTATAAGGTAGCTAGTATCTTGACCAACTAGTTAATGGAGGCACCATCCTATTTAATTCCATTTCAATATGAATTAATTATGCTGAGTGTAACTTTAGCCGATCTCCCTATTTGCACGCATCCACTTTTATTGCTGCCTTACCAACCCCTCTAAGCTGAGAATTAAACGTAGACAGAGGCAATCGTGCACTTATATATTAGTAGGCATTATAATATTGTTCAAAGTCTCGCTGATTAGTTATTGTTGTAAGATAATCGTGGTGTAGATCTCAATATTACGACTAGGGTGAATAACAACACTTATAATGAAAGCAGTTATAATTCTGAAATGATTAATTGAAGTAAAATATTTATGATAGTATTAATAAGGATATTTGTAAGTGAAATAAAACTATTTATGGAGCAACTGGCATCGTATTTGATCTTTATTCTTATTTAATTTTCAATATGGGTGTTGCAATAGTAAAAACTATAGTTACAAATCTACGTTTAATAACTATTGGTTTACACTTACAGTTTTCAAACTGATCTGTGAAATGCTGAGTTGACTTCACTTCCAGCAAGATATCGTCCTCATGTTTTTATAAACATTAAACTGTCATCATTAAATGAAACAATAGCCAAACGTATTGTTCTTTGCTTTTAGCACTAGCACTTAACCACTAAAAAGAAAATATAAGAGTGAAAGGAGGCCTCACGTTTATTTCCATATGAAGCCTTTCTTAAATATAACTTTCCCTTAAAATCCTTTTGAGAAAAAGGAAACAACTTTTCCTTAAATAGATATTTAGTAAAATGCACCTTTTCATTTATTTTTAATGGGTTCTTTTATCTTTCCTTTAAAGAGTAAAGGAATGTAATATATATTCATATAATTATTATTTTTGTATATAGAGATGATGAATTAAATAAATAAATACTTATATAAGAATTAAATAAATGAAATAAAAATAATGATAATAAGTAGTGATATTATTTTTTTAGGATAATATTAATAGGGGCAATAATAATATTATTAATATTTACATTAATATTTTAGAAAATGTAAGTCATATTAATATGTGACTTAGTATTAATAGTGATTATTGATAATAACAAATTTGTTAATCTTAGACTTAGCAAGATTGCTGAGGCTAATACAAGGTTTAATAATAGCATTATTTACTTGGTTCAATGCAAGTGTTATTAATAATCTAAGTCCACAATTTATTTTAAATAGAAACTAAATACCAACTCGTTCTTCATATAAGGATACTTGTAGGTAGGCATGAAATAATAATATTGGGACAAAACTAATGATATGATTATTGTAAATTGGAGAGTAAATATTATTGTTAATATTTTGGTTAAGTAGAGACAATGATATTAATGCTAAAATTGAGATTTAAAAATAATTTTATTAAGATATAACACCTACTCAAATAAATAAATAGAAAATAAATAAATAAACCATGTTGGAATTGAGGTAAAGTAGGTGAGAACATTTCTAATGCAAAGGTGGGATGGATGATTGTTTTTTTTAAATAACAATATTGTCATGGCTAGGGTTTGAGGCACAGAGTAAGGATAATAAATATTAAATGTTGAAGTTAATTTGGTTGGTCAAAATAACAGTAATATTTATACAAAAATTATGCAGTAATATTATTACTAGTTGAACTGTTTGAGCAATTTAATTATATCATTATTAAATTTTATTGACAACTAGGATAATTTTATTTATTTAGTTATGAGGAGGTTGGTAATGATTAAATTTGTAGTTAAATAATAATTTCATTTTCGAGTTACAAAATAGTATTGGTATCGACATTAATAATTTGATTAAAAAAAAAAAGAACACTATTAATTCTTGGGTTAGGGAATAATAATAATTTTGTATTCTATTTTGACATTTAAGAAGAAAAATATTACTAATTAATTGTGATAATATATTATCATTATTTTAATGGATGATCGTTTACATATCTTTAGTATGCTTATAAGTATATGACGGGTTGCTTGATATGAACATGGTATACATGATTGATCATTGTTTAAAGATGTTATTTCATAGATTATGGTCGTAAAAAAATAAAATAAATAAATATATCATTAAATAAGTTTTAAACCTATCATTCTCCCACTGCAGTGTGCATGTGCCAATGCTTGGGCAAGCTAAATTAACTTTGGTAAACCATCCTTAAAAGAAGAGCTTGAAATTTATTTATTCATAAAGATATGTTAAGAAGTCACCTCGCACATGCAGTGTGTACCATAGAGTTAATCTAAAGCATAAACTTTTAGAGAGTGTTAATTATTTTGTTAATGGGTTTTTCAAAAAAAAAATTGTGGGGTTTTTCTGTTGAAAATTTTAGGCATGACACCATCTTTAAAATTCTCAATCTACACCTCAAAATAGTTACCAACCTTATAAGAAATGGAATAGGGGATTTTTACAACATAATTCCCCTCAACCTTGACAATAAGCTAATAACCAATGGTTGCTATAAAGATGAAAAATCCTTTTTCCTTTGGGGATAGGAATAGAAAATTTACCCTCTACTCAACAACCTTCATAATATCATGCTGCATCATGAACAAGAATATGATTTCACTTACCTCCTATCAGCTCCTGATCCTAATAAACCATTACCATCAAACTAGAAATCAAATACTTATTTCAATTACCACCAACAAAATGGACATGATAAAATATACTATAAGCATCTTAAAAATCTTGTGTAAGACCGCATTGATTCTAATCATCTTAAAATTGGAGGTGTGCATGAGGGTGAAGCCACATAAGTGGTTTACACTTTTGAAGAGGAAGGAAATTTTGAATTTTTCCCATTCTTCATATCAAATGGGTTCGGCCGAACCCTATGGCTTGACCGAACCATTTAATTGGTTCGGTCGAGCCATAGGGTTCGGCTGAACCCATGGCTCGGTCGAACCAGTCACCGCCCCTAATAAAAAAACAATATTTAAGTGGGTTCGGCCAAACCTGGGTTCGGCCGAACCCCTTGAATATGACTAAAACAAAAAAAACGCTTTCACTTTAACATTTTTACTGTGAACTTTACCAGTCAGTCACTGTCTCCCTGCGCGCGGCGAACATAATCCGAACGGCGACCCAACAAAATTTCTCTCGAGGAAAGCAAATTTGGGTCCTCTCTTCAAACTTCATCATTCCAATTCGCATATCAACCACTATTGAGCACGAGGTATTTAAAATTCCATTTTTTTAGAGTTGAAAATGCATGTATTTTTTTAATTTCGAAACCCTATATGCAAATTTTTTTAAATTTGTTGAATTCAAATTGCACTTGTTTGAAAGTTTTTAAAGCATTTTCAATATAGTATTTTTTCTTCCCCATTTTGCATAATCAAGGGTTTGAGTAAGGAAAAACGAGTTTCCTCCAAAAGTTAGTGCAAAAAAACATTATAATGGCTCTCAACATAGTCTAAAAAATGGAGATAAATAAATTCCTAAAGACTAGAAGTGTAGGGGTCAAGGTCACAAAATAATTTTAAAACTACAAATTTAGGGTTAAACTTGTAGATGAAAATACAAATTTCATACATGTAGGAGTGAACCATGAAAGTCATAGCTTGATTTGTTAAGGTGTTATAATATTAAATCTTATAAAAAATCAAGAATCATATCATTGATTACGTACATTACAATAAAATATCTCCATATAACAAATGAAGCTAAAAACCCTAACCTTCTTTGTGAATTCTATAGTGTGTTTGCTACATGAGTAATTTTTTTTATGAAAACCATGTTTAGGAATGAAAATATCCAATCCCTTATGCTTCTAAACTAAACTTTGCAATGCTTATGGTTCTTTTGGCCTTATAGATTCTTGAATCATTTTATAATATAAAACCTACATATAACCTACTTTGGCTCTAATAATTGTAAACCCTTTAGGAATTCTAAATTGTTGCATCTTGTCTTGATTTTCCCACCATTTGTTATTCCTTTTTGAAGAATTTTACAAATTAGGCAAAGAATCCTTGCATATAGAGAGGATCCTTATGTATGTTCTTAAAATTATTTAAGGTTAAATGACTTAATCTAAAATAAAGGCATATATGGATCTCTTGCAATTGTAACCTCTTTACTAGTGTTCAAACATATTTGATACCTTCATGGCATGACATAGATGATGTTGCTTGATATTGCTTTATCCATGGATACCCAAATAAAATATGAGATACATCTAAAGAAGAAAGAATATGACATAGAATAAGAACTTCCCTCATCTTTTAGACCAAAAAATTAAGGTAAAATAATGTATCCTATAGTTTCAATCAACATATCATTAGTCAATTTTAAATAAACCTTCAAATATGCATATGCTTGTTGATAAAATGATGATAAAACAAAAATTATTCAATGCATGCATTTTATTGGTGAGTAAGATCAATAAACACACCATTACATGGTCCATGATCCACACAAAACCAAATGACCATTATAATTATTTGGTAATATCTCACAATGTGAAAAAGGTGTCAAAAAAATTAGCATACCTAAATCGTAAATTGACTTGTCATAAAGTGGGTGGGTAGCTTAGTGGTGGAGATTTGCATCCTAACTAGTTCATGGAAATTTCAACATGAGGAGAATTAATAGTAAAATAATAATATCTTTTGACAACATAGGCATCCAAGTACTCATTCCAAGATTGTTGAAGATACAACATTAATACATTAGGATTTCAATTAAATATCACACTTTCATATAAAAAAATCCCAATTGATCTATCTTTTGGTAGTGCATTTAGTTTGATATATTTTTCTTCCCCATACTTACAAGATTCCTTTATTATCAAAGCTTATTTACTCTAGTATGTTATCCTTGGTTCTCATATGAACTATATATATATAATTCAATCAAGATCCTCTTATCATTACAAATTTAAACTTAGCTTATTTTTTCTCCCAATTTCTTCTTAATGAACATATGGTCTTTCTTCCTCTATTAGCCTACTCATGCACCATCACCAACCATGAATGAATCTCCATGAAGCTAAATACCCATTTGTACTTGGTTGGTGTAAGTTGGGATTAGTGTTCCATTCACTTAAAATCTTATCTTTAATGTTGCTTTTTTCTAAATTCTTTCTAAAGGGCATAAATTACAGTCTAGAGCTTTGATTTTAATATTTTCTTAAAATTAAAAATATTAATGAGCTTGATGCATTAAGCTAAAAAATATCAATTTGGACACCATTAAAACCCTCGAGAGACTCTCGTAAAGTGAAAATGAGCTCCAAAATTTTATAGTGTGATATGTGAGAAAAATGAAAAGGTAAGCAATGGGCTCAAGATATTATTATAATAAAATTAAATAAGGAGATCGTGATGATTATTGTACTAGGAGTTACATTGGGAAGAGTGGAGCATCTTTTCATAATAGATGAGACTTATTGTAGTTGACATCTTCATCATAAAGCACTAGTATTGGGAGTGGTTACTATCAAGGTTATGGGATTTAAGGTCCTATATCATTAGTTCATTTATATTTTGTGTACATGTTCCAATGCATAGTGGGGCATGGGTTCTTTTCTTGTGGACCATGATTTTTTTCCACTCATTACATAAATTAATTGATCATTTCTTGTTTCCCTTGCTCTATATATAATTTAATGTATGACATAAGGTTTAAATAGTGTTATGTAGAAATAGCCAAAACATTAGACTAAAGAAGATTGAGTGGATTGGATTGTTATAATCTTGTTATGAATATTAATAAAAGTTTCATATCTCTTTAGTAGTGGGATTTTTTGAAAGGGTTTCTCCATATTATAATTCTAGTGTTCATGAGGTTTTAATATTTATTTATTTTCTCCACTATTTCATTAATATTATTTGGTATATTGTATGTTTGATTAGACTTAAAGTGCCTCACCATTAGTTGATACTCCTACTATATATATTTACCTTGTTTGCAATAGTTTAGTCCATGTCAATAGTTGATTTGCACCCTTAATAACTTGGTGGGAATATCAAGTATTTTTTATTAAATATAATCAATAATCATTGTAAAAGAAATTTTAAATCAAATATTAGTCTAGAATGATTATTTGAGTGCTAGATAAACCATTTAAATTTAACCTTCATAATATTACTCTAAATATGTAGTTTTACCAACAAAAGGAATGATATTTATGTCTATTACATGACAATTACAAAATCATGACTATAATTCTTTAAATTATACTCATAATCTAATTTAATACTCATAAGATATTAAATCATTGTTTTTCTCAAGAGACGTGTAATTAAATATCAAGAATATTCTTTAGTTTATTAGTCCACAAAATAATTTTAATATAGTCCATAACATTCAATTTTAAAATTCATAGAGTTGTTGGGATATTATCATATCACTAGCTATGGAAAAATTTAGGAAAGGGTGGGATATTACACTGCCCCCTATATTTGTGTGTTTTAGAGAAAATTAGCATGGAAGGTTTGCATTTCTCACAAATAAGAAAAAATCCTGAGAATAATGTACAATATTCTACTATATGTTTTCATATTGTTGAGTTATGCCTTGCAAATTAAATGTGTATCTTTTCCTCTACAACAGTCCATTTATACATAGAACTATGGATTAATGGTTTTATTATATTATGATTGAATTATGCCTCATGTTGGAAATTCCTCTATCTCTTCTTTGCTAAAATACTTTGGAACTAATAGGATTCAATTGTGTTTTATGACATAGGTCTATATTACCACAATGATGTATGTATAGGTGTACATTTTAACTTGGTTAGCTTTCCTAGCAAGTTCTTCATTACAACAATCACTCCACCTTGTCACTCAATCAAGCCCACTAGAACATATATTGGAATTTAACCTCTTTCATACTAAAAGAAAAAGTAATCATTAATTATATTTAATTTACCATATAATTTGATCTAAGTAATGCATTTTATAAGATCTAATTGGTGTATTTATAAAAACTATTTTGTGTTTTGGGCATAGGTGGTCCTAGAAAATATGCATAAATAATAAGATAGACTATGGATTATCTTTTAAATATTGTTCACGGTTTTTCATGTTATATTTTTATAGGAGGTCCTCATAATTGGTATTCTTGTATGGTATTAGAGCCAAGCTAGGTGCATTTGACACCTATGTTGTGGTTCAAGGGAGTGTGTTGGAGAAATGATACACACCTAAGCCATAAAAAGACTCATCACAATGTGAGCCATTGGCTCAATAGTAGATCATCCTAACACCAAATGGGAGGTCCTAAGTTTGAATACTAGTTAGTCCATAGAAATTTATATAAAAGTCAATCACTAGTACATAAGAAGAAGAATAAGTACCCTTATAATTTTTATTAATACCAACAAATTATCATTCCTCACATACATAGGTGAATCAATGATTTCAAGCTCGTCAACATGTATATGTACCTCAATCTCATGACCCTCATATAAAACCATTTTATTAGATTTATTTAGTGTAAAATATTTAAATTTTCATTAGGAGGAACAATTGAAAGGATTGACTGATATTAACCCCCTCAGCTAATTTTTTTTTTTTTATCAATCAAATCCTTAATCAATTATTCCTTAATCCCATAAAATGTTGAGCATAATTCAATTAACTTTACAATTTTAATAACAAAATTCTTTCTCATTATATCTTTTTAGAATAACTTTAGATTTATCTAATGGCCTAATAGGAGGAAGTGTAATCATGCAAACACTAAGTAAATTTTGAAGCACATTTTACAAAGGAAAAAGTTGGGCTTTAGAGTCATAATTATATTAAGAAATATTTATAATGTATAGTTTGTCTGATGGTCATTTCCATTATTTTACTATCCTTTGAAATAATTTTTTTCTTTTCAAATTTACAAGGTAGGATGATGTAGATGAAGCATTAGAAGATCCATAATTAAGTGTGGTAGCCTCTAACAACTTTAGTTCTTAACATTCATCTCCTTGCACATGCAAATGTAAGAATGTATATACTTTGTAGATCCTTGTTTACAGTCAAAAAATATAAAATAATAAACTTCAATCCAACATTCCCAATATTTGCATTGACCAATTTCAATATTAAAAAATAGACCCAAATGGAAGATAATACTATTAAATTTTATGGGAAGAACTTAGCCAATAACTTATCATCATACACAAAATCCAAATATGTAGCACTAAAGAACCTTGAATGTGCCATGGGATCTCCTTTAACATTGTGCATCTCAAATCTAGGATCCAAAAATCCAACAAAAAAAGGATATGTAAAATTTTTAAGAGAAATTGAATTGTGTTTGATTTTTATATGTATGTCTTTTTTTGTTTCTATTAGGTAAGGAATCAACATTAATTTTCATCTCAACAAGCCTTTAAACATTAATGTCAAGGGTAGATAGAGGCACATTGAATTTCATTGGTTCATGTGAGATATTTATAACAAGTATGCAATAAAGTCAAACTTTATTAGATTTGATTCAAGTAATATGACACATTTATTTTGCTTTCCAATCTATAATTTTTGATGTTCTCAAGGCTATATAATTGAAGTTCATTTATGTTAACAACTATTAGATTAAATATTTTTATCCCCAATTATTTTCAAATGATTTTATACTTTAATCTTTGTATTCTTATTCTTTTCCTAAATAGTTTCATTTAAAATTTGAACCATTTAAGGATGTTATGTTATAGATTATAGTTGTCTTCAATTATTTTAAATCAAGTTAATAGTATGAAAAGTAATATTATTGATGAGTAGATGAATTAAATTACAAGTTCTATTTTAGATTTGTATTCTTTTTATCTAGATATATTATTTACCAAAGTCTCATTATTTTTTTAGGTGTACTGTATATATATAACATGGAAAATGTAGATCATGTTTCATCTGTGCTAGAATCTTTGTTTGCAAATACTAGTAATGAGATAAAAAAATTAAGAGATTCATTAGCACAGGGTGCAAACCCAAGGATATATAGTGAACCATGCATGTTAATATTGCATAGTCTAGAAAAACTAAAAAATGAACTTGAGAGGACTAGTGCATATTCCCCAGACAGAGTGATTGCTATTCTTTCCCGCATGCGAGAAGAAGTACATAGTGACATTCCCCTTAAAAAAATACAAGATAGTGTCACCAAAGAAATGATAAAAGTCACTTGTTTCCCATTTTATCAAAATGTGCGTAAGGTTAGGGGATACCAGGTCACTAGATGTGTTGATCATGCAATGGCCTCATTGATCTACCCACGATTTCTAGCAACACATGGTATATACCCAAACAATGACCATATTCCATTGTATTTTGTTCAGCAGTTGTATGCTAAGGTCCATTTGGGCCTCAGAGTTAACTGCGTGGACATTCCACCATATGTTGGTCAGGGGCATGGTAGGATTGCTGATAGGCCCACCTATCGTCCAGCAGATAGACCACCCCTAATGTTTAGGGTATTGGTTGGTGACAGGTCTCCTGCTCTCACCCCAGTTCTAGCCCCCATAGCAGATGAGGTTGTTGTTGCTTCCCAAAAGGAAGCAATTGACACTGTAGGTGACATTGCGGCTGCCACCACTAGGATATCTGATGATTGTGTAGGTCAGTATTTGATATCTAGACATTCCCAATCCACACCATTTTCAACACAGTGGACCACCATAGATCCTTTTACAATGACCGGCATCCCTACTCCTACACAGCTTGATGCACTTATAGGAGATATGTCACGCATGACTCTACATTGTTTGGCTGAGGACCTATTGGAGGCATATGCCCACATTGCATCAAACAATGGGATCGGTATAGAGCATGTTAGAGATCATTTGAGACATAGAGGTCATTCAGTTTTAGGATCCCATCACTCTCAGCCGAGCACTAGTGTGCATCAGAATCCACCTATAGTTCATACGGTAGCTGCACAGACTATGGGTTTTACTAATATGTTGATTGGTTTTGGTTCATCATCACCGGTGCCATCTCACCTTCATAGTCCTCTACATTCATCATTTCTGGCACAACATGGGATAGATCGGATGGATGCAGATGTTGATTCGTCGCTTGACCGTTTGGTGGATATGGTGGAGGCAACTGTTTTAGAGGACTTAGGTCATCCGATATCAGATGATATTCATGTATGTGTGCATGTGCATGTTTTCAATTCTTTTTCATTATTTTTAAATTTCTTTTTAACTAGATATTCATGTAAGTTGATATATATATGTATATATATTTTTACAGATGGACATACCTCATATCACTCCTAGCCTTGGTTCAGATCATGTGCATGATCGATGTGACTCTGTAGATGAATATTCTCCTAGTGGACATGTGAGTTTTTCATAAAATATATATTTATGTATGCATAGATAAATACAAGTTGTAGATTGATATCTAAAATACAAGTTCATTTAAAATAACTTTCATAAAATTTATTTAATAAAATTATATGTATTTAACACATCTTGTGTACACAATTTTATTCTTGAGGGCTCAACACATCCATCGAGGCCAGGGACCGTTCTCATTCAGATGGCCATTAGATCTCTAGGAGTAGACATTCTTATTAGGCCATGCATTCTAGATTATGATCTTTATCCATGTGTATTTGATTATATATGATGATCTTTAAAATAGTATTTGATATTTGATGATCTCTTACACTTGCTTATATGATATACATACATTTGCTTATTTTTTGATCTTTAGTATTTGACATTAGATGATCTTTAATTTACATTTTTCTTTTATGATATATGTACATATATTTTCTTATATGATATATACATACATTTGCCTCTTTGCTTATAATATGTGTTATATTTATATGTATTGAATTCTTTTACATATATGTACATGTGTTTGCTTATGGTTTAAACATGTTTACACATAATATATGTATGCAATTGCTTTAAATATTCAATATACATACATGTTTTCTTTTTTTATGACCTCTTACATCTTACATTTCCTTATATTCAATATACATTTGATCTCTAGTAGAATTTTAGGGAAATCAATGCCATTTTATAATTAAGTTCATTCATCTTGATCACAATAAATATTTTTTTTTTAAATGACTTAAGCAACATGAACCATTGAGTTGAGAACAAGATATAATCTTTTTGACAAGTAACTTTAAATTCAATTCAAATTATATCGAGCTATTATACGTTTTTTACAAGTAACTTGAAATTCAATTCAAATATTTAATTAAGAAAATTTAATTCAAATTAAATAACAACAAACTCCATAATGAAATAACTTGTTTGTTTACTACTTGATTCATTTAAACTAGAGGATCTAGTTATTCCATGTACACTTGAATAATTTTGATTCACTTGGAGCACATATTTTGGAGAAGTTTTTGCACATTTATCAAGGAGGCAGATATTGGAGCTGGACAACTTTTCATTTTTATCAATCAAGGCAGAATTTGGAGGATAATTTAACTAAGTTGGTAGAGGACTTGTTTAGAGTCATCTTTAAGTTGAAGAAGAAAATGGGAAAACAAAGAAAAAGAAAAAATGCATCTCAATGAAAATTGTAAAAAGAAGAACAAAAGAGGTGTGATCAAAACTTGGAAAATTATCATAGAAAGAAACAAGGCACATGCTTGTTTTTTCTC
Source organism: Sequoia sempervirens (assembly GCA_007258455.2). Taxonomy (NCBI): domain Eukaryota; kingdom Viridiplantae; phylum Streptophyta; class Pinopsida; order Cupressales; family Cupressaceae; genus Sequoia; species Sequoia sempervirens. The sequence goes on from VDFB02049217.1 coordinate 148,346,736, forward strand.
TCTCTCACTCTCAAGTGTGTGTTTAGTACTCTTACCTTGAAGGTTTCTAACCATCATTGCACTTAAATGACTATAAATACTTTTAAATATCCTCAAGTCATCTTGGTCATTCAAGTTGCAATGTTTATATGATCCTTGACTCAATTCCTTAAGCCAATTCTTTTTGTTTCAATATTTACAGGTGTTTTGTGTCTTTCATATTTTATTTTCATCACTTCAATGTTCTCAAATTATTTTTATGTTTTACATATAAAGGGATTCCTCAAGCAGGAGTCGAGCCAAATCTAGATATTGGATCAAACGAATTCGTTGAAGAACACATGGACCTTGAAGTTAGGGAGGAGACCCAAGTTCAGACAATGCTTGTTGGAGAGGGGTCAAGATCACTTCCTTCTACTGGTATGGATGAGTATATAAAAATAGCACAAAATTCTCTCACTTATAGTTCATCATGTTTTATCAATTTGTTTGCTTGCATACATAAACTTCACTTGTATATTTAACATCATCTCTCACTTTTGTTTGCAAAATATTTTGTGACACATGTGTAGGAAGGGCTCAACAAGCAGGAAGTTTTCATGCTCAAGTTGAGCCAAATGTAGACATTGGATCAAATGAATCCGCTCAAGAATGTATGGTCCTTGAAGATAGGGAGGAGGCACAAGTTGAAACAATGCATGTTGGAGAGGAGTCGGGATCACTTCCCTGTACTCCAGGTATGGATGAGCATATAAAACT